>OY998111.1:10158000-10618635 GCA_963921955.1 Aleiodes alternator | reverse complement strand
CTAAATCAATCATAAAAAAAATTTTGTACAAAAAAACCCTTTTTTTGTACAAATTTTTTTTTATGACAGATTTGGAATCTAGTGGTCATGATTCGTGGACATCCGTCGAGGAAATCCCCTTCCGACCAATTCTAAGAAGGAAGGCTGGTAGAGGAATTTCGTTGATGAATCTTCGCGAATCATGGCCAGGAGACTCGAAATCAGTAAAAAGAAAATTTGTCCAAAAAAAAATTTCACCGATGTGGGTCCTCCCTAACGGGGGGGGGGGGAGGTGGTGGTGGAAAGTATATTCCTTCACGATAGCAAAAATTTGCCATTTTCACAAAGGAATAGAGTGTTTTATAGAGAAAATTTGCAATTTTACATGAGAATGGCTTCGCTGGCTCTATATAGTCAAGGTTAATTCTTATATATTATTCTATGGTGAATTAACGAGATAAAGCGAAATGCACGTTATTTTGGGATTAGAAGGGAGTTTTTTGTGATTTTTGGTGTTTATTTTGGTGAATTAACGAGATAGAGAGAGAAATTTTGTCAGGCAGAGTGCGTTTCTCATTTTGTCAGGCAGCTTTGCTCGTCAAATTTTGTCAGGCAGTCTTGCCTGTCTAATTTTGTCAAGCAGTCTTGCCTGTCTAATTTTGTCAGGCAGAGTGCGTTTCTCATTTTGTCAGGCAGTCTGCCTGTCAAATTTTGTCAGGCAGAGTGCGTTTCTCATTTTGTCAGGCAGTCTTGCCTGTCTAATTTTGTCAGGCAGTCCTGCCTATCTAATTTTGTCAGGCAGTCTTGCCTGTCTAATTTTGTCAGGCAATTCGCCTGTCTAATTTTGTCAGGCAGTTTGCCTGTCTAATTTTGTCAGGCAGTTGCCTGTCTAATTTTGTCAGGCAGTTTTGCCTGTCAAATTTTGTCAGGCCGATATGACACTCATGTAATGGGGGGGGGGGGGAGTATATTCCTTTACGATAGCAAAAATTTGCCATTTTCACAAAGGAATAGAGTGTTTTATAGAGAAAATTTGCAATTTTACATGAGAATGGCTTCGCTGGCTCTATATAGTCAAGGTTAATTCTTATATATTATTCTATGGTGAATTAACGAGATAAAGCGAAATGCACGTTATTTTTGGATTAGAAGGGAGCTTTTTGTGATTTTTGGTGTTTATTTCGTGAATAACGAGATAGAGCAAAATGGGTGTTATTTTTGGTTTAGGAGGGAGTTTTTTCGAGTTTTTAGTGTTAATTTGGTGAATTAACGATATAAAGCGAAATGCACGTTATTTTTGGATTAGAAGGGAGCTTTTTGTGATTTTTGATGTTTATTTTGGTGATTTAACGAGATAGAGCGCAATGAACGTTATTTTTGGATTGGGAGGGAGTTTTTTCGAGTTTTTAGTGTTATTTTGGTAATTTAACGAGATAGAGCGAAATGAACGTTATTTTGTGTTTATTTTGGTGAATTAACGAGATGGAGCGCAATGAACGTTATTTTTGGATTAGGAGGGAGTTTTTCGTGATTTTTGGTGTTTATTTCGGTGAATTAACGAGATAGAGCAAAATGGGTGTTATTTTTGGTTTAGGAGGGAGTTTTTTCGAGTTTTTAGTGTTAATTTGGTGAATTAACGATATAAAGCGAAATGGGTGTTATTTTTGGTTTAGGAGGGAGTTTTTTCGAGTTTTTAGTGTTAATTTGGTGAATTAACGATATAAAGCGAAATGCACGTTATTTTTGGATTAGAAGGGAGCTTTTTGTGATTTTTGATGTTTATTTTGGTGATTTAACGAGATAGAGCGCAATGAACGTTATTTTTGGATTGGGAGGGAGTTTTTTCGAGTTTTTAGTGTTATTTTGGTAATTTAACGAGATAGAGCGAAATGAACGTTATTTTGTGTTTATTTTGGTGAATTAACGAGATGGAGCGCAATGAACGTTATTTTTGGATTAGGAGGGAGTTTTTCGTGATTTTTGGTGTTTATTTCGGTGAGCTAACGAGATAGAGCGAAATAGGTGTCATTTCTGGATTAGAAGGGAGTTTTTTGTGATTATTTTGGTGAATTAGCGAGATAGAGCGAAATGAACGTTATTTTTGGATTAGAAGGGATTTTTTTGTGATTTTTGGTGTTTATTTCGGTAAATTAACGAGATAGAGCGAAATGTACGTTATTATGGGGTTAGGAGGGAGTTTTTTCGAGTTTTTAGTGTTTATTTCGGTGAATTAACGAGATAGAGCGAAATGAACGTTATTTTTGTAATTGGGAGGGAGTTTTTCGTGATTTTTAGTGTTTATTTTGGTAATTCAACGAGATAGAGCGAAATGAACGTTATTTTGTGTTTATTTCGGTGAATTAACGAGATAGAGCGCAATGAACGTTATTTTTGGATTAGGAGGGAGTTTTTCTAGTTTTTTGCTAATATTTCGGTGAATTAACGAGATAGAGCGAAATGAACGTTATTTTTGAATTAGAAGGGAGTTTCTTGTGATTTTTGGTGTTTATTTCGGTGAATTAACGAGATAGTGCAAAATGCACGTTATTTTTGGATTAGGAGGGAGTTTTTTGTGATTTTTGATGTTTATTTCGGTGAATTAACGAGATAAAGCGAAATGAACGTTATTTTGGGATTAGGAGGTAGTTTTTCGTGATTTTTGGGATTATTTTGGTGAATTAACGAGATAGAGCGAAATGGGTGTCATTTTGTGATTAGGAGGGAGTTTTTTCGAGTTTTTAGTGTTAATTTGGTGAATTAACGAGATTAAGCGAAATGCACGTTATTTTTGGATTAGGACGGAGTTTTTTCGAGTTTTTAGTGTTAATTTGGCGAGTTAACGAGATAGAGCGTAATGAACGTTATTTTGGAATTAGAAGGGAGTTTTTTGTGATTTTTAGTGTTTATTTTGGTGATTTAACGAGATAGAGCGAAATGAACGTTATTTTGGAATTGGGAGGGAGTTTTTTTAAGTTTTTAGTGTTTATTTTGGTAATTTAACGAGATAGAGCGAAATGAACGTTATTTTGGGATTATTTTGGTGAATCAACGAGATAGAGCGCAATGAACGTTATTTTGGGATTATTTTGGTGAATCAACGAGATAGAGCGCAATGAACGTTATTTTGAAATTGGGAAGGAGTTTTTTTGAGTTTTTAGTGTTTATTTTGGTAATTCAACGAGATAGAGCGAAATGAACGTCATTATGCAATTGGGAGGGAGTTTTTCATGATTTTTAGTGTTTATTTTGGTGAATTAACGAGATAGAGCGTACTGAACGTTATTTTGGAATTGGGAGGTTGTTTTTCGTGATTTTTGATGTTTATTTTGGTAAATTAACGAGATAGAGCCAAATGGATGTTAATTTGGAATTAGGAGGGAGTTTTTTGTGATTTTTTTGGTGTGTACACTTGAATATTTTATACTTTATTAAAATACTATTTAAATTTATTTTATATTATTAGAATATCAATTTTCATTTGATCAATTTTTTGGCTATGTTTCTAATGAATTCTGGTGCATTCACATTGCTACTGAGCCCAGCGACTCAACGCTTGTGTTGTTCCAACCTCTCTATATAGGTATCTAGTAATTTTGTGGAAAGGTTATATACACTTGTGTGTTTCGGGGTGTGGCATAATATAATTTCGAAAAATTACCCTAGTTATTGTCACACATGTTTATCATTACACAAGGATATTATTATTAAGTGATTTAGGCCAATTCTTGGAAATGATCTGCCATGAGAAACGTTGACATATATACAATTGTTTTTTTTTTTTTCAATCTGAAAATGAATGAAACAGAGTCGGCGGCGGGGTAATAATCTTCTCATCTATACAAAGTCAACAGAGTGTCTACATATAATTTTGCTTTCCACATGTCGAAAATTAACGTGAAACAAAAAAATATTAATATATGATAATTAACAATGTTTTTTCCTTTGATCATTTGTGTTATTGAAAAAAAAAAAAAAAAAGAGTGCAATCATCATCATCATCATACAGATTTGGATTTGGAAAATGTGAATTTATTATCTTGATAGACTTTAAATCTTTATGAATATTCATATATAACACATGGATCATATTCAGAGTTTTAGTCGTACGACAATTGATATTATTGGAGATATAGTGTGAAGTAGTCATGTTGAATGCCATCAGTCCCGTACAGTCACGCAACTTTAGCGAAATGTCTCGATTAGCCGATTATTTTGTGGTTGTTGGTTATGACCATGGCAAAGAGAGAGAAGGACGTAGTAATGGAACGATAGTACAAAGATTTCCAGAAAAAGACTGGCAAGACACACCATTTATTGATGGTATAGAATGGTTTTGTCAACCACAGGGATGGGCTCTATCAACAGAACGTCAAGAACCGCGATTTTTCGTCTCGATACTTACGGACATTGATGCAAATCGTCATTATTGTGCATGTTTATGTTTCAATGAGACCATTTCAATAGTACCTAGTAAACCAGTGGATGACGACGACGACAACGACGAAGAGCAAGAGCCAACTACAATTGCCCATCATCACAGTATCATCATGTATGCACCAAAGTGTCTCGTTCTTGTATCTAGATTAGATTATATTGAGACCTTTAGAAATTGTCTTGGAATTATTTATACAGTCTATGTTGAAAATTTGGGAATACCATTAGAAACACTAGTTGGTAATATACTTGGATGCATTCAGGTACCACCAGCTGGTGGCCCTCAAGTGCGTTTTAGCATAGGTGCAGGTGATAGGCAAGCTTTGCAGCCATCAATAAGTCCATCTCTTCCAATCACACAAACTAGTGTGAATTTATTATTTCAACAATTGGGAATTCGGAATGTATTAGTATTATTTTGTGCTGTTATGACAGAGCATAAAATTTTATTTCATTCTATAAGTTATTCAAGATTAACAGAAGGCTGTAGAGCACTTACAGCTCTCATGTATCCTTTCAGATATACTCATGTTTATATTCCATTGCTCCCTGCTGCACTAGTTGAAGTATTAAGCACACCAACTCCATTTATAATGGGTGTTCACAGTTCTTTGAAGCATCAAGTATCAGAATTGATGGATGTCATTGTTGTTGATCTAGATGGTGGTTCAATAACCATACCAGATGGTATATCTCTTGCTCTTTTACCAGAACCATTATTATCACAAACACAGGATCATTTATCATTAGTACTTCAGCCAGAATTAAATTGTGCAGATTATGCATTTCCACCACCATTGGCACTACGTGGTGCTGCTGCTGCTGCTCCAAATTCAGCAATGCTTGATAAGGAGTTACGTGCTGTATTTATGCGGGCATTCGCACAATTATTGCAAGGATACCGTCATTGTTTAACCATCATACGTATACATCCAAAGCCAGTTATAACATTTCAT
Source organism: Aleiodes alternator (assembly GCA_963921955.1). Lineage (NCBI taxonomy): Eukaryota > Metazoa > Arthropoda > Insecta > Hymenoptera > Braconidae > Aleiodes > Aleiodes alternator. Next base: position 10,613,266 of record OY998111.1, on the reverse strand, counting down.
AAAGCTGGATTTCTTGGTGAACGTTGTCTGACTGATTGTGATTTTACGATACGCGTATTAGATTGTATGTTCTTTACTTCATTTGTTGCTGAACGTGGTCCACCATGGAGAGTCTGTGATGTATGGGATGAATTATATAGTAATATGAGTGATCAATTAAAACAAGAATCTCAGGATTCACGTTTAATATTAATCCATATACAAGAATTAGCACAGCAATTATATACAAATGAAAATCCAAATCCTCAACCATATGTTCAGAAAATTTTGAAACCACCTGATGGTGCTCATGCAAGAATACATCAACCACAATTACCAATTATTAATACTGAACAAGTACAGGCTATTATTGATGAAGGATTAGCTAAAAATAATTTAAAAGTCAGGCTATCAGCTTTACGGCCACTTCAGCCAAGAATAGTGCCATCTGGTTTACACATATCAATTGTACATGATACTAGTGGTAGTAGACATTTAATAAGCAATTCAGCACGTAGATTGGAAGTACTGCGGAATTGTATCAATTGTATATTTGAAAATAAAATATCAGATGCTCGAAAAACATTTCCAGCTGTGCTAAGGGCATTGAAAAGTAAAGCAGCACGTTTAGCACTGTGTATGGAATTCTCACAACATGTTGTTGGTAATAAAGCCATGTTAGAGCATCAACAGTTTGATCTTGTTGTAAGGCTAATGAATTGTGCATTACAAGATGAGCACTCCTCAATGGATGAGCATGGAGTTGCTGCTGCATTGCTCCCGCTTGCAACGGCATTTTGTAGGAAATTATGTACTGGTGTTATACAATTTGCCTATACATGTATTCAGGACCATGCTGTATGGCAAAATCAACAATTTTGGGAAGATGCATTTTATCAGGATGTTCAAAAGGATATAAGACGACTCTACTATTGTTGTGACAATTCTCGTTGTGATAATTTAAAATCTTTTAATAATGTTGTTAGTCCAATTAGTTCACCAAGAGGAGGAGGAGGAGGAGGAGGAGAAAGTTCAATTCATCGAAATCAGCAGCAGGAACCATCTGCATTAGAGATTGCAGCAGAACAAATGAGAATCTGGCCAACTATTGCTGATATTGAAAAGCAAAAAGAACTTGTGACCAATGAAGAGAGCACTCTCTATAGCCAAACTATTCATTATGCAAATCGAATGGTTTATCTTTTAGTACCATTAGATATTGGTGGTGGTTCCAAAAATAAAACACATCGACAAGGATATAATGTTTATGTGGCTGATGCTGAAAGAGCCAGTACTAGTATAACTAACAGGTAAAAAAAAAAACTATTGAAACTTTTTCTCTTACTTTCATTCAATTGATTGCTATTATTTTTATTACTTTTATTATTACTATCATTATGATTATTATTATTATTATTATTTCGAAATGCGCAGCGATGTTTTTGTTCCACCACGAAACAGTATGGCAAGTGGTGACAGCGGTGGTGATGCTGAGTCAGGCTTTGAGGAAACAGCAGCAGCAACAATTGATCCTGCTGGTGAAATTGGTAGTAATGTGATAAGAATGGTATCTCGCTTTGTCGACCGTGTTTGTACTGAAGGGGGTGTTAGTACAGAACATGTCAGGTGTTTACATCAAATGATACCAGGAGTCGTTCATATGCACATTGAAACACTAGAGGCAGTTCATAGAGAGAGCAAAACATTACCACCAATACAAAAAGTATATATATATTACAACAAAATCTATATTGTAATGATATTAATAGTAATAATATTTACCTTATATATTATTAATTGCAGCCAAAAATACTCATACCAAATATGCTACCTGGTGAGGAAGTGATAATGGATGGCCTTCGAGTCTATCTGCTCCCAGATGGACGTGAAGAAAGTACAGCAGGAGGACTTTTACCAAAGATTCCACCACTCTTACCAGCAGAGGGTGCAATATTTCTCACAAATTATCGTATAATATTCAAAGGATTACCTTGTGATCCACTTGCCTGTGAACAAATGGTAGTTTGTGCATTTCCAATTACATCATTGACAAAAGAAAAACGTATATCTGTTCAGCCACAAACTCGTTATGAACAATGTATGCAAGAAGGCCTTCAAATCCGATCATCCACATTTCAATTAATGAAGTTGGCTTTTGATGAAGAGGTCAGCGCAGAACGTATAGATACATTGAGGAAATTAATTATTAAAGCTCGATATCCACCTCATATTTTTCATCATTTTGCTTTTAATGGTCAAATTGTAGTAACACCAACTGCTAATGCTAAAGGAAAAGAAAAAAATGCTACATTGAAGGGTTTTGCAAAAAAAACTCTGCTAAAAACAGCTAGAAAAGCTGGATTTAAACCAAAACAATCATCAAAACGTCAGAAATATGTTCTTCCAAATATGAATATGAATATTAACAATATGAGTGTAAATTTATCATCTGCTGCTGCTACTACTGCTGATAATAATAAATACTTGACATCACCAGGTAGAATGAGTCTTCCACCAGTAATATCATCATGCAACAGTGATAATAATGATTTGAGTCATGATGATGATCATCTTAGTATTGATGAATTTGAAATTACTGGCTTTACATCTCAGCAACCACCACCAGCATCATCAGCGCTGACAGATGCTAAAACACTTGAGCGTTTATCTGAACGGAGCTATGTGAGAGACTGGTCGAGATTGGGCCTAAGTTCAAGTAGTGGTGGTGGTGGTGGTGGTGGTGGTGGTGGTGGTGGTGGTGGTGGTGGTGGTGGTGGATATCATCATAATAATCGGAGAAATGAACCATTCAGGATAACATCAGTTAATTGTGCCTATATGATATGTAAAAGTTATCCAGCTCTACTTGTAGTACCATCATCAGTTACAGATGAAAGTATCCGAAGATTATGTAGACTTTATAGACATAGTAGATTTCCAGTTGTTACTTGGAGGCATCCAAGAACAAAAGCACTTTTGATTAGAGGTGCAGGCTGCCATGGAAAGGGTGTAATGGGTATGTTGAAAGCTCATCCATCCTCTGCTAGTAATTCAAAAACTACATCCTCTGAAAGTACATCGACATTAGAACAAGAAAAATATATTATGTCATTGGTATCAGCTACTCCATCACCACTATCAGTATCAACGCTTGGACAGGGATCAGCTGTTTGGGGTATGTCAGATAGCTCATTGAGTATTGACTCGCTGCTTTTATCAGCTGCTGCTGCTGCTGCTGGTGATGATCGTAATCATAATGTAACACCAGAACAAACCCGTAGGAATCCATTCAATAAAGCTATTGTTGGGGGAGGAACGCTTGTATCAGCTACTACTACTGCTGCTACTACTACTGCTACTACTACTACTACCACTACTACTACTACTACTACTGCTAAAGGGATCAAGAATTTTGGCAGATGGGGATCACTCAAAGATAAAAGACATAATTCTCAAGCATCATTGGCTTCAGCAGTTAATCAACGTGGTGGTGGTGGTACTGTTAGACATTCCGCCGACTCAGATAGTGGTACAGAATGTGTTTATATATTTCAAAGGGCATCGCTTTATATACTTGGTGAGAAGAAAACTATGAATATGAAAGGAATTATGAAAACTGAATCTATACCAAAAACTGATTTTATTCCTGTCGAGTATTTTGATATAAGGCATACTAAAACGTCATTTAAGAAACTTATGAGGGCATGTCTGCCGAGTTCACAAAACATTGAACCTGATCAGAGTTTTTATAAACTGATTGAAAGCTCTGAATGGTTACAACAATTGCAAAATTTAATGCAACTTGCTGGTGCAGTTATTGATCTCATGGATGTCCAAGGTTCCTCAGTTTCTATATGCCTAGAAGATGGATGGGATACTACAACAACAGTATGTTCAGTTGCACAGGTCTGTTTAGATCCACATTATCGTACAATTGATGGATTCCGTACATTAATTGAAAAAGAATGGCTTGCTTTTGGTTATAGATTTGGTCACAGAAGTAATTTATCAGCAAATTCACAAGTTACAACATTTACACCAACTTTTCTACAATTTTTAGATATAATTCATCAAATTCAAAATCAATTTCCATTGGCATTTGAATTTAATGATTATTATTTAAAGTTTTTGGCATATCACACAGTTTCATGTAGATTCAGAACATTTCTTTTGGACTGTGAATTTGATAGAGTTGAATGTGGAATTACTGCTATTGAAGATAAAAGAGGATCCTTGACAAGTCATCATAAAGGAGTTGATACTGGTGGTGGTGGTGGTGTTAGCGATGATGAAATTGTATATCCTGGTGGTGGTGGTGGTGGTGGCCGATTGGCTATCGGTAATAATATAGCTGGATCTAATCTTGGTCAAAGTATATTTGATTATATTGAAAAACAGCATACAAGATCACCAATTTTTTATAATTTTATGTATACACCAAACTACTCGGAGCATCCAATTCTTCGACCAGTTTCTCATATATCAAGTCTTGATATTTGGCAATATTATCTTGAAGAAGAATTAGCACATGGTCCATCATATGATTTAGAAGTACTTCTACAGGATACACAACAAGAGGAGGAAGCTGAGGCGGCTGATGGTACAATTATAAAGAGTAATAGAAAAATTATCACTCAAGGATATGATTCAGTTAGTGTCATGGTACCAGGTCAATTTTCACATTTGCTTGAAGAAATTCATAAATTAGAGACTGAGCTTGGACATTTACCTCAAAAATGGAAAGTCCTTTGGGATAAATTGGAATTACCGAATACTGATTCACTTACAAGACATGCTAGTTTCAGTACAGCTCTTGTGAGATATCATGGAAAATTAATTCACAAAAGATCTACCCTAGAATTACTTCTGAAGGGTAAATTGGCTGGTGGTGCGGGAATTGGTAATAATTCCAGTAGTGGTGGTGGTGGTGGTGGTGCTGGTAATAATAATGAATCAAATGCCTATGCTCATCCACACAGATTTGAGAGGCTTGATAATGCAACGCCAACACACTGTGATGCTTGCTCTGGTGTTCTCTGGGGTCCAGTCAAGGCTGGCCTTCGTTGTGTAGATTGTGGCCATGTTTGTCATGATAAATGTGCAGATGCTGTTCCAAAGAATTGTACGAAATATAAAGCTGTTTCGAATAATATGCAGTCTCACACATTGACTAGATCAGGTGGAGGAGGAGGAGGAGGAGGAGGAGGAGTAGGAGGAGGAGGAGGAGACAATGGAAGTATTAATTCGAGTAGTACAATGCAAACATCCTCACAGCAGTATTATGAACAATTTTCAAGTAATGTAGCTGAAAATCGAACTCATGAAGGATATCTTTATAAAAGGGGAGCACTTCTCAAAGGATGGAAACAAAGATGGTTTGTTCTTGATTCAATTAAACATCAATTGAGATATTATGATGCCATGGAGGATTCTCATTGCAAAGGTTATATAGACTTAGCTGAAGTAGTATCAGTAAATCCAGCAACTCCTACGCCAGGACCAGCGAAAAAAACCGATGACAAATCATTTTTCGATGTAAGTTGTAATCTGTATGTAATACAATTTAGTCACGACGAGGAAATGTTTTTGTATTTTTTTTTTTTTTCTAATATGATAATTTCAATGACTGTTTCAGCTGCGTACGAATAAACGGACATACAACTTTTGTGCAAGTGATGCACTAACTGCTCAGGAATGGATTGAAAAAGTTCAAGCGTGTCTGCAGTAGTATCTCTCATTCTTATCATCTCTTTTTGAAAAATTAATCTACTATTATATCCTATATACTCTATTCTCTCGAGTACTTTGTGTGCTTCTATCTCTCAAGTAATAATAGGAAAGAAAGTGTCGAAAAAAAAAAAAAAAATCATCATGCTTGTAGGAAAAAAAAACAATAAAAATTATATACAAGGGACTGATAGAATAATTAATTGAATAAATACGAAATGAAAGGGGTGGGGGGAATCGTATTAATTTTGTTGAATGAAATAATTATACTTGTATAGAGTCAAGCACAATTTAATGTATGATGTTGATGATATAAATTACCTAACAATAATAATCAAAATATATGTAAATATTATTATTATTATTAATGATAATGATAATGATAATTAGTCAATACATTAAGTGGAGAAAAGAAATTGCTTGAGTATTTGAGGAGTTGCTTGTGTACAAATAATCATTGCAAGTATGAATAATAATTATAATTTACATACTTTTGTGGTAATATGTTATTTTATTTCTAATTCTCATTCTCAATTGGTCCATAATTCTCATGTAAATTCATGATAAAATAATATGTGGCTGTAAAGTTTAAACTCATTTGTAGCATCCGATTGTTTGTTGTTTCAGCAGGAGGTGTTTGTTATCAGAACAGAAGAAGGAGAAGAATTATAATAATCTATAATTATGCTGAAATTAATACAAACATCATATACATTTTTTTTCCTTTTTTCATTACCACGAGACCGATGGAGCGCTATAGCGCGCGCCCGTTACGTATCTTCAGTATAGTATATTACGCGTACTATACTACTCACAATTTCACTGACCAATAAGGAAGAGAACTTCACTTTAATCGTGACAACTTTCGATACATCGATTGTTTGCGTTCTTGTTCCTTTTTATAAAGGATAATCGCGAGAAACTGAAAATTTTTTTGCCTGATCCCATATTAATTCTATTTCGCTCTATCTTGCTTATTTACCGAGAGAATCACGAAAAACTGTAAAAAACTGTGGATATCCCAAATCGTTGCGGCTTTTGGCCCTTCAGGATCCCCCATCATCGTGTGTTTCACTCGATTCTTTGCGAAATTTCGAGGAAAACCCCGTATTCCCTCGGGAAATGGGTGAAAAATGAGGATGAAGGAATATTCGAAGGAAATCAGCCATCATGAAAATCCCAATTTTCAAATCTTCATAACTTTATTTCTGTGGCGTATTTCCTGATGAAATTTCACACTGACACTACCTAGGTCGTCAGGAACTAGCCTGCAAAATTCCACAACAGTATCGCGGATGTTTCAGCGAATTCGATAGAGCAGACATTGACATTTTTACTGATCCCATATTAACGTCCATTTCGCTCTATCTCGCTTATTTACCGAGATAATCGCGAAAAACTGAAAATACTCCTTTCCTGATCCCAAATTAGTGCCTATTTCGCTCTATCTCGCTTATTTACCGAGATAATCGCGAAAAACTGGAATTTTTTCTTTCTGACTCCATATTAACGTCTATTTCGCTCTATCTGGCTTATTTACCGAGATAATTGAGAAAAACTGAAAAAACTCCGCGGATACTGGATATCCCCAATCGTTGCGGCTTTTGGCCCTTCAGAATCCCCCATCATCGTGCGTTTCACTCAATTCTTTGCGAAATTTCAAGGAGAACCCCGTATTCCCTCGGGAAATGGGTGAAAAATGAGGATGAAGGAATATTTGAAGGAAATCAGCCATCATGAAAATCCCGATTTTCAAATCTTCATAACTTTTTTTCTGTGGCGTATGTCCTGATGAAATTTCACACTGACACTGCCTAGGTCGTCAGGAAGTAGCCTGCAAAATTTCATAACAGTATCGCAAACGATTCTGACGATTCGATAGAGCGGAAATGGTCATTTTCATAGAGCAAAGGCCATTGCCTCTGGGTTTGGCCTGAAAATTCCGGAAACACTGGATATCCCCAATCGTTGCGGCTTTTGGCCCTTCAGGATCCCCCATCATCGTGCGTTTCACTCAATTCTTTGCGAAATTTCAAGGAAAACCCCGTATTCCCTCGGGAAATGGGTGAAAAATGAGGATGAAGGAATATTCGAAGGAAATCAGCCATCATGAAAATCCCGATTTTCAAATCTTCATAACTTTTCTTCCGCGGCGTATTTCCTGATGAAATTTTACAGTGACACTGCCTATGTCGTCCTGAAACAGCCTGCAAAATTTCATAACAGTATCGCAAACGATTCTAAAGATTCGATAGAGCGGAAATGGTCATTTTCATAGAGCAAAGGCCATTGCCTCTGGGTTTGACCTGAAAATTCCGCAAACACTGGATATCCCCAATCGTTGCGGCTTTTGGCCCTTCAGGATCCCCCATCATCGTGCGTTTCACTCAATTCTTTGCTAAATTTCAAGGAAAACCCCGTATTCCCTCGGGAAATGGGTGAAAAATGAGGATGAAGGAATATTCGAAGGAAATCAGCCATCATGAAAATCCCGATTTTCAAATCTTCATAACTTTTCTTCCGCGGCGTATTTCCTGATGAAATTTTACAGTGACACTGCCTATGTCGTCCTGAAACAGCCTGCAAAATTTCATAACAGTATCGCAAACGATTCTAAAGATTCGATAGAGCGGAAATGGTCATTTTCATAGAGCAAAGGCCATTGCCTCTGGGTTTGGCCTGAAAATTCCGGAAACACTGGATATCCCCAATCGTTGCGGCTTTTGGCCCTTCAGGATCCCCCATCATCGTGCGTTTCACTCAATTCTTTGCGAAATTTCAAGGAAAACCCCGTATTCCCTCGGGAAATGGGTGAAAAATGAGGATGAAGGAATATTCGAAGGAAATCAGCCATCATGAAAATCCCGATTTTCAAATCTTCATAACTTTTCTTCTGCGGCGTATTTCCTGATGAAATTTTACAGTGACACTGCCTATGTCGTCCTGAAACAGCCTGCAAAATTTCATAACAGTATCGCAAATGATTCTAAAGATTCGATAGAGCGGAAATGGTCATTTTCATAGAGCAAAGGCCATTGCCTCTGGGTTTGGCCTGAAAATTCCGGAAACACTGGATATCCCCAATCGTTGCGGCTTTTGGCCCTTCAGGATCCCCCATCATCGTGCGTTTCACTCAATTCTTTGCGAAATTTCAAGGAAAACCCCGTATTCCCTCGGGAAATGGGTGAAAAATGAGGATGAAGGAATATTCGAAGGAAATCAGCCATCATGAAAATCCCGATTTTCAAATCTTCATAACTTTTCTTCCGCGGCGTATTTCCTGATGAAATTTTACAGTGACACTGCCTATGTCGTCCTGAAACAGCCTGCAAAATTTCATAACAGTATCGCAAACGATTCTAAAGATTCGATAGAGCGGAAATGGTCATTTTCATAGAGCAAAGGCCATTGCCTCTGGGTTTGGCCTGAAAATTCCGGAAACACTGGATATCCCCAATCGTTGCGGCTTTTGGCCCTTCAGGATCCCCCATCATCGTGCGTTTCACTCAATTCTTTGCGAAATTTCAAGGAAAACCCCGTATTCCCTCGGGAAATGGGTGAAAAATGAGGATGAAGGAATATTCGAAGGAAATCAGCCATCATGAAAATCCCGATTTTCAAATCTTCATAACTTTTCTTCCGCGGCGTATTTCCTGATGAAATTTTACAGTGACACTGCCTATGTCGTCCTGAAACAGCCTGCAAAATTTCATAACAGTATCGCAAACGATTCTAAAGATTCGATAGAGCGGAAATGGTCATTTTCATAGAGCAAAGGCCATTGCCTCTGGGTTTGGCCTGAAAATTCCGGAAACACTGGATATCCCCAATCGTTGCGGCTTTTGGCCCTTCAGGATCCCCCATCATCGTGCGTTTCACTCAATTCTTTGCGAAATTTCAAGGAAAACCCCGTATTCCCTCGGGAAATGGGTGAAAAATGAGGATGAAGGAATATTCGAAGGAAATCAGCCATCATGAAAATCCCGATTTTCAAATCTTCATAACTTTTCTTCCGCGGCGTATTTCCTGATGAAATTTTACAGTGACACTGCCTATGTCGTCCTGAAACAGCCTGCAAAATTTCATAACAGTATCGCAAACGATTCTAAAGATTCGATAGAGCGGAAATGGTCATTTTCATAGAGCAAAGGCCATTGCCTCTGGGTTTGGCCTGAAAATTCCGGAAACACTGGATATCCCCAATCGTTGCGGCTTTTGGCCCTTCAGGATCCCCCATCATCGTGCGTTTCACTCAATTCTTTGCGAAATTTCAAGGAAAACCCCGTATTCCCTCGGGAAATGGGTGAAAAATGAGGATGAAGGAATATTCGAAGGAAATCAGCCATCATGAAAATCCCGATTTTCAAATCTTCATAACTTTTCTTCTGCGGCGTATTTCCTGATGAAATTTTACAGTGACACTGCCTATGTCGTCCTGAAACAGCCTGCAAAATTTCATAACAGTATCGCAAACGATTGTAAAGATTCGATAGAGCGGAAATGGTCATTTTCATAGAGCAAAGGCCATTGCCTCTGGGTTTGGCCTGAAAATTCCGGAAACACTGGATATCCCCAATCGTTGCGGCTTTTGGCCCTTCAGGATCCCCCATCATCGTGCGTTTCACTCAATTCTTTGCGAAATTTCAAGGAAAACCCCGTATTCCCTCGGGAAATGGGTGAAAAATGAGGATGAAGGAATATTCGAAGGAAATCAGCCATCATGAAAATCCCGATTTTCAAATCTTCATAACTTTTCTTCTGCGGCGTATTTCCTGATGAAATTTTACAGTGACACTGCCTATGTCGTCCTGAAACAGCCTGCAAAATTTCATAACAGTATCGCAAACGATTCTAAAGATTCGATAGAGCGGAAATGGTCATTTTCATAGAGCAAAGGCCATTGCCTCTGGGTTTGGCCTGAAAATTCCGGAAACACTGGATATCCCCAATCGTTGCGGCTTTTGGCCCTTCAGGATCCCCCATCATCGTGCGTTTCACTCAATTCTTTGCGAAATTTCAAGGAAAACCCCGTATTCCCTCGGGAAATGGGAGAAAAATGAGAATGAAGGAATATTCGAAGGAAATCAGCCATCATGGAAATCCCGATTTTCAAATCTTCATAACTTTTTTTCTGTGGCGTATTTCCTGATGAAATTTCACACTGACACTGCCTAGGTCGTCAGGAAGTAGCCTGCAAAATTCCACAACAGTATCGCGAATGATTCAGCGAATTCGATAGAGCAGACATTGACATTTTTACTGATCCCATATTAACGTCCATTTCGCTCTATCTCGCTTATTTACCGAGATAATCGCGAAAAACTGGAATTTTCTCTTTTTGACTCCATATTAACGTCTATTTCGCTCTATCTGGCTTATTTACCGAGATAATTGAGAAAAACTGAAAAAATTCCGCGGATACTGGATTTCTCGAATCGTTGCGGCTTTTGGCCTTCAGGATCCCCCATCATCGTGCGTTTCACTCAATTCTTTGCGAAATTTCAAGGAAAACCCCGTATTCCCTCGGGAAATGGGTGAAAAATGAGGATGAAGGAATATTCGAAGGAAATCAGCCATCACGAAAATCCCGATTTTCAAATCTTCATAACTTTTCTTCTGCGGCGTATTTCCTGATGAAATTCTACAGTGACACTGCCTATATCGTCCTGAAACAGCCTGCAAAATTTCATAACAGTATCGCAAACGATTCTGAAGATTCGATAGAGCGGAAATGGTCATTTTCATAGCGCAAAGGCCATTGCCTCTGGGTTTGGCCTGAAAATTCCGGAAACACTGGATATCCCCAATCGTTGCGGCTTTTGGCCCTTCAGGATCCCCCATCATCGTGCGTTTCACTCAATTCTTTGCTAAATTTCAAGGAAAACCCCGTATTCCCTCGGGAAATGGGTGAAAAATGAGGATGAAGGAATATTCGAAGGAAATCAGACATCATGAAAATCCCGATTTTCAAATCTTCATAACTTTTCTTCTGCGGCGTATTTCCTGATGAAATTTTACAGTGACACTGCCTATGTCGTCCTGAAACAGCCTGCAAAATTTCATAACAGTATCGCAAACGATTCTGAAGATTCGGTAGAGCGGAAATGGTCATTTTCATAGAGCAAAGGCCATTGCCTCTGGGTTTGACCTGAAAATTCCGCAAACACTGGATATCCCCAATCGTTGCGGCTTTTGGCCCTTCAGGATCCCCCATCATCGTGCGTTTCACTCAATTCTTTGCTAAATTTCAAGGAAAACCCCGTATTCCCTCGGGAAATGGGAGAAAAATGAGAATAAAGGAATATTCGAAGGAAATCAGCCATCATGGAAATCCCGATTTTCAAATCTTCATAACTTTTTTTCTGTGGCGTATTTCCTGATGACATTTCACACTGACACTGCCTAGGTCGTCAGGAAGTAGCCTGCAAAATTCCACAACAGTATCGCGAATGGTTCAGCGAATTCGATAGAGCAGACATTGACATTTTTACTGATCCCATATTAACGTCCATTTCGCTCTATCTCGCTTATTTACCGAGATAATCGTGAAAAACTGAAAATACTCTTTTCCTGATCCCAAAATAGTGCCTATTTCGCTCTATCTCGCTTATTTACCGAGATAATCGCGAAAAACTGGAATTTTCTCTTTTCGACTCCATATTAACGTCTATTTCGCTCTATCTGGCTTATTTACCGAGATAATTGAGAAAAACTGAAAAAATTCCGCGGATACTGGATTTCTCGAATCGTTGCGGCTTTTGGCCTTCAGGATCCCCCATCATCGTGCGCTTCACTCAATTCTTTGCCAAAATTTCAAGGAAAACCCCGTATTCCCTCGGGAAATGGGTGAAAAATGAGGATGAAGGAATATTCGAAGGAAATCAGCCATCACGAAAATCCCGATTTTCAAATCTTCATAACTTTTCTTCTGCGGCGTATTTCCTGATGAAATTCTACAGTGACACTGCCTATATCGTCCTGAAACAGCCTGCAAAATTTCATAACAGTATCGCAAACGATTCTGAAGATTCGATAGAGCGGAAATGGTCATTTTCATAGCGCAAAGGCCATTGCCTCTGGGTTTGGCCTGAAAATTCCGGAAACACTGGATATCCCCAATCGTTGCGGCTTTTGGCCCTTCAGGATCCCCCATCATCGTGCGTTTCACTCAATTCTTTGCTAAATTTCAAGGAAAACCCCGTATTCCCTCGGGAAATGGGTGAAAAATGAGGATGAAGGAATATTCGAAGGAAATCAGCCATCATGAAAATCCCGATTTTCAAATCTTCATAACTTTTCTTCTGCGGCGTATTTCCTGATGAAATTTTACAGTGACACTGCCTATGTCGTCCTGAAACAGCCTGCAAAATTTCATAACAGTATCGCAAACGATTCTGAAGATTCGGTAGAGCCGAAATGGTCATTTTCATAGAGCAAAGGCCATTGCCTCTGGGTTTGACCTGAAAATTCCGCAAACACTGGATATCCCCAATCGTTGCGGCTTTTGGCCCTTCAGGATCCCCCATCATCGTGCGTTTCACTCAATTCTTTGCTAAATTTCAAGGAAAACCCCGTATTCCCTCGGGAAATGGGAGAAAAATGAGAATAAAGGAATATTCGAAGGAAATCAGCCATCATGGAAATCCCGATTTTCAAATCTTCATAACTTTTTTTCTGTGGCGTGTTTTCTGATGACATTTCACACTGACACTGCCTAGGTCGTCAGGAAGTAGCCTGCAAAATTCCACAACAGTATCGCGAATGGTTCAGCGAATTCGATAGAGCAGACATTGACATTTTTACTGATCCCATATTAACGTCCATTTCGCTCTATCTCGCTTATTTACCGAGATAATCGCGAAAAACTGGAATTTTTTCTTTCTGACTCCATATTAACGTCTATTTAGCTCTATCTGGCTTATTTACCGAGATAATTGAGAAAAACTGAAAAAATTCCGCGGATTCTGGATATCTCGAATCGTTGCGGTTTTTGGCCCTCCAGGATCCCCCATCATCGTGCGTTTCACTCAATTCTTTGCGAAATTTCAAGGAAAACATCGTATTCCCTCGGGAAATGGGAGAAAAATGAGAATGAAGGAATATTCGAAGGAAATCAGCCATCATGGAAATCCCGATTTTCAAATCTTCATAACTTTTTTTCTGTCGCGTATTTCCTGATGAAATTTCACACTGACACTGCCTAGGTCGTCAGGAAGTAGCCTGCAAAATTCAACAACAGTATCGCGAATGGTTCCGCGAATTCGATAGAGCAGACATTGGAATTTTTACTGATCCCATATTAACGTCCATTTCGCTCTATCTCGCTTATTTACCGAGATAATCGCGAAAAACTGAAAATACTCCTTTCCTGATCCCAAATTAGTGCCTATTTCGCTCTATCTCGCTTATTTACCGAGATAATCGCGAAAAACTGGAATTTTCTCTTTTTGACTCCATATTAACGTCTATTTCGCTCTATCTGGCTTATTTACCGAGATAATTGAGAAAAACTGAAAAAATTCCGCGGATATTGGATTTCTCGAATCGTTGCGGCTTTTGGCCCTTCAGGATCCCCCATCATCGTGCGTTTCACTCAATTCTTTGCGAAATTTCAAGGAAAACCCCGTATTCCCTCGGGAAATGGGTGAAAAATGAGGATGAAGGAATATTCGAAGGAAATCAGCCATCATGAAAATCCCGATTTTCAAATCTTCATAACTTTTCTTCTGCGGCGTATTTCCTGATGAAATTTTACAGTGACACTGCCTATGTCGTCCTGAAACAGCCTGCAAAATTTCATAACAGTATCGCAAACGATTCTAAAGATTCGATAGAGCGGAAATGGTCATTTTCATAGAGCAAAGGCCATTGCCTCTGGGTTTGGCCTGAAAATTCCGCAAACACTGGATATCCCGAATTCTTGCGGCTTTTCGCCCTTCAGGATCCCCCATCATCGTGCGTTTCACTCAATTCTTTGCGAAATTTCAAGGAAAACCACGTATTCCCTCGGGAAATGGGTGAAAAATGAGGATGAAGGAATATTCGAAGGAAATCAGCCATCATGAAAATCCCGATTTTCAAATCTTCATAACTTTTTTTTTGTGGCGTATTTCCTGATGAAATTTTACAGTGACGCTGCCTAGGTCGTCAGGAAGTAGCCTGCAAAATTCCACAACAGTATCGCGAATGGTTCGGCGAATTCGATAGAGCAGACATTGACATTTTTACTGATCCCATATTAACGTCCATCTCGCTCTATCTCGCTTATTTACCGAGATAATCGCGAAAAACTGAAAATACTTTTTTTTTACTCCATATTAATGTCTATTTCGCTCTATCTCGCTTATTTACCGAGATCATCGCGGAAAACGGGAAAAAATTTTCCTGATTCCATATCCCAGCGCGCCCGTTAGGTATTTTTAGTATAGTATATCACGCGTACTATACTACTCACAATTTAATTGACCAATGAGGAATGAGGACTTCACTTTAATCGTGACAAGTTTCGATATATCGATTGTTTGCGTTCTTGTTCCTTTTTATAGAGGATATTTTATATCAAATTGAAATGTTATAAAAAATATAATTCCTGATGAATTGATTCATTTTTTTGCATTAATATATATTTTACATTAATTATGTGATGATAATTACATTAATTATGTAAAATATATGAATTTAAAAAAAAATGACAAAAAGGAATAGCATGTAAAATACAACGAATACGATAACATTAGAATCTTTAAGAAGGGAAAGAGGAAACAAATGTAAAAGGCCGAGAGGCCATGCATATGGAATAAATAAAAATAAAAAAATACAACGAATACGAAATATCAATTTTTTTGGCTTACATGAAATCATATGAAATATTTTTCCTCACAAAAATCAGAAAATTCAATGATATACTAATTATAGCAGTTGCAATACCAACAAGATGATAGTGGTGGTGGGGAGGAGATAATGAAAACAACTACCTATCCTAACAGCCGGTAGAGTATTTTTTTTTCTATTTAAAAAAAGAAAATTCCCAATATCCATGTAATAATTATTATATTGATTATTAATTCATTTATTTATTTATTGATCACTTTTATGAATTTACTGCTATAATTAATACACTTGAAAGTTGTCTGCGTTTTTTGATTTTTAACGGAAAAAGCTCTAAAAGTCAATAATCGATTAAATTATTATGCAAGTTATACGAGTAATTGAGGGAATTTTTCTCTATATGAAAATGAAAAACTCTGTATTCAAATTATTTTTTGTAATATTATATATTTTATTATCAATGTTAAGCCCTTGAGTTCTACATTCACATTCTGATTTTGGGAATAAACGTTCATTATTATTATTATGATCATTATTTCACTGTTATTTTATTTTATAATGATAAACGGGAACGAAAATAAAAGCATATAGTTCTGTAATTATTGATCATAAAAATGAGATAAAAATATTAAATGAAATAAAACAATTATCAATATTTTACTGTTGATTCCTCAGTTTTAAATTCATTTAATTTTGCCCCCTCACTCATTAACAAATCATTGATAATTAATTTTAAGAGCAAGACCAGTATGATGAAAATTTGTATCAATAATCTCTTATAATCTTTGCGCAAGTGTGTCTGTCCTATATCCACTACAATAATGTTAAAATTCTTCGAATAAGTTTTTTGAATATATCATTAGATCATCGAAAAAGGGATAAACAATAAAAATTATAATTGGATGAAAAAAAAAATATATATATATACAAATTCTACATATATTCTTAAATTTCACATAGTTATA
The DNA here is from genome assembly GCA_963921955.1 of Aleiodes alternator. NCBI lineage: Eukaryota > Metazoa > Arthropoda > Insecta > Hymenoptera > Braconidae > Aleiodes > Aleiodes alternator. The sequence goes on along the minus strand of OY998111.1, from coordinate 10,596,767 downwards.
CATCAAACTTATCCGAAACAATAACTCCTTCAATCACAAGTCATCGCAAACAATGCAAATATGTATTCTCGATAATTTTAGTGCGATCTAAAAATTTGAAAATTTTTTATTGAATATATAATATAATATAGTTTGAGAATTTTCCAATTTTTCGCTTCAATTTTCATCAATGATACGTTGAAAGACAGTAAAAATAGAAATTAAGCATGAAAGAGCATTGAATAGAGAAAGATACATAAGGGGAAATAGAAGAGAATCATAGAGAGAGAGAGAGAGAGTGAGTGAGTGAGTGATTTCATTTAGGAGAATGATGAATGTTTTTTTTTTTTTTTTTCGTTTCTCAATTTATTTCCTTACTGAATTCATTCATCATGGTTATAGATGCTGCCATTGGGTAGACATGAGATTACTTGACGACTCAATTGCCCTGGAGACAGCTTCATGCAATCCATGTCCAAGCCACATATGATTTAATTGCCTGTATTTATCCTTACATAATTTTAATGGATTGCCACGTCTAAGGCCTTGATCAGTTTCACCATACTCATCTAGATAGGGTGGACAAGCAAAAGCACCACGATTCGGTGTTCTCAGAAATAATATTTCACATTCACGTACTCTCAAAAATATGCCGACTCCTGCACCACATTTACTAGCATGATAAGTACATGCACCAACCATTGACTTATTGAGCTCAGTCTGACAGCAGTAGCTCTGTGAACAAAGCATTTCTCCACAAACAAGACACATTGTTGGATTCCTCGAGTCCTCTTTATCACTATTCGGACATGTAAAGAGTGATACAGTATTAATGAGTTCAGAATAATCATCTGGTAATTTAACGAGACCATTAATTCTCAATGGTTCCTTGATGATGATGCTGCTGCTGCTAACTTGCTGACTTGCTGATAATGATGATGATGATACTTTTACTCTATGATGATAATGATCAGTCCAATTCTTTGCAAGCCTTCTAATTCCTTCCGATTCTAATAATCCTTCACACGTACTTTCAAGGCCTAAATACAGGCAAATATTTTCAAAAGTATCGCCATCTTTACTAACAAGTTCAATCGGTGCTGGTACATCAGTTATATAATGAAAATAGAGTGCACAACAACGCAAAAATGGCAATGTTGCCGTTTTACAATGTCTCCAAATTTCTTTTATGGTAAATCCACCAGTATCTATCCCAATAGTATCAATTAATTTCACAAGTGCATTCAATTTCACTTTTTCTTCATCATCATCATCAATACAATCAACGTCCATTCGTTCCAAAGTATCGAAATCAGATGTCATTAAAATTTTAACAATTAGCCCAATGAATACAAGTTTAAGTGCATAAATTTCAAAATGACATCCTGTAATTATTGGCGGTGCAGCTATATCTGAATTTTTTGAAAAAAGACTGGGTAATGTATTAATCAGAGGAACAAGGATTCCAAATGCATCCCAATCATTTATACAATCCTCTGAACTATTTCCCAATAATATATTTAATAATGATAGTGCATGATTTCCAAGAATACTAACATTCCCACTGCTATTTCCACTGCCTGTATTAATTTCACCGCTGTTGCTACTACTACTACTACTACTACTGTCACTATTACCACCATTATTACCAGCAGTACCAGTACCACCACCACCACCACCAGTACTAATACTATTGCCTTCAACAATATTACTGCTGCTGCTGCTGCTGTTGATTGGCCATGTTGATCCCAATACAGCTGATATTCTAGCGAGACATTCAAGACTATCTCTTTGTCTCGAAGATAATGAACCCAATAGTGGTTTTTCAGTGTCTCTCAATAAAAATTCAATAGCATGAATAGTATATGCCGTTGATTTCCATGCCAAAAGTGGTACTCTTGCATCACCTTCATGGGGTTCTACACCCAAACCTCTTGTATAAGTTGTCTGGGCAAATAAATGCACCATTGATATTAAGTGCTCTGATAAATTTGATTGTTGTTGTTGTTGTTGTTGTTGTTGGATATCGAAAAAATCAGCAGCATTTTTACCAATCATATCATGAATTTTTTTAATAGGACATGTAAGAGTATCATTAATATGAATTTCTTTGCAATATCTACAAGTATTATCATCATGATGATAATTACTGCCGCCAGCATCCATCTGTAAACCACCACTACCACTACTACTACTACTACTACTGCTAATTTCAAAGTAATCATCTGTTGTCCTCTTTCCTCTCCTACAATTCAATGTAATTTTCAATCCATCCAACCAAGTATCAAAATTTATGAAAAATCTTTTTTTCAATTCTACCAATGATGCTTGTTGCAATTTAGCAAGTGATGGCAAAAGGGGCAGAACTGTATTACTCAAACATTCACAGAGTGGACAGAGATATTCATGTTTTTCCACATCAAAACTAGCTGGTTGTCTCAATCTATATGGTCGACGATTTTCTTTAGCAAGAACATTATCAAAATATTTTTGCCAGCAATATGCATGCATCACATGGCCACATGTACTTGTATGTGGTGATGCACCAAGCTTAGATGATAAATACAAAGAATTTAATTCATCAGCATTATTTCTTGTTTGGCATAGTACAGTCGATTGTTGAACAAAAGCTGCCAATACCATGGCTTTTCCATCTGTAGTAATTGTTTGATCTTCTTGACATAAAATACATGTATAGCTTTTGTCCTCAACTATTCTTGCTGTTTGTCTCGCACCTAGAGCTATACATGTAGTAGTAGTAGATAATGATTCAGAAAGATCCATAGACGAGCCTCTTCTTTCATTTGTTTTATTATTTACATCACAAAGTCGTGGAGCAGCTCCTGCTGCCTCTTCAAATAATTTTGCATTTTTTTTCATAAAATGCTTTTGCATTGCTGCCATTTGAGCCATAACTTTTGCTCTTTTTTGGGCAGCCATTTGAGTTCTCCATTCTTTAGTATTTTTAATTTGATGATTATGATCCATATCCAATACTCCGTGGCCGACAATTGTTGATAATGATGATGACGTCGATGTCGTCACCACCGCCGCCGCCGCCGCAGTGGTGGCTGTTGATGACGGTAGCAATTCTTTTTGTTGATTAGTAACTGATGATGATGACGATAATAATGATACATTCAATTCATCATTAATTGATAATAATGATGATGATGATGATCCAGCTGCTTCTCTGTATTTACCAAGTACCCAAATTAATAAATCCTTGTGTGCCTCAATTCGTGGACTATTTGATAATTTTTCAAGCAATTCAAAAATTTTATATTTTGATGATGATGATCTATCAGTAAATATAAAAAATGGATAATAGCCAGTTATTTGTTCTTGGAGTGCATAACCAATAAGATGTATAATTTTATGTACTTGTGGTTCAGAGAAACTTCTTGCATGTAAATTTAATGCTCTCTCTAATACAATTTTCATTATGTGAAGCATGACATCACATTGTAGGAGATTAGTTAATAAACTAAATGTATCACTTAGTTTTGGTAATTGTGGTGGTGGACAGCATTCAAGCTCCTGCATAGCTTTACGTCGTTTTCTCTGTGCTTCCTCTGATTTACTCAATTCTTCTTTTGTATAATGATAAAAGAAAACATTATATTCAGCATAAAGATTCGATTTCAATTCATATAAGCCTTTTCCTCCAGCTGTATTTTGAGTTGGTTTTTTAAAATCTGCAACATCATTAATGACACGCTCCAGGCCAGTTTCATGATGTACACCATCTGGTAGTGTTTTATTTAATTCAGAATGAGACATTGGTTTAATACACAATTGTTGTATTATTTCTTTTTTTAAACGATCATCCGAGGTAATTTGATCGCTAATACCAGGTATATGTCGTTCACCAATTATTGTAATTAATAAACCAAGAAATTCTTCAACAAGATTTATCACCTGTCGTGTACTATCTTCTTCAGGATTTTTTAATGTATTTGTTTCAAAATCCATATCGGCCCAATTGAGTAAATTAAATTTATTCAAGATATGAATTAAAAATTCATTTGATTCAATTAATGAAGCACCAACTTGAAGTAAAATTATATCACGATCCAACATTTCAGTTCGACAGCGTACATTATGATAAAAATAAAGCTGATTAAGAAGACTATAACCATTCCTTCGCCACATACCAGCATGAACTTGAGCTATCATTGCCTGTGCTCTTAATGCAGGTTCTATTATCTGTTCTGGTGATGGTCTTGTTGTTGTTGTTGTTGTTGTTGTTTGTATCATCATCATCAATTCACTACTACTGTGGAAATTGAGATTATATTTTTCTAAATACAAGAATAATCCAGCCAAAAATCTAGAAAGTGGCAAATGAATTGACACTGGCTCCGAAGCAACATCATATTGTATACATGCTGCTGAATGATCCGCTAATTCTTTCAGTACATCAACAGGCATTGTTGTTGTTGTTGTATTATTTGGATTTTCTACAAGTTTTTTTAATACCAATCGGAATGCTTTTATAAGAACAATACGATCAGAGCCACACCATTCTAATGCCAAACTTATAACTGGTGATAATTTAATATGAAGATTGAAAGCTGATTCCCACTCAGGTTCATATTCCATATGTTGACCAACTTGTCTCAGCACAGCATCCATCGATTGCATACTCCAAAGTAAATTCATCAATAATGCGATACCTTGAAGAAAGCCTTTCCTCAATTCATCTGTCCATACATCTGGTGGTTTCGAACTCAATAAATATGAAAGATCACACAGTATATATTGTGCTCTTTTGAATGATGTATTTGGTGAATTTCTTACAAATTCAAGTTTACCAACAGCATTGCAACATCTAGAGCTCTCTGATATAAATGTATTTAAAAGTATAAATAATACATCATGATGGGCAATTAAATAATGTGCCAATGTTGGTACTGTAAATAATTGAACAGACAATGAAGAAATTGAAAATGAATGATCATGATCATCTCTCATAAAATCTTTCATAACTGGTCCATAATTATTAGTGAATACAATAGCCAATGCTTTTTTACTTTCATACTCCATGAGCATACCCGAAATAAATAAACGATGCCAAGCTGTTCGAGCTGCTTTCCATAATTGTGAGTCTCTCATTAGAATACCCTCGACAATTGGTGGTTTATTTGGAAGCTTTCTATTAAGTGCAACATCGCTGAAAATTATTCGAAAACCCTCACAATGGCTTATAAACTGTTGCAACCAGCCCAAAAGTTTCATAGCAAATATTTGATGAGCAATAACATGTGCATGAACAACAAGGACTTTTAATGGTTGGCTATTTTGTCTTGAGGTGAATCTTTCAATATCTGATTTTAATTCATTGCAATGTTGAAAATCAGAACACTTGACAACAGCACGCCCATTCCTATCAATATTGGTGACAAATTCAATTGCCTCTTTTTGTGAGCATTTTATAACACGCGCCAAAGTACTAATTACCTGTTCAAATGTATGTGTTTCATCATTAAATAAAACCGTACAATAACTATCAGTTGTTGTTGCCAGCAATGAGAGTGGTGGACCTTCATCAGCCATTTCTTTAACTCTCAGATCAGCTGGTAGTCCTGGTGTATGCTCAAGTGATAATAATTCATAACAGTACTGTAAAACTGCTTCAAATGCTGCTGCAGCACGTTCACCAATATCCTCCGGTAATTTATTACGTGACGATGATGATGATGATGATGATTCGTTTAATGATGATGATGATGCTTTTCCAGCTTGATGAATATTACAGAATGGCTCCTTTTTCCATGCCTCAATATCTCCACAGTCACAGCAACCACCTCCACTTGATGTTGCAATTTTATATTTATGATTCTGATGGGCTGATTCTTTAAAGCAGCTTACACAAAGTACACATGTCGGATCCATTCCACATTCACGACAAAAATATGTTGGTTCGCCAACCTTGAAAAATCTACCGCATACCGATGGTGGATTTTCTAATTTTCTTAACTGCTGTAGCACCTCTCTTGGTTCTCCATTGCAAATAAATTCCTCTAATGTATTGTAAAGCATTTTCTCAGCCATATCTTCATCGAATGACCAGCCTAAGCAATTACCATTTGGCTCAGGACTATAAATCTTTGGTACCCAAATTCTCCAATGCTCTTTGAAATGAGTTGATGTTAATATTCCTTTACTCATTTTATCCATCCATACATTTATGCATGGTTTACTTGAAGTAGGAAACACTGGTAAAATCGGAGATAATTCAACATCACCATCATCTACTACCACCACTGCTACCGAGGACGATGTTGTTGTTGTTGTTAGTGACTCATGGTGAATCAGCTGTTGCTGTAGAAGGGCTTCTACATCTTCATCTGTTTGCATACTGTTATCATTATTCATTTTTCCCGAAATCAATCAATCTAAAAAAGAGAATTCATAAGCATTATTTTGAATATTTTCATATTATTTTTAGATTATCATTAAGAGAATGAACTTGGTCATTACTAAGAAGAGTTCTATGTTGCTGTTATTATATTGGATAAGAAGAAAAACTAAAACAAAGGATTGTGCCATAGAAATATACACTTTTTTCTGTTGAATATAGCGCACACACACACACACACACACACACACACACACACACGCGCGCGCGCACACACACACACACACACACAAGTTGGACGGATTCGATATGAATTTCCCAATGTCACAATAAAAGAGCATATATACATGCAAAAGATTCAATAATAAATCAACTGGCCATCTCTGTTTTCGACGCGAAGGATTATTAACAAACCATAATAACTAGCAGCAACATTAGTACCATGTTTAAGGACCAAAGATGCGAGCTGTTCGGAATCTGGCCTTGTGCAAGCACACACAATGCTATTTTTAAATTAAAATGCGCATATATATATATATATATATATATATATATATATATATATATATACTATATATACTATATATACTATATATACTATATATATATATATATATATAGTATTTTATTAAATACGAATGATATTGATGAAACACAACATATTCACCTCTACTTTGATGATAACTTTTTCCCAAGAGGTAAGTCGCAGCAATATTCTGTGCGTAATATTCCCTTTTTCTTTTTATTATTCCAATTTTTTCGCATGTAGTAAGAAACGGACATCAGAGTCTGAATATAATGATGATTCCGAGATTATAGATTCCTCGTAATTCTTACAATGATGAACGTTCGTTGACGTTGTCGTTATATATATATTACACAAAAATGGACATGATGATGTTACACCTTTTTTAATTCCAAAGAGGCAAAAAAAGAAACAACCCTCAACACATTCGCATCACGGACGGAAAGTATTTGACATTTCCCAAACTCAAAGGACGTTACGACGATGAAAATTATATTGCACAGCTGCTGCTCTTACATACAGCACACAAAATGGCTCACACTGAGAGAAACAATGATGCATAAATACATAGAAATACATCATTATATACACATATATCTATCAGAGAGATAACCATATTCTCTACTGTGTGTTGTTGTAAAATATTATAGAGCTCCATGCTAGGGTCCCTCGACAAAGGTACACCTGAACCACCTAGGGGAAACTGGCTTGGAGCCAATCAGATAGCGCTGGTTGAAAATAGTGCCGCCGCATTCACAACGAGCTACTCTCTTGTCATTTTTCTCAATTATTAATAATATGATGATGATGAGACAGAATATGGCAACTTACATTTGAATGTGATTTAAATTTTGAGCGTTATATACAAAAAAAAAATTGGCTATTGGCCGTGTGTGTGCAGGTGCATATTCACGTTCCGCCTTTTATCAAGATTTTTATCTTAGATATTCAGTGCAGCTTATTATTGGTGTATCACGTCCATCATCATCATCATCATCATTGTTGTTGTTGTTGTTGTTGTTGTTGTTGTTGTTGTTGTTGTTGTTGTTAGATTCGTAAGATATAGTAACAGAATGGATAATTTTTTGAAAATTGAAAAAATTGGAGAAGGTAGTCCTTTTTTTAAAAAAATCCAAGGTCTCTGCAAACAAATTTAAAATTGAATTCACTTAGAAATTAATATCATATGTTACATGATATGATTCAATTTTCCATCTCGATATTAACTTTTGACTGCAGTTTTTGTATAGATGTATGATGATTACAGATCAATAATTTTTTATTTCCTTTTATTATATTATGATAATCAAATTTTTTATTAAAAAAAAATTTGGTTGTTTCCAATCAAGGTACGTATGGCGTGGTTTATAAAGGGAAACATAAGAAAACAGGTGACATTGTTGCCATGAAAAAAATTCGCTTGGAAAGTGACGATGAAGGTATACCATCAACAGCAATTCGTGAAATTTCTCTGTTGAAGGAATTAAAACATCCCAACATTGTTGGCCTAATTGATGTTCTAATGGAAGAGTCCAGATTATACCTCATTTTTGAGTATTTAACAATGGATCTTAAAAAATATATGGATACATTGGGAAGTAGCAATCTGATGGATCCAGAAACTGTCAAATCTTATCTGTATCAGGTAAAATCATGGAAATGGAATAAAAAAGTTTATTTAAAAAAATTCTCAATAATTTCTTGTTGTTGTTGTTGTTGTTGTTTCTCACAGATCACGAGGGCTGTACTATTCTGTCATACACGTCGAGTTCTCCACCGGGATTTAAAACCTCAAAATCTTTTGATTGACAAGCATGGAGGTATTAAGGTTGCTGATTTCGGCCTTGGAAGAGCCTTTGGTATTCCAGTGAGGGTTTACACACACGAAGTAGTCACTCTTTGGTACAGAGCACCTGAGATTTTACTAGGCACAACAAGATATACATGTGCCATTGATGTTTGGAGTATTGGCTGTATATTTGCAGAAATGACAACGAAAAAACCACTTTTTCAGGGTGACAGTGAGATCGATCAATTATTTAGGATATTCCGGTGAGTTAATTCCTTCGAATGGGAAACACCTCTTTATCGTGCGCGAAACAGATATTCCGATAATAAAACAATATGACATTCATCATGATGCATAAATGTGATATGATTTTTTTAGAATATTGAGAACTCCTACCGAGGATAATTGGCCTGGAGTAACCCAATTAAACGACTATAAGGCTACATTTCCAAATTGGACTACAAACAACTTGGCTAATCAAGTTAAACCTCTAAATTCACAAGGTCTTGATCTCCTTCAAGCTATGCTAATCTATAATCCAGAAAAACGTATTTCAGCTCGTGGTGCACTTGAGCATCCATACTTTGAAGATTTGAATCTGAAAAAACTGCCGCAAACTTGATACACGTAAAATTCATCTAGTGCTTTGGCTGTTTTTCGATAATATTAAAATCTTGTCTCCATCCAAGAGAATAGGATATTAAATTTTTACTTTTAAATCTTCATTCATTCAATATAATTAATTATGTAGTCAGAGAGACAGAATGCTTCTCCCTTATCCGAATACCTGCTGTACTTGTTTGCATTATTAACATTTTCTTAGTATTATCAGATATTTTTTCCCATTCTGATTACAAATTGAAGAATTTCCTCTTCAATCACACCTCTCTATTAATATTAAAAATTACCTTAAGATAATAATAAAAACTTTTTTTTATAAAATTCTAAGATCTATTTTTTTTTTATTTATAAATCACATGTATTGTAATACCTTTTTCTCAACAAATTTTATGAGCTATACAATCTCTCTATTCGTTGAACTTTTATATATTTCTAAATTGAAGAATAAATCTAACTGGAAAAAATTCTTTTCGAAGAAATAAAATATTTTAAATCACGTGTATTTTAGAGCAAATAATTCAATTTATACAATGCAGCCAACAAAATTAAAGGAACCGCTAAATTTTTGCAGTTTTTTTCTACCGATTTTCAAAAGACCATAACTCCGTGAAAAATGATCGGATCAAAGTTAAAAAAAAAAAAAAATTCCATTTTCAAGTCCCTTCGTGTAAAATATTAAGATGATTTTTTTGTTGTTGCATTGTTTATAAGAAGATAAAAGGGCTGAGGGCGGAGAGGTTTTTTGTTGCTTTTTTTTTTTCAATTTTCTCAGATTCCTCTGCGGGCTTGAAAACGAAAAATTCCGCCTCGACCGCGTTGCCAGGATCTTTTCACCTGATTCTTTAGCTTGAATTTCGTTTTTTCTTCTGCGATCATTTGTTCCTGAGATCGATTGGCTGAGTTGAATGAAAGAAAACCCTTTTGTCTTTAATCGCGTTGGTATCTCGCAGGGAACAGCGATCGGATCGCGAGTTTCGTAAACTCGAATTGATGCTTTGTAAGTGTCTTGAGATGTTTTGTTGAAAAAAATCTCGTTATAAATGTGATGCCAAAGAAAAATTTCATTTTAATATTTCGAGAGTAGGGACTTTAAGCTTTCAAATTCTTTTTTTTTTTTTTATCTTGATCCGATCATTTTTCACAAAGTTACGGGCTCTCGAAAATCAGTAAAAAAACTGGAAAAAACTCCCATCCTCTCAATTCTTTTTGAGATTATATATATATATACATGTGCGTGTGTGTGAAATAGAGGGGCAGAGAAAAGAGGATCGATGAGGGGGGGAGTATATTCTGTACATATTATATAGGAGCGTCAATTTGGTTCATCACACTACTAACTCTGGCACTGAGTTGAAGACAAGTATAATTTATATACTATACTATATTGACTGGAAATTTCCTTCTCACCATAACAGAACCGAGAGAAAGGTGATTGATTTTTATTACCATTCATTGCATGCAAATAAAAATAATTAAGATACCAAAGTTGTACTTGTGATATTAAAACCTCATCTGAATGTAGATCCATCATCCTAATACCATATCATCATAATATACTTTTAAGCTCAAGAGTCTTTTTGTTTTTCCTCATCAAGTTGTTTGAAACAGACAATATATATTTGTCATCCCCATGTATGTATATTGAACTGACGAATAATATGAAAATTTAATATATATATATATATATAGATGGAATTACTCTGGAATTTAGGAATTGTTATAAGTATATTAGCCAATGTGAATGCTCATTCTTATCAAATGGGTGCCTGTCCAGTGGTTGAGCCTCAACAAGGATTTCAGATGAGTCAGGTAATTATTTGAAATTTCAGATAAGCTAAGTAAAATTATAGCTCCTTGAAACTCAAATAAATTAATAATTATCATTTAATTATAAAATGTCTTGTAGTTCCTCGGGAATTGGTTCGTTATCCAGAAAACATCTACTGCAAGTAAATGTATTAGCTATAATTACACTCGTGGAGAGGAACCTGGAGAATTTCTAATTACACAGATCTCTGACCATCCAGTCTTGGGTAACAAAAACTCATGAAAATTACTACAAATTATTCAATTGACTATATTATATATAGAATCATCATGGTCCATTAAAGAAGGATCATGATCATGTGGCCATGCACGTCATCTCAGGCACTATATATATCATATGACTATATATCTAGAATTGTGTGTGGTTGATAAGAGATAAATGCATTCATTTAGTAGTCGCCATTTTTGTTGTTTGTTCATTCATTCATTTGACAAGTATTTTCAACATGTACAAAATCTTTTTATTTCAGGCCTAACTCCACTTGAACATGAGTATCATTATACAGGTGAATTGACAGTACCAGAACCAAGTACACCTGCTCGCATGATAGTACATTTTCCACTCAGTAAGTCACTTGTTTTGACTGGAGTTTAATTTGAAGAAAATAAAAAAAAAAAACCTTAATAAATTCAAATTCTTCCCTTATCGCCGCCGCCCCGTGGTGATTGGCTCTATTTTTCATTCAGGTCTTGCCGGAACTGCTTCGCACGTTGTCTTTGCAACTGATTACGAAACTTATGCTGGAATTTTTACTTGCCAAAAATTGCCATTTGCAAATCGCCAGAGTGCAACAATTCTTTCACGTAAAAAAGAATTAGATAAAATTAAAATTGATGAATTACGGGCCAAGCTGAGTAAATTTGGCGTTAATCCATTTGAACTAAGTATTGTATCACAAATTGATTGTCATAATGGTGATGGTAATCCTGTGAATATTGACGTAAATCCAGGAACATTCAGTGCTCAAAATATTGGAAAAATATTTAAAAAAGCAGGCGAGAGAATCGGCGATGGTGTAGAATGGGTCGCCAATGCTGGGAGCAAAGTTTATCATAAAATAACTGGTACAGAGAAAAAAGAGGGGAAACCTATCATTACTTCAACAACAACTGCGCCTCATCACAGTTATGGTAAAATTGAAAATAATGAAGTTGAATGGATTCCATAGAAAATATTTGTATTATGCCTAACATAATAATCCCAATTTTTATTTTTTTGAATAAATCAAGATTCTTCATGTTTAATCATTCGAATTTGTAAATTATTTATTTCATTGAACTAGTATCCTCATTGGAAAAAAAAAAAGAGACAAGAGAATTGACAATAAAATCTCATTATATGATTGTCTCACTCTCGGCCTCCGAGTCTCTTTAGCCAACACACACGCGCGCACACACACACACACACACATGCACAATAATTTGGATTTGTTTTGTTTATTTTTCTCACCAGTTTCGTGAGGTTATGGAGCTGGGTGCTAATAAACGTAAGAGGAGTTTAGGTGTTTCCCAAGCTCGTATTGGTAAATATCATACATTGAAAAAACTGAGACAAGATTTCTCACAAGCTAATGATCCTGATAGTACAAATAAATCGGTTGAAGATCAATCAATCTTGTCAAATTCATGTGGATTTAGTGATGATAAACAGAATGCAATATCTGATATTATAAAACTCGAGCCAGATATGAATCTTGACTTTTTATCGGAGGAGGATGCAGCGAGTGCATTTTCAAGTCATGAAAATTGTTACGATAATACTCTCACTCAAAAACGTCGTGCATCAATCTCAAAGGAAATGCATTCTCCAGAATATGATCAGATCCGTAACTGGGCTATTAACAATGAAATAAATGAGTGTACTCTTCAAGACCTTTTAACTATATTGCGAAAAAGATTGTTGCCAGAGTTGCCAAATTCTGCTAGAGAATTTCTGGAAATAAATTGTTTGAAAGAGAAAAAGCAGGAAGAAGAATTACAAACTATTACAATGAGTTGTCATGAATTTCAAGGTAATAGATTATTGCATATATAAAAATTTGAATGATCCATTTTCAATAATAATAATAAATAATTTTTACAGCAATAATGGCTAAGCTATCGTCCATGCAAGCTGATATTAGAGAAATAGCCAATAATCAACGACATTTGGATGATCTGGTCAGAAATAGTAATTTTTCAGGATCAAAACAAGCTGAGCAAAGTTTCGCAGATAAATATGATCTCGAACTACCACTCAAGGATTTAGAAAAGTTATTTGCATTTGAAGCAGTGGTAGCCCAAGATCCTCAGTGTAAAAAAGACTTTGTAAATAAATTTTTCCAATAATTATTATTCTTTATATAGGGGCAGGTGGGGTCAAATGGACACGGTTCGATTTTGGCATTTTATACTATGAAATTTACTAGAAATTAATGGAAATTACTGGGGATAGATTCTTTCTGATCTTTCCATTGGTATAGGCTGATCAATGGAATCATTAGAAAAATTAAATCTCCAACGGTTTAATTAGGGTGTCTATTTTACCCCACATTGCTCTATTTTATAAATATACTTGATGAATTTTACCAATAATGCATATTTGTAGATGGCATCATTAAATTTCCTATTGGAAGAGAAATTATCCAAGAGTGCATTAGGAATTATCAAAAAATTCATTCACCGTGACGTAGCATTGAAATGCACAGCAGTAAAACAGATGGAAGGCAAGTTCGTCATGAGACTAGATGTTCCTACAATTTGGCATTGCATCGTAGGTAAGCTTGTAAAACATAAATATCGTAATATATAACATGTGTAAATGTTGTAGGGAAAGGTGGGATAGAGAATATATATCTTCGCCGTAGTAAGCGCCATTTTGCGAATTATCTCATATTAGCAATAACAAAAAGTCGTATTTTTTTTTACTCCAATCGATATCTCATGGGCTTTCCTTGCATGAATCAAAAAAAATAAAAAATAAAAATAACAAACCCTTACAAGTGCCACAAATTACTAACAGAAGTCGCGTCTCTAAGCACTCAGGTTTTTTTTTTTTTTTTTCTTTTTTTTTTGCTAGTTTTTACTGAAAGCAAAGAATGGTTAATAACGCATACCATGGGGGGGGGGGGGGGCTATTAATTTAGGGCAAGGCGAGACAGTATAGACATGAGAGGTAAAATGGATACAGGTGAGGTTTTCATGTCGATATCATGAAAAACTCTTGAAATTAATAGAAAGATTAGATATAGGTTGTTTCTCGCGCCATTCCGTTGAAAAACGAAGGAAATTCACGATAAAAATAATGGGTCAAAAATGATTTTTTTGTATTTTTCAGAAATTCAATTTTTTTCATCAAAGTTTGAAGAATCCAAGATGACGTCTTGCAGTACTGTAGACGTACAGAGTACCCCTTTCCATTCTTAAAAAAAAGCACTTTTTCCATCATATCTCCGGTTTTATTGGTCCTAGCGTAAAAATTCCATGGGAGATGAGATCGTTTGCCATCAATTTATGAGGTTTCGAATTGTAAAATATCGATTTTCAAGGTATTCATGGGGCAAAAACTGATTTTAACAGTAGTGTGTCCATAAAGACCGCGTGAAAATTGGTATGTTTTAATTGGAAAAAGCTCATAAATCGATGGCAAATGATCCCAACTTTCATTTCCGTTCAGAATTTCATATAATTCGACTAATAGAACCGCGAAGATATGTTGAAAAAAAGTGATTTTTTTCAAAAATGGAAAGGGATTCAAATGTTGACCAAAAAAAAAATAGGATTTCTAAAGAATACCAAAAAATAATTTCTGACAAATGATTTTCACCATGTGAATTTCCTCAGCTTTTCAACGGATGTGATCGGAAAGGAGGAGACTCATTGCTTTCCATTCTCGAGTTTTTGTGAACTCGCAACCATTTTTTACTAAGGTGACGACATGAGGTATAGTGAATGACGTGCTAGTTTTTATATTTTTGATCATGGATTCATGTGATTGTGAAACAAGAAAAAAATATTTTTTCATGAGCTACTCGTGTAAATCAGTTGTTGTACTGCAAGTACCTCAAAAATCGAGAATTTTTCCTTAAAAACCAGAGTTAAATTCATGTCAAATGATCTCATATTCCGCATTAATACGCAATTTTTACCCGAAAAATTTGACTCTACGAAAGAAAATTCGAAAAATTAATTCCAACCCATGTTTCTCATATCTTAAAAATGATCTCAGCTTTTCACAATGGGATCGTCCAAGAAAACTTTTGGAAATGTCAATTTTATACCATTTTTCCCTGTAAATTCATTTAATCAAGACATGATAATTCAAAAATATGTTTATGGAAAATGCTATTGCAGACATGTTAATGACTTATCACAAAACAAATGAGAAAGAAGTTCATTCTTCGATCGGAACAGTACTTACAAATGCCAAGGATTGGGATGGATATCGGGCCCAGAGAGACAAAACTAAAGATAGCGGTGGAAAGGTAATTTATAGTTATACCCTTTAAACCAGTTTATCAACTTGATTGTGCAATTTTTCTTATTTTTTCAGCAAAACTCAGGCTGGTCTACGTAATATATCACAAAATTATCAATTCCTTATTCACGAAAACTCTGTGGAACATGTCATACAATATTTGATGTTTCATTAGAGATATTATAGGAAATTCTGCTCGTCTCATTCATCTAGTTTCGATTCAACAAAATTACTATAACTATTTTTTTTTTTTTTTTATCATATAGAGTTGAGCTTATTTCATTATTTCATTATTAGTAAGAGTACATGGTCAATCTTCATTCGAATAATAATACCGATAACACAGTTTTCTAAGCTAAAAATAGGAATGCGGTCGAAATGAAATTTCGAGTTACTGATGATGGAGAACCTCAACTGCAGATATTCATCCTATTCTCTGATGGATTATATTCTTCTTTTTATGAAGAAAAAAAAAACAACAAACGAACGAACAAAATGAAATACAATTTTCATTAATTCATTTATTATTTTACTCAGTACTTATATGCTGCAAGTTCATTATAATTATTAGTATTCGCGCCCTTACAATCATAAAAAAATATTTAATGCAGCATTAATATAATAATCTTATATTTTTCTTTCTATAGATAGATGACAAACTTATAACAATCAACCTACGGAATTTTTTACAAAAGTCAATTCGCACACAATCATCCAAATTCATATTTCATATTTCATTGAATTAAAGAATAATAATGTAAATCTTCCTTGAATTAATCAAGACAATATAAACCTGAATTATTGATTAATTATTAATCATGTGATTGAGAATTACTAATGTCCCATGATTCAGTAGTGCTGCTGCTGCTATTAGTAGTGTTAGTAACTGAGGAATGTCTGCTCAATTGTGGTAATTCAAAGTGCCATTTGAAGTTATCTGAAGTTGCATTTGCAATTATAGAATTAGTTTTCGATAATGGCGGTCTCGCTTTAATACCAAGAGTAGTTGGTCGCTTAATTGGATTCTCATCAAGCATCATTTGAAGTAAATCATACGCTTCTGAATGTTGTTCTGCAAAGTCGTTTGGGAAAATTGATTTTCGTAAATTCACAAGTGCCATCATTCTCTCCATATCTGTTGTGAATGGCGTTAATAATTCAAATAAAATGATTCCAAGTGAATAAATATCAACTTTATAATTATAAAGCTGTCCATTCATTTGCTCTGGTGCCATATATAAATGAGTACCAACATGCGCTGTATGAAATCCACTTTTGACACCACTAGCAGCAGCTATTTCATCATCATTATTAGTACTTTGATTTGGTGTCCTTGGCTCGTCCCAACTTTCATTCATTGCAGTAGCCAGACCAAAATCTCCAATTTTTATTTTTTTATCATATGAAAAGAATATATTGGACGGTTTCAAATCCCGATGAATTAATCCATGAAGATGCACATACTCGACTCCATCGACAATCTGTTGAAATATATTTTCAATATTATCATTATTTCTATGAACCGTTTGACGTTTCAACCATTCCCTGAGGCTTTCTCTGTGACACAACTGCATTTGAATATAAAGAAACATTTTTGGTGGTTTTCTAATAGAACAATTCTTGTTGCTGTGATTAAAATTAAGTGACAGCGATACTTTTCTCTCGTGTATTTTGCATTTTTTCTGTTTTTCGTTTTCCAGTATCTCATCATCATCATCATCATCATCATCACAATCACTAGATGAATTTTTGAATATTATTGATTGTGAATTATCATTGCTACTATTATTAAAATATAATAATTCCAAAGCATTATCACTAACAAAATTATGAATTTCCTCAGTTACAATCGAGTTTTCGTCGTCGGATTTGTTATAATCAAAGACAACACATGAAGATTCATCAGGATTATTATAGTCTTTATAATTGTTTAATTTGAGCGCTTCAAAAGCACTATCCACTGATGATTCATTGCCAATTGGTAAATCAATACAAACAGAATCATCATTTGGTGGTGGTGGTGGTGGTGGTAGTGGTGATGATGGTGGTGATGGTATTTTTTCTTGTGTAATAATCGATGATACTTCTGAAGGGAACTCTGAGGGTGAAAATTTACATTTATTAATATATATATCATCATGTTCTTCTTTCCATCCTGCTGGTGGACACTCGAACCAAGCATGAAAATAACGAACTATATTCTGATGATCTAAATTAGCAAGTGCACGCACTTCTCTCATGACACGTTCTCTTGCATCCTCATGATTTGGTAATGTAATTCTTTTAACAGCATAATTAACATGATCAATTTTCTTTCTAGCTTCAAAAACAACTCCGTATCCGCCTTTCCCCAAGCAATCAATTGGATCAAAGTCAGTCAAGTATCTAGATACAAATTTTCCATTTACTATATCATTATTATCCACCAAAACACATGTTGATTTACGTTTTTTATTTTCTTCTCCCAACTCCGATGAAATGTGTCTCTCAACAATTAGTGGTGGCATAATTGCATCTTTCACAACCGTTGTGGCATTCAATAAACGTTGGGTTAACATGAAATTAAATAAAATAGCAGTTGTTATAGATATTATGATGACTTCTTTCCACCAGTACCAGAGTGATACAATTATTACTTGTACTGGTGTCTCTTCTTCTTCTTCTTCTTCTTCTCCTTCTCCTTCTCCTCTTTCTATGTATTCCTTTTCATTCGAATATTCTGATCCTTCATCATCTAATAATAGAATTTTATGTGTTCTATTATTGCATTGTTGACCAGTGGTGGCTTCTTCCAGTTTCTCTTTGCTGTGCAGATAAAATCCATTACCATTAATAAATTCAGAATTATATAAAACAGAAAGGGCTGTTGTGAGAGCTGCATCATCCTCTTCTCGAATAATAAGAGCCGTTTCAGATGCTGGATAAGGTCGCCATGGATAAATTTTTGATTTTCTTTTACCTGAATCAACAAGGTAACCACCACCACCACCACCACCACCCGTATTATGACCACCCGGTTCAATATTGTTTATATACTTGATATTTTCTTGGATATATAATTGTCGATCATGCATTCCAACATAAATACTTGGACTACCAGTTAAATCCGGCGGCAGAGCCCAATTCCACTCTGTACTCTCAAAAATATTCAGTGATTTCAATTTTCTATTATTTTCAATAGCTTGATTATCATCCTCATCCCAAACGTGCTCTCTCCATATTGAAATTATTGGTGAATCGAATTTATACTGCCACAGTTTAATATTTGGATCTGTTTTATTAATAGCCCATATCAAGCCTTCTGGAATATTTACTTTTAGTTGAATACTTTTAACCCATTTAATAAGTTTATTATTACATTTTTGATTAACATTTGGTATGAGTTCCAATTCATGTTGACCAACACTATAATTCCATCTTTCCTGGCCAGTACGTGGCTCTGCAGCTCTAATGGTATCTTGAAAACGTCGAACAACAAGAACATCATTAGCCAGATACGACTCGTTTTCTGTCATATTTTTACAACTACCCTCGTGACAGTGATAAAGAATTTGTCCAGTTAAACTAGAGACACCATATGTATGAGTTTCCCCAGAACCAGAAAGTACCAAATCATCTGAATATCGAAATGATGATCGCAGCAATTGCTGTGGTGTTACTGGTAATGCTTCAAGATTTTCACCATCAAACTTGTAAAGAGCACCGCTTAAAGATGGAATAAGTCTCACCCAGTGACCGTCATTGTTCAACTAGAATAAGAAGGATTCAATATGTTTGTAATTATCAGCATTACTCCATCTTCCATGTGATATTATTATTTTAATAAATATATATACTAGATACTACACTATACGGTACTGTCTTCTATTAACATGTTTATAATTATAATGATGATAATTGTTACCTCTCGCTTCTGAATACTTGATGATAACATTGGTTTATTATTAAATTCAATGCTCCATTTCTTTTCTCCATTTTTATTTAAATCCAGAGCGAATAAATTTCCATCTAACGTGCTAACGAACACTAAACTAAAAACATTATATCCTAAATATCATTAATTTCACAAAGTGTTATTAATATATACATATACATATGTATATATTTCAAAGTTATTGTTTGTTCAATAAAATTTCTCATTTTCTTACCTAGATGATAATGATGATGATGACGTTTCATCGAAGATTTCCGGACCACATACATTCAATGGTCCACCAGCAGGAATACTCCCATCAACGATAACTACTAATAGTAGCATTGAAGCAAGCACTATCAGCAGTGAGTATTTCATGATTTTTATCCATTCAAACATTTTTTTAATTGATGATAATCTAATTATTTAAAAGTTCTCTCGATATGAATAATTTTCCGAATATATATATGAAGGTATTTAAAAGTAATCATCGTTGGTAATTATACATTTTTTCTTTTTTTTTTAGCATTCCACGCTTCATCACTACTATGGAAACTCTGAATTTTCCTACTGATCTTTCTTCTGTATTCAATTCAATAATTTTTTCAAAACCATATATATTTTTTAGATATATATTATATATATAACAAAATGTCACATCAGCATTTAACTAATGCTGCCATATTCTCCCTTTTGGAAGGGGGGTTATATACACTTTACACGATTGCTATATTATTATTATAAATATAGTAGGTGGTACATTCTGGCCCCGTTTACACTGCAAAGAAAACGCATCCACACCGAGGATGCTTCTTGAGCCCAGCAACGACCTTGAACAGCTCACACAATATTTTACATGAAAAAAGTATTCAATATCTCTACTCGTGTCCAAACAAATGTTTTTTCCTACTTGTTGTTGTTGTTGAAAATATGCATGTATAGTTTCATAAATGATGATGTGAAATTTATCATGATTCTTTAATAATGTATTTGATTTTCATGTATGATATAATAATTATAATAATAATAATAATAATAATAATAATAATAGTATTATATCTCCGGTCAATTCTGGAGTCTACATTGTCGACAGATAATGAGCAAGTTAAAAATAGTGCAGGTGTCGTTAGATGTATAAATTACCCACGTGTTGTTATTCGTGTCGACTGAAATCAGTCTATCTCTAGTCTAGAGAAGAATTATCACAAAGTTTTTGCCTTTTCCAAGGCCTAGGCATAAATTGGTCAACAGGTTCGCCACGGGTATGGTGTAGTTTTTTTTATAGTGAGTCTATTATTCAATTCACAGATATAGGGAATGAAGGAAAAAATTATTTTATTGAAAAAACAAATAGTTGAAAACTACTCATCTATATACAATATGAAAGGTGCAAACGACAGAAGAATCTATCCTTTTATTTTTATTTTTCCTTATACAGAAGAAGAAG
Organism: Aleiodes alternator; assembly: GCA_963921955.1. Lineage (NCBI taxonomy): Eukaryota > Metazoa > Arthropoda > Insecta > Hymenoptera > Braconidae > Aleiodes > Aleiodes alternator. Next base: position 10,575,845 of record OY998111.1, on the reverse strand, counting down.
AAGAAAGAGAAACAGTAATAATTTGTAAACGAAAAAAAAAAAAAAAAAAAAAAAAAAAAAAAAACCAAGATTTACGATGGCTCTTCATCACTAGGTGTGTGAATATAAAAAGAGAAAAGCATTTTCTTTAAAGATCACACGTGTACCTGTTCCCCCACTCTTGAGTAAATTGTAGTTCTTGTTACTCCAGCCATACCTGAGGACAATAATAGATTTGGCTGGAACCTTACGGGCCGATTAAATAAATAGGATTGTCCTCTCACTCCTCCGAACTGACGACGACCTCATCATCACCAGTAAAGAGACTAAATGTACCACACAGTTAACGTACAATAGTCAGTGATTTAGACATCAATTCGTGCTCTGTGTCCGAGATTTTTGTCACTATTTTGAGATTCTAAGTAGGTACATAACCTTATGCTGAAGTCTCTTGGAGCCGTAAATTCCACACATTAACATAATTTCTTTCTTTTTTAAAATTGTAGTTTCAAGTCCCCAATAATTCGAGATGATTCTCGATGTATATTTTATTATTATTGGAAATCCTAATCTAAAATACTTGTTATTCAAAATGATTGATTGCTTCTTCTTTTCATTTTCTTATGCTTATATTTCTATGTAAAAACTTTGCAAATCCAATCAATTTTTAATCTCTAGGATAAACTAACTCTTGATTAGTATATAGCATTGTTTCTATCTTCAGAATAATTGGAGAAGGAAGAACATGAATTTTCAAATATATAAGGTTTTTTTTTCTTTAAATTTCTACAATTCCAATGATTATTTTATATTGAACATCCATTATCTAATTCTCGTCATATAATAGTGAAAAAATTATATTGATTGATATATATATATATATATATTTATATCACATATTAAACTATTTCCAATATGCTAGAAATAATGATAAACAAGGTAAATATTGACATGAATCAGTTACTGTTCATTTTTATAGGTGATAATATGGAAGGCCAACAATTTTGCTTGAGATGGCACAATTTTCAAAATACTCTACTTAGTTCATTGCCAAAATTGCTTGATGGCGGGTATTTGACTGATGTTACACTTAGTGCTGGTGGTAGACATATTCGTGCCCATAGGATTATACTATCAGCTTGTAGCCAGTACTTTAAAGAATTGTTCAAGGTATTCTCCCCTCTATTAATTTCTGAAAAATTAGTTTTGAGAGAAATTGAAAGATCAATATATCTAATATTATATCTATCATTATTTATCTGATGAGACAAGAAATGGGGGGAGAAAAAAAGGTCACTCGCTAGCTATATATGACATTACCATTCATATTCATAGGATTTGATTTTTAAAATTATTGTTTACATTTTTCTGCTGATTTTTTTGTCCTGTAGGACTTGAGTGCCTTACAGCATCCAGTCATCATCCTTCCAGGAATGGAATATGCGAATTTATGTGCTCTAGTCACCTTTATGTATAATGGCGAGGTGAACATATATCAGGAACAATTACCAGCGCTATTGGCAATGGCTGATACATTACATATACGTGGACTTGCTGATATTGCTGGGGTAAGGTGAAATTACATATGTAATTTTTTTTTATTGGCGGGAGGGGGCGGGGAATGAAACTAGGTATACACAAATTTTCACAGTTCTCACCACCACAACTACATCAACTACATACAAATTATTCTTTTATTAGCTAAACCTGTGTAGTTCAAGTCATCATAATGAACCCAATAATCGTCGAAACGCGAAAAACATAAAACCTATACACACTAACAAAAAGTAAAAAATAAATGAATGAAGAGAATTAAACTTGAAGAAATTAAATGCCGTAATAGCAAGTAGGGGAACACCGGGCAATATGACATAGGGCAGGCAAAATGACATATCCAAATTTTGGAAAGAAAAATGAAAAGATTGAAAAATGTTTGCAACAGTTGTATAATTTCTTTTCTATATGAATTTAATTCATGTTTTCTCACTACTTTCGGATAAAGAAGAGTCAGATGGAGAAGACATATAGTGAATGAAACGGACACAGCTTCGAGGTTTTACCTTATGATGAAAATGGCTCAAATTCCGTGAAAATATTTTCGATATGTTTTTTTCTAATGATTCCGTTGGAAAGCTAAAGAAATTTCTGATAGAAATCATGTGCCAATATTTATTTTCCGGAATTTTTGAGAATTCCATCTTTTCTATTAAGATTTGAAGGTGAAACATTTTTTGCATCTCAAAAATTACGATTTTTCCGAATATCTCCGGTTTTATTGGTGGTTGCATCAACCTGGGGCTGATCTCAAATGACAGGTGAGCTCATTTCCTACAGATTTATGGAGTTTGCGGAAGATACAACTGAGGTTTCAGATATACCACCAAAAATTTATCTGCAGAAAATGGCCTATGAGTAATCGAAAAAAAGATTTGAAAGAAATTTCAAACACATAGGTTGTTCAGAAATGAGCTCATCTTTCATTTGAGACCAACTACACAAGACCTGACTACAATAAATAGAACCGGAGATATTCATGAAAATTGAACTTTTTCATGTAATGGAAGGGGTTCCTGCCTTTAAATCTTGGCTTTAATATAGCCCGATTTTTAGAAAATTCCGAAGAAATGAATCCCAACACCCGTTTCCCAGCAAAAATTCATTTAATTTTCCAATGGAGTCATAAAAAACATTTTATCCCAAACTGATCTATTGCAATGTCCATTTTACCCCACTTTCCACTATGTCATTTTGCCCTTGGGCACCCAGGAACAATGATATCAGGAAACACAATGTACAATTGGTTTATTCTCCTTGAAATCAGTCAAATTGAAAAAGAAAAATTCGCAACGACGCATTCAAAAAGATGCTATGTCATTTTGCCTGGCCCGCCCCTACCTATAAAGCTTTTCTCATAATTACCTGCTGGGCTATACGTCTTTGATCATTTTTTTTCTATTTTTTTTTTCTATAGGAAACTAAGAGGATTTACATAAAATCCCGAAATATTTTTATGATTTCATAACTATTTGCATATTTTTATTCAACAATGAAATAGTCAGAATTTTGCGACAATTTCCTTATTCCTCATAATCTCTATATTATCCTATTATCGTGTTGTTTTGTTCAGGTCACTTAAACACATTCAATGTCGTTCCTCAAGAACTCTACTTCACTGAAGGCATTATCCCCGGGTATACATAGTTGACGTGTTAACACGAGCAACGCGCAGGAACGATAATGAATTTTATGCAAAAGAAAAAAAAATCTAAAAACAGAAAAAAAAATCAAAATCATATTAAAGAAAAAAGAAAAAAAAAACGATATCCACGAGATCAAGATCGTTATGTGTGTTGCAACTAAATGCAAGTGGATGCATCTCCCGTGGAACCTTACCCCATAGAATGAATTTACAGGTATATTCTACAAATAGAACTCTTTTCAATCAAGTCTCTCTAATTTTTTTTTTTAATCGCATAAAATCGCAATTATTGTTGATAGCGAATTAATCTGCCGCTTTATTCCGCTCTTCTTTTCACTTTTAATGCTCTCTCTCTTTCTCTCTCTCTCTCTCCTTTTATTTTCTGATTTATTCTAATTTTTTTCTTCTTCCCGACTATTCATCTTCTCCAATGCGAAATTCAAGAATGTATCTTTTAAATGTGCGAGTTTTTTTCTTTTTTCAATTAAATTTTTTCATATAAAAATTCAAAGAATTGAGAGAATATCAATTAGATAGATTGCAACAGCCACAATAGAAATTTCATCTTTACTTGCTAAAGGTATGGTGGTCCAAAGTGTTATTGTTGTTACACTTGCTTCTATAATAACATATTTAAAATGAGATTTTGAGACTTTATTATGCTCTAATTGATAATTTTAAAAAATTGATAGAATGATTATTAGTTTTCTTATTAGTATTATTGTAAAATATTCAAGTAAAAATGAAAAAAAAAAAAAAACGAAATAAAAAATAAAAAATAAAAAGATGTTAAGTTCTAGTTTTCGTATGTGCAAGCTTAATTCGAATGGTAAATCCTAGAATCATTTAAGCAGTATCTTTTGGATTTTGTTCTGCGAATAGTTCCTCGGCTTCCGTGATCGTGATTATTCTTTCTGTTACAGAAAACTACTTGTACCACCAACTCGAATGGGATATTCATAGACCAGCCACCAAGGCAGCCTGAGTTAATAAAGAAAGACTCGAATGATGAGCCTACAATTAAGAAGGAGTTGATCCTAGAAGGTACATCAATTGACGATTGCAGCTCTGAGGCAGTAAGAGGTGATAATCATCACTCCGAATTACAAGCTGAAGCTGATGATGATTCAATCGACAACGAAGAAATTCCCTGCATTGTAAAAACAAAACCTTATTACTCAATCAATGCTAAACTGAGCCAAAAAGAAAAAAAACAGTGTACAATTAACAATGGGCCTCTGTTAGGGAGACAAACAGAAAAAACGTGTATCAATAGTAGCAGTAACACGGATGAGAATATTTTAGTAATGAACGAAAACCAGAGTTGTAGTATTGATGATAGTAAAACATCAATTATTGATACAAATTTTCGATATTTAACCACCACCACACCAGCTAGTACTACTACTACTACTACTACTACTACTACTACTACTACTACTACTACTACTATTAGCGGTAATAGAATCAATCAAACTTGTAGTAATAAAACGAGCGTTACATGTCTGATATGTGGAAAACAATTGAGTAATCAATATAATCTTAGAGTACATATGGAAACACATAGTAATAGTTCATATAGTTGTACTGCTTGTTCACATATATCAAGATCAAGAGATGCATTGAGAAAACACGTTTCTTATCGGCATCCAGTTACTCCACCACAAAAACGTCCTCGATACAATAATCTATCAAAACCATAAGATTTCTTGTTTTTTTTTTTTATTTCAAGTTACTCATTTTTTTCTCAATAATATGAGGTTTGTTCTTTTTCTCCTTCCGAATTCTCTTTAAAAAAAAAAAAAAAAGAATCTAATTGAGAGAAATTCAATCACTATTTAAGAAAAAATACAATGTCAATGTACATAACTCGATGAGCTGACCTCTTCGAGTAACTCTTCGTCGAGTAATATCTAGTCTAACTTTTAGCCAATATCCTGCTGGTAATTCTATCGGGAATTTCCAAGCAATGATTAAAGGAAAGACAAAGTGTGTTGTTATATTTCGCCCGTTCGTTATTAGCTTTTAAGCATTGAGAAAGGTTGGATAAAGAAAAAAAAGGGATATGAGGAGAAATGAAATGGATAGGAGAAGGTGGGGTAAAATGGACAGAAGGGGTAAAACGGACACCGGTTGGTTTTTTGATATTTTACACTATGAAATTTACTCGAAACGTATGAAAATATTGGAGAGAGTTTCTTTCTGATGATTCGATTGGCAAGAGGAGAAAATTTCCCAAGTTATTTTTCGGAATTTTTCAAAAATTTCATTTTTTTGCGCAAGATTTGAAGGTAGAAAGCCCTCTATTTTTAAAAAATTTCACTTATTTTTGAAAAGTAATCTCATGTCCCATCGATTTATCTGGTTGTAAAAGAATCAATTATTAAAGTACTCGTGAGGCAAAAACTGATCTTCAGAAAATGGCCTACAAGTATTTGAAAAATTGATCATTTTTCTTTTACAACCCCATGAATCGATGAAAAGTAAACTCACCTTTAATTCGAGATCAACTTCAGGTTGCCTTGATCAACAGAACCCGAGATATCGTCGAAGAAGTAATTTTTTTCAATTTTTGAAGGAGTCGCCGCCTCTTCGCCAAAACTTGGCCAAAAAAGTAATGTTTTCCAAAAATTGAGAATAAAAAATTTTGACACATGTTTTCCGCCTAAAATTTCCTCAGCTTTTCAAGGGATACGTTAGAAAATTTAAAACTTGAACCGTTCAATTGGAGTGTCCATTTTACCCCCCGCCTTTTCCTACATTTTTATTTTAATGTTTCCATGATGATGAAAATCACTAGAAATCAGTAAAAATAACTGAAATAAATGCAATTCTATTTTGAGAAAAGTTGAGAAAATTTCCATAACAAAAATGTAGATTGTAGCTTAAAAAACAAAGTGGCGTAAGTGCTATACTTATATGTAGCACTTGCGCCTCTTTTGATTCCTAAGGTGACGGTATGTCAAAATTAATTTTTGAGAATTCATTACTTTTTTCAGACGAAATTCTAAAGGCTTGAATTCTTTTTGAAAAATTGAAAAATTACATTTTTTCGGATACACCACTGCTGCGGCCCTCTATAGGTCAACGATGAATCGATAGATTTTTATTTAAACTGCATACATAAATTGATGATAAATGATCTTACCTGTCATTCAAGATGAATCCGACCCAAGTCGCTGTGATGAACCAAAAACCACTTTTTTCTTTTTCTATCGATAATTAACCGGAATTTGAGCCTTCCCCCATTTATCATGTTTGAAAAAGTAGAACTTTTACCAATTTCTTCAGCTTTTCAGTAATGGAATGATCGAACAGAATCAAATCTCCAATGCCGTTTTATTGCAATGTCAATTTCACCCTACTTTAGGCTATAGGAGCCACTTTTACCTACCTGTTTTACACCTCTCCTCCTACAATATTTATTATACGTAATGATTTTAGAATTTTTTCCGTTCAACTCCTATTTTTTTTGATGAAGAAATCGAGTGCCTAAGACATATACATAATAATAAGTTCTTTACAGATGTTCATAGAGAATCTCTTTAAATAAAGCAAAAATTATTTGAAAAATGAATGATTTTTTGTAATAGTGATCCATCAAAGTGACGTATAAGGCCATAATGTTTCTTGATACCCCTTCGTGTTCAAATGATTGTAGAACTTTTTCACGTTTTCGCGTTGAAATATTGTAATAATAAATGCAATTTTAATGATTATTATGTCTGTTCTGAGTGAAATAAACTATTCATCAATATGATTTAACTGAGTTTCATTCTGCTTGAAAATAATTCAAATCCAAATTGGTAAACCACATATGTAATTTCAGCCAAAATGGATTCAATGAAACCCGACTAATAATAATTCATCATTGGTATTCTATGATCTGTCAAGACTCGATGTTTATTTTATATCCAATGATTCATTATATTTTATTATCTAAATTTTTTTGGTCATTCATTTCTTTTTTATTGGAAAAAATTGTGCGTATTTTTTCTGAATTTTTAATTATTTATGTAGGATTATAGCAATATGAGGATACACGCGCTCACAGAATACATCGGTAGAGCTATTAAATATAATAGGATAGATAATGCACAACAAGTTAAATTTCATATCAATGATCATCATATTGAAAAATACCATACAATATTTGCATACTATAGCTAATAATAAATAAAATAAAATGCATTCTCAATTTTTTTTCGCTTTTGAATTCTTGATCACGGGTACTGCTGCTTGATAAGAAATGACGAAAACAAAAATGCAAGAATGAAAAAAAAAACATAAAAAATGAAAATTTTTCCTGCTAAATTTCTAAATTTTCTCCACCCGCCATATTTTAGTATTGCAGTCTTGGCCAACAGAGATCAAGGTTTCTTCATTCAACCATGTGAGTCGTGTAATTTGACTTTGAGGGTGAGCATCTATGGAGAAATTTTTTATTTACTATATGATATTATATATTGTATAGTAAAATGCAGAAAATGGAAAAATTCAATAAACATACTCTTAATAATGGTATGTTTTGCAGGATTTGTAACACTCCAAATTATAATTGTAGTATCAAGACTTCCACTAGCCACCATTGTTGAGTCAGTTGACCACGCAACAGTATTCACTCGCGCATTGTGAAAACCCCATTCTCGATTATGAGCAAGCTGCAAAAATTCATAATCAATACAATCAATACAATGTTGAGAGACACACAGCAAATGCTATAATAGTAAACAGTTTATTACTGGATATAATTTTTGTAAATTTTCAAGCTTACCCCCTTCAAAAGTCCAAGTTTAATGAAAGATATAAAGTTATAATTTTTGTAATAATAATTGTCATGATTACCAAATAATATAGCCACGACCATAGCGAAAAAAAAAAGAACAAGTAGAATAAATCATTACCTTATAATCGGGTAAAACATACAGAATAACTTTTCTGTTAGCATCACAGGCAACCAGATATTTATTATCTGGACTGTAAGCAACATCGGTCACAGGTCCGAGATGTTCTAATTCCGTCTTCAATGTTAATGATGTTCCAGAAAGGTTATAAATGTAAACTTTGTTATCAGAACTTGAACCAACTGCAACATCTCCAGTTGTTGAACTAGTACTCACGCAAGAGGATTCATAGTCAATTGGCAACTTTGAAACTTTTCTTCCGGACTGTGTGAGATTTATCTGATTCCAACACAAATTTTACATTATAAATTTTTTATCCTCCCCCTATCTCTCTCTCTCTCTCTCTCTCGCTCTCTCTGTCTATCAAGTTAATTATGATCAATTATTGATAATTTATTACTACGAAACCTGTCTCATCGCTGCTACAACAACAAAATCATTATGAATATCCAAACCACGGGGCTGGGAATCAAGTTTGATAGTTGCTGCCTCGCAATATGTATTGGTTTTAATATCAATGGCTCGAAGAGTATCGTCAATTCCGGCAGTGTATAATAAATTTTCAGTTGCTTTCATGCCATTGATTTGATTTCCATGCCCTGTTCCTTGAACACGATCATTTTCACCCGTCTCGGCATTCCAATTTGTCACATAACCATCATGAGAACCAGTATAAATTGTATTGCTGTCAGAACTCAAAGTTAAAACTGTAATTGGTTTATTGTGGCCCTAGAAAAAAAAAAAAAAAGAAAATAATAATTTTTTACCAATATCATTATTTTTCAGTGAAAAAAAAGTATCGAGTATCTTGATAAACAAGTACCTTGACTATTCGCAATGGCTTCACTGGATTATTTATATCGAGATAATTGATGAAACCACTAAGTGAAACGGATAGCATGTGGTCACCCTGCCAAAGACAACTGACTTGTTGATCTTCAACAGTGCTTCCCATATTGAACTCGGTGACGAGTGTTCGAGTCTCAACATCCCATAATTTACATGTTTTATCACCAGAAGCAGTTAATAATTGTGTACCATCGGGCTTCCATGTGACTCCATAAACACCTCCTTGATGGGCTGGCATACCAATTTCGCTTATAAATTCCGATGTAGTACCATCATACAAAAATACTTTTCCATCGAAACCAGCAGATGCGAATAAATTACCAGATGGTGAATATTTCACAGCTTGAACAAATCTTGAATGATCTTGTTTTGTCATTTTGAATTTGAATGGTGGACCTTCAAAAATTGCTACACTATTGTCTTCACTGCCAGTAATCAGTCTAAAGGGCCTTATTGGTCGAAAATCACAAGAATTAATTGGTTTACTTTGACCAGATATTTCACCAACTGAAGTTCCCGTATCAGCCATAAAAACGTGACCAAATCTTTCACGACCCTCTCCAACAACTATCATTCTTTGATTGTCTGGTGACCATGCTATATCTTTAATTGGACCTCCAATAGGATGAAATTCATTCTTCAATATGTGCTCTTTATTCACTGTATCCCAAATTCGTATTTTTCCAGATTGATCTGCCGATATGTCACGTAACTCAATATTTATACACAAGTTATAAAGGAAATAACGAATTTTTATTATTAAATTTTTAAATATTAGAACAATGACATTACCTCCAGAAGCTATGTAAAATCCACTAGGTGAATATTTTGCAACATTGACTGAGCACGAGTGTTCAGTATAAATTTCTGCAATAGCTGGATTCTAAATTGATTGAAAACGAAAAAAAAAACATTCATAATAATAAGATTTCTGAAAATCTTCACATTATATCAATAGCTATTATACTCACATCAATATTTCTAATGATAACGCTATTTCCATTAGTGTACAAAAAATTTTTGCCTTTAGGATCACTTCCGAGAACAAGTGGTGTACCTCTCTGGGTTCGTGGTAGTGTAGCAAATATATATTCTACCGGTGAAAAATGGAAAAAAAAAAAAAACAACTTCAATTCATGTACTATGATATTCGTTATATTTGATATTTTTTTTGTTTTATTTTTTTTTTCTTTCAATAGGGCCAGGCATATCAAAAAAGCGATCGCCCTACACGATCATGTGATCGCAGGATGTGAATTTTTTTCCTGCAAGTCTTTTTTTTTGGTTCATTTTAAGGATATATTCGATTCAATTTGTCGTGGCAAGTTGGGTCAGTGGTTTTTCAGTGGTTTATTTTATGGAAATTATTTTCAGGCAAATGATCTGTGGTGTTCCATTCAAAACCAATCTCGAGTCATCAAAACCAATAACGATTCCGAGATTGCTATCCTCGAAAAGAATAAAGTTGTTCAATTTCAAAAAGTCACAGTTTTGAAAAGATTATCGAATATAAATTTTGACACGTGTTTTCTAATAATGGAAATTTCACGAATTTTTCAGTGTGAATGACAGTCAATTTTAATTTTTTTTTTTCAAATGTTTTCAGGTGGTTTTCATTATATATATTCATAAAACATCAAAACTAAAATGTGTGCATTTCACCTCATCTTGCCCTAATGGTCATGCTAATAACGATTTCTCAACCTCAGTCGAATTCTTCCCAAATTATATATATAATAATAATATATCATTCACAGATATTTCTTCTATTTATATGAGAGATAATAATTGAAATACGAAAGATGAAAGAAAAAAAGACAACTTACTTGTTTCATATGACATTCTTGTGGCGCGGGGTTGTTCGGCCCTTCTCAATATTATTATAATAATATTTTATTTTATTAGAGTTGAATAATTCGAGATTTATAGTAGTGAATTCAGCCTGTTTCGATGGTATATTATGTAAAGTTATAATAATGGCTTTGGCACTATTGGCTGACTAATCTATGCTTTTCTTGGAATAATTCACTTTTCCTAATGGGGGAAAAAAAAAGAGTTTTTACTTTTTAATGCTGTAAAGCTGAAGAGAGAAACGCTACAGAATACAGAATTCTCCACCCTTCGCCTTATTTGGTGATGAAAAGGCATTGGATAGCTATCATTTATAGATGAGGAGAGAAGATATACTTTTCTTCCAAGTGCCGGGTTTTCAACGCACAGTTGGTCGTCTAGAGACGACCGCGGTATATGATATTAGCCGAAAAATTATGAATTTTATACTAATTAGCAAAGGTAATCGACTGTACCGTCGTTAGCAGGTGATTTAATAGCTCTTTTAACGTTTAAGAGTGATTCAATTACTGGTAATACCAAAAAATAAAAAACTCATGTACTTATACGAAAAAATCTTTGTAATTTTTTTTTTTTCCCATTGATTGTAAATCGTTTGTAGAATAAGAATCCGGAGGTATAATCGTTTAAGAGTGTTCAGATCAATCAATGAAAATTGATAAAAAAAATTTGCCTTTCAAATTTTTAGTTTTCCGACAAATTCATATACTCATGAAGGGCGACACTAGTCACCCCGCTATGAAATTCATAATTTTTCGGCTAATATTATACTGGTCTAGAGACGAGTGTGTTTGTTTCCACCACCATTATTATATATAGAGCCAATCTTGTCGAAACGATGTACTCCTCGGTGCAATTCCGAGAGAGCTAGTAATACTCGAAACTGTCCACAGTTGTCTGGCACAGTGGAGATTGGACTGTAGATTCACGTGCGATAGGCCCAGGTTCGAGCCCGACTGGATAGAGAGTTGTGTGTATAGCTCATAACAACGGAAAAAAGTCTCTCTCTCTCTCTGAGCACAGTTTGTCGCATAAAAATTAGTAACATTGGCTGTATAATATAATTTGTTGAAGGCCAACTACGCAAACAGCACCAATAACAAACAAACAAACTCGAAACTGTACACAATATTATAATCAATCGATTGTGTACTGTGTGCATCCTGGAAATAATATCATGTCAGATCAGTAAGTGAATTTTTTACATGAGAATTTTCTTAATCTGTAAATATGACATATTCTCATCAACTCGTCTTCATTATCATCACACCTGTATTCATCAACAATGATTCAAGTCATTAATATTCAAATAATTCAACATCAATTGTTTTCCCTTGTGTCACAAACAACTTCAAAATGGTGGATGCCAAGTTATGAGGTTAGATTACTTGATTTTCACGACAATGATGACGCAGTATAAAGTATTGTCTGAACATTTGTCAGTAAATCCCAATCAATTTCAACCACAAATTTATAAAAGCGAATATAACTTATTATGGTCATCATAAAAGTTATGGAAGGATCAATAATATTGTTTTTTTTCTCTTGCAGAGATGACACTCTGTTGGACGAAGATCTTGGTGACGAAGAGTATGATCTTGGAAATGACGAGGAGGAAGCACTCCTGGCTGACGACTATGAAATTGATAGGGTGAGCTAGTTAATTTTAATTGTCCTTCATTATAAGGACTGTGTTTTAATTAAATTATATCATGGAATTTAAAAAAAAAAATAGAAAAAATAATGAATATTATAGCTGAAATTTAATTAGGTTGAATCGTATCTTTAGATTCTGGGTTGATTCACGCTATTCTATAATTATTATTATCTTTTGTTCGATGATTCTCTTAGAGCATCATGGCGTTTTATATGTACTTGTAATAAAATAGTCTCTTATGAAATTCTATTCAATAGCAAGTATTTTCAATAAATGATTCTGTTGCTGGATCATTGAAAATTTAGAAATCGCATATGCGAAAATATTTTGAACGTTTATTCCACTTGTGATTATAAACATGGGTAATTGTAAGGAATTCAATATTTTTCATTCACGTTTTTTTGTAATTCAATTCTCTCGACCATTTGTATATGTGTATAAATTGTATTGGCGTCATCTTCTTCAATCAAAACATTTTCCATAAATTTTCTTGTAAAAACAAAGAATAATTGAGAATGAAGATCTCCTTGATGATGAGAATAAAATAATAAAATTCTAAACATCTATGCATCTGCAATAATATAATAGTACAGAGGAAAGGAAGATTGCCTTATTTGTTTTTTTTTCCACAATTGAGAAAATTTGCAAGAGATCAATTTTCACAAAGTTAAATTTTTCGTTCATTCGTTTCCTCTGTTCCACTGATAATCCTTACTTGTCTGTACTGTTATGTATTATATTATTTAAGTCTTCTGAATCAGAGAGAAAAAAATTGTAGATTTCTCCTGAAACAAGCATTCAACAGTTTTCACCATTACTGATCCATTGGAGTGAGAATTCTCAACAATTTATTATGGTTTTGCACTTGTAATTCCAATAAAAGATTGAATATTATACTTGAATTATGAAGCCATAAGCAGGTTCTTTCAATACTAAAAATAGAATTATCAATCAATGAATTTTCTCAATGGAAACAAAAAAAAACACATGTTTTTTTTTTTTAATTTCAAGCATAAAAGCATTCTTTCAATACGAACAAATTGCTCATCATTCTTTAGTCTCGGATCAAGTATGCACGCGCAATTTAGTTCTAAAATGTATGCCCACGATAAATGTAATTTGCGTTGTTTAAACATACAGTAGCATCAGGTATTATGTTTCTAAAGAATCTCTTGCTCTTTCCTTACTGAAAATTAATGAGCTTGTCTGCGTTTTCCTTTATAATAATAATTCCAGAATTGAATATGCATAGATTACTTGATACATCATGCTACTGTATACTACTATAATTATTTGTAATAAAAAACTATCAACTGGATAGCATTCGAGAGCAAGTGATGAGAGCCACAGACTTCATATATTTTGCAATATACCAATAAATCCCAATTGGTAATTTTATAAAAAGCTCTCAAACATTCGAAAATTCCTTTATACCTACAAAATTACACATCGCGCAATGCACGTAAATGTATGGCATTCACACAATATCGATTACACGTCCACTCGGTATTTATAACTCGAAAAATTCCAAAGAATTTTATATCAACGAGTCCAAATAAAAGAGAAAAAAAAAGAAAAAAAGAGAAAAAAAAATATGAAATTAAAAAAAAAAAAAAAAAAAATTTGAATCACCCCTTTCTCGTACCATATCCGCCCATGGAAAATTGTAATTCAAACTGGAAAAAGACTCGTGAACTTGTCAATTGAACCATAGGCCACTTGTCATACCAATAATTAAAATGCACAATTTAGTAGCAAAATAATAATTTTTAATTAAAATCGAATAAAAAAACCACGACCACCAATCTCTATTATTATAAATCAAGAAAGAAAAGAAAAATCTTGTATTTCATGAAAAATATTTGGCATATTTAATTCTCGAGCAGCAGAATAGCTATAAGGGAGAAGAGGAAACAGATGATGTCCTGGATTTAGGAGTTACTGATGCGCTCGACGATTTAGAGGGCGAAGATGATAATGTCGAATATAGGAACGAGACTGATGACCAGAGACTTTGTTACAATGATGATGATAATCATGCGAATAATCATGGAAATTTTTACGATAAACATCATCATCATCATCATCATCATCATCAACATCAACAACATCATCATCACAGCTATGAAGAGCATGGACGTGATATTGAGATACAACAAAATACCATAATTAGAGGTGATTTGCGTGAAAAATTACAGAAGAATGTGCAGAGACACAACGTTGGAAATGGACAAATCGTCATCGTGGATGAGGATGATTGTGAAGATGCAAGAGAACAAAGGAATCGTTTTCAAACTGAGAGGGTTATGATATCACCAAAGATGAATAGTGATATACCGGATTCATTAGAGAGTGTTGTCACATCGGAACAATTAAGACCAGCAGTAGCATCATCATTATTATTCAGAGGAAGAGGCAGAGGGCGTGGCATTAGGGGAATTAGAGGAGGAAGATATCTACAGAATATGGGAAATTTTCACAATCAGAGATTCATGCTTCGAGGATCATCATCAATGTTCGAGGATCAGAAGCAACAATACAGGCCACCGCCAATGCTGGAACCACGTCCACCGCCAATGTTCCAAAATGTTTCAACCAATCATATGAATCCCCAGATGATTCATCATCAAGAGAATCAATTCCAGCACTTTCCCCAAGGAGTACCACCTGCATTACGAGGAGGAGCACCACGTCCTTCTTTTGAGGAACCACACCAGTTCAATCAAAATCAATTTCCAGGTGGAATTTCACGTTCTCAGAATCCACAGATGGACTACAGACCACCACGTGGCCCAATGCCAGCTGGTATTATTCCAAGATTCAATGGCCCACCAAATTCTGCATTTATGCAAAATCAGCATTTCCAGCGGCCTCACCAACTCGAGCAAGAGATACCAGGACGACAAATGATGCCATCAGCATGTCCAATGATACAGCCTGGACCGCCAATGCCCAGCAATCAGCAACAGCAGCAGCAGCAGCAGCAGCAGCAGCAGGGACTACCTCCTCCAATGCATCATCAAGCACAGCTTGGAATGCCCCCGGCTCCATCAGAGGGATCATCAATGCCGGGTTTTAGACCACTAGGACCGAATCAAATTCTTCACCAGTCACCTCATCCTCATCAGAATACACCTGGACAGCCTGGATTTGGGCCACAGTTCCAGGCACCTCAGCTTCCTCCTCCTTATGAAGGAAGAAACATTTACGATGGCCGACCGCCTTATGGAAATCAACCACCATCAGTGAATCAGTTCAATTCATCATCTCAGCTTCATGGACTCCATCAACAGCAACATCAACTGTCTCAAAATGCTTCAATTCCACAGGGTCATAAAATCCTGATAAATCCACACTTCAGAGGCAATGTACAACCTCAGAATGACGGTGAGACATAATATAATAAATTACATGGAGACATGTTAATTATTTGAGATGGTTAAATTTAATGTTTTCCCCTCCCTCTTTTTTTTATACCTATAGGGAGATTTGCTTGGGACAATTCTCAACAAACTCCACAAGTTATTCATTCTCAAGGGCCGAATGATCGATTTGGACAAAATCCTCTCACTACATATTCAAGCCAACCACCGTCACATAATCCTTCATCAGGCTCACAAGAAGGCTCTCAGAATTATCAAAAAAATTATGTACAAAATAAAAATGATGTGAGTTCACTTTCAATTAATAAAATTCAATTCTTCAGCTACTTTTTAATTAACTTTTTTTTTTTTTTTATTAATTCAGGATCCATATGCCTATTTTTCGGATGTATGGCAAGAGAACAGAACAAAACCATCTAGGGGATCGAGTCCTTCTAAAAATTATTCTGGAGATAATAGTTATTCGCGTGACAATAGTAATTCATACAAGGATTATAATAAATACAAATCCGATAGTAAAGATTCATATTTAGACGTGAGTATTGAATTAAATTGAATTGATCATGTGAGTTTACATATATATTTTTAACTATTTATTTATATTATGAAAATATTTATTTCAGGATCAAAGATACAGAGATAAAAGTCCATCTCCACGAAATAGAGATCCTTCACGATCACGGCCACCTGCACATAGTAACAATTATCACTATGATTCTTACGATCAAAGGCAATATAGGCTAGGAAATTCCTCGAGTAGTCGTCCACTTGTAAGAGTACCATCGAAACGTACCCCAGAGCCTCAGGAGCGATCAAGTCGTGATATCAGTCCAAAACGCACGAGGCCAAATCGCGATTCTCAGGAAAGCCGCCGAGCTACTGCAGCAGCAGAAGCAGCCTCAGATCTTCATCATAATAATGTAATAAAAATAATAAAAATGTCCTGTTATCATGAGATTACCATCATTCAAAAGTTTATTATCTTCATTATATAAATTCTTCTTACAGGAAGCAGAAATGGATCCAGAGGAGCGTGAATATAGGAAAAAAATGGAGGAACAGAAGCGTTTGCGTGAAAAAATACTCCAAGAGAAAGAAAATAGAAGAAAGCTAGCAGCATTAGAGAAACAGAGTGATGAATCTAAGGATTTAAAGAATATTGGTAATTATTATTCATAATAATCATAATTGAAGAAAGAATGTGTGTAGCTAGAGAAGCAAACATTCAGAAAGTTTATCATTAACACTTGCAGATCATGTGCAGCAGGAGGATAAATCAGCAGTAGTAGCAGTCCTCTCTAAAGATTCCACAGAAAATACAAATGTCAAATTAAGAATTCGTACTGGAGCTGGACAAGCTACAGAGGTACAACATTAAAATATAATAAACAATTGTTTTAAGTAAAGAAAATGCCTAAACATTAAACCACAAACCGCCATGTACTTATATAAATATATATTAATGGAATTATGAAATTTTTCCGCAACAATCAAATTAAAATATATAGTGAATACAAGCAGACGCTTGTAACAATAATGACTAGCCATAGGAATTAATTTATAATTTTTTTTATAATTTAGTGTAAAATTTTTGTCAAGATCTCATGAAAATTGTGTCATTTACTCATAGAATCCTTATTTTTTATATATATATATATTTATTTGCGGTAATAAAATACTACAGCTTTGACATTATTATTTCCTCTTTTGTTTATTCTACATCCTGAAGATTCGCGAAATCTTGTCAATCATTCAAATCATTGTGAATAATGAAAAATAATTATTTTCATTTCAGCTGGCCAAATCAGCGAGTCTGCGTATCGTTAGGGCAGCTCCAGCAATGAAAAAAAGTAATCCAGCGGAGAATCAAAATGCAAAAAATCCTGTAATACAACAGCAGCAGGAAGTACAGAAGATATCGCCCATGCAAATAGCAAATCGAAGGGTAGTTATACAGCAGAAGCAGCAGCTACCAAATGCCCGTATTGCAACGACCATTCAAAAGACTGTGTCGAATCTTCAAAAATCACAGGCAACTAATGCTAATAATTTTCAACAAAAGGCCTCAACAGCAGACGCTGTAGTTAAAAAAGTAGCACTTGCATTACAAAAAAATCCAGCTGGTGTAAGAGGAGTCGTTGGCAATAGACCAGGAAGTTTCCGGAAAGTCGTAGTTCATGATGCTATTGCTGTTGCTGGTGAAAATGTTAAAAAAGTAACTCAAACAAGTGTTCAAGGTAACAATAGAGTTGTCCTCCAAAAGCCAGTTCAAGTTAAGAGAACAACAGTTGATAGCAAGTCGAATACAATTCTCATCGAGAATTTGGCAATGAGTACAACAGAAGCACAAATACGTCGTATGTGTCAAGGAATTGGGACATTGGAGGTAGGGATCATGATTTTAATGCTTTTTTTCTGGTGAATCTTGAATTTATTTTCTTATTTTAATGTTACAGAGCATCGTGATGGGTGAAGGAACAGCTACTATTATTTTTAAAACTCACTCGGCTGCAATGGTCTTTCATAAAAAGTATCAACGTAAAATTATAGATTTATCCACAATCAATGTTAAATTTTTATCATAAACTGGCAATTCTTAATTAGTAACGAGCTCGTAAATAATGATTTTTTTTTTTTTTTCGTCATCTCAACCATATACTTTGCTCATTACCAAATTTCATTTTCTCCATAAAGTGTTATGATCATAGAAGAATGAAGTAATGATAATTATTTTGTTTTTTTATATATGAGGGGACATTGAATAATAGAAATAAGAATACATCCATAGTGTATATAAATTGTATAGATTATTTATAAATACTTGATTGATGGATGTAGTGAAGTCATCAAATAATCACGGAATTTTATTGTATACTTGTGATAAATTGTGGTTAATTTAAATCCATAGAAATAAAACAATTATATCGAATTGGTTATTTCTCTTTTTATTCTTTATCCATCATTATTTTACTATAAGATTATCAGAGTTCTATTTTTCTTTGAGTTGAAGAAAAGAATTCATAATATCCCGGGAAAAAAATGTTTAGATACAATTGAAAATGATAAAATCTGAACATTTTTTCGCGCAGGACACGATAATTTTACATAAAAAATCCTAGATAAATATTGAACGAAGGACATTTCATCACTTAAAAAAACCATTACTCGAATCATACATCTTCTCTGATAGTACTATTAAACTCAAAGTAGGAAAATAAAACATAGGAAATAATCTCACGTGGTATAACCTTACTATTTCTGGGTTTTGGTTGAGCTTGAAAGAGACATCAAAGCTCAAGAATTGCTTTCAGCAATTATTTGTGATGATATTGTGTGAATGTGAAAAGAAATAAAACAAAATGTTGTGCAGTTATCGTGTCATTAGAAGAGCATTGTTAAATTACTCGAACCTTCGATGTTTTTTGCGAAAATTTAGCGATATTGAGCCCGTGCGAATATTGGGAATTGAAACAAGTTGTGATGAAACTGGAATCGCGATTGTAGACAGTGACGGAAATATTCTAGGAGAAGCACTGCACTCACAACAATTTACTCATTTAAAGTAATCAATAATTTAAATTTTTCTACTTATGATGTATAGGGGAAGGTGGGGTAGAATGGACAATCTAATTGAACGGTTCGAGTTTGAAATTTGCTAATGTGGATTCCACTGAGAAGCTGAAGAAATTTCAGGCAGGAAACATGTGTCAAAAGTTTTTCCTCGATTTTTTCGAAAATTCCTTTTTTTTTGGACAAAAAATTCACTTTTTTGACGATAATATCTCTGGTTCTGTTGGTCGTAGGGATCTAGGGTTAATCTCAAATGGAAGGTAAGCTCATTTCTCATTGATTTATGTGGTTCAAATTTGTAAAAAAATAAATTTTCTAATATTTATAGGTCATTTTTTGAAAATCAATTTTTACCCTATAAGTACTCAAAAAAATTGATATTCTTTCTTTAAAATCGATGGGAAATGAGCTCACCTTTCATTCAAGATCAACCCCCAATCACTAAAATCGATAGAACCAGAGATATTCCGAAAAAACTGAAATTTTTCCAAAAACAAAAGGCTTTCACCTTCAAATTTTGCGTGAGAAAAATGAAATTTTTGGAAAATTCCGAAAAATAACTTTTGATATATGATTTGACATATGATCATGAGAAATTTCGTCATCCTTCCGATGGGATCATCAGGAAACACCTATCTCCAATATTTCCATCCATTTCCATTAAATTTCATAGTAGGGGCAAAATGGACACTGTAATGAAACGGTTAGAGATGGATTTTTTTTGATGATTCTATTGAAAAGCTGGGGAGATTTTAAAGCTGAGGAAAACGAGTGCCGGATGTATTTTTTTCGATTTTTTGGAGAATTCGATATTTTTCGGCATTTTAGAGAGGTAAAAAACTTTTCCTTTTTCGAAAATTTTCAGTTTTTTGCGAATATCTCTGGTTCAATTGGTCGTGGCAATTCGGGGTTGGTCTCAAATGAAAGGTGAGCTCATTTCCCATCGCTTTATGGGGTTCCGAATTCAAAAATATCAATTTTTAGAATATTTATAGGCCAAACACGGTTTCACAAAACTGTTTCACAAAAATGCCCATAAATACCTTAAAAATCGATATTTTTTAATTGAAAACCCTATGAATCAATGGCAAATGATCTCACCTCTTACCTCCAATTGGAATTTTCACTCTACGACAGATGGAATCGAAGATATTCTCAAAAAACTGAAAATTTTAAAGAAAAGGAAGGAGAGTTTTTTTACTCCTCTAAAAAGCTCAAAAAAGTCGAAATCGAAAAAAATTCAAAAAAATTAATTCCGGCCCTTGTTTCCCGCCTAAAATTTTCTCAGCTTTCCAATGAAATCATCAAAAACAATCTACCCCCAATATTTCTATTAATTTCAAGAGTTTTCCATAATATTTGCCTGAAAATTTAGATATGTCCACTTCACCCCTGATGTCCATTTTGCCGCACCTTCCCCTATAAAATAAAATCCGTTTTGGCTCCTGTGTCCATTTGATCCCACCTTCCCTCAGAATATATGTATATAATGATATTCAATTTCTTCCAGTTATGGTGGAATTATTCCACCAGTTGCTCGTGATCTCCACCGCCAGAAAATCACGGATATCTGTGAAGAAGCATTGAGAGCAGCGAATTTAAGAGTCAGTGATGTCGATGCAATAGCAACAACTGTCAAGCCTGGACTCCCGTTGTCTCTTATGATTGGTAGAAATTTTGGACAGTATTTATCAAAAATAGGCAATAAACCATTCATTCCAATTCATCATATGGAAGCACACGCTTTAACTGCTAGAATGACGGAAAAGGTAAAATTGTTTAGATTATTTTCTTTTAAACACAATATGTCTATTTAGAGGCATCAATCCATTTAATAATTTTTCCTGATTAGCACAGATAGATTTTCCATTCTTAACGCTTCTTATATCTGGAGGACACTGTCTGTTGGCTCTCGTCAAAGACGTAGGAGAATTCTATCTCCTTGGCAGAACTATCGACGATGCTCCTGGTGAAGCACTCGATAAGGTTGGTCCAAATTACAAGTTATTTTCATAAAATTCGAACTGAAATCACTCCATCTCATTCTCCACTTTCTCTTACATGTTCTCAGACAGCAAGGAGATTGAAGATGAGGAATTTATCAGAGTACAGTGAAAAAAATGGTGGAGCCGCAATTGAATTGGCAGCTAGTCGAGCAACAGATCCCTTGAAATTCGAATTTCCCGTACCAATGTCACAGTACAGGGATTGTAATTTTAGTTTTGCTGGATTAAAGAATTCCGCTGAAAGACTAATAGGTAAATTGGAACGGGAACATCAAATTAGTGGCGATGGAGTTGTTCCAGATTTAGAGAATCTATCTGCTTGTTTTCAACTCGCTGTTAGCAAGCACATAGCCCATAAAACCAAGAGAGCAATGATGTTTTTGGAATTGGAAGAATTACTTCCTCAAGAGAAGAGAATTCTTGTAAATATATAGATATACATATATATATATATATATATATATATATAGAATAGAATAAATTTATGACATGAATGAATGAATTAATAAAAATGATCAATTATCATTATTTTTCCTCAGGTGATATCAGGAGGTGTTGCATGCAATGATTTTATATCAAAAAGTTTAGAAATTGTTTGTAATCAAATGGGATATCATTTTGTACGTCCTCCCCGGAAATTATGCATGGACAATGGAATAATGATAGCTTGGAATGGAGTGGAGAGATGGAGAGCTAATGTAGGTGTTCTCCGTGATCCTGATGCTATTGAAAAGGTAGAATACGAGGGTAGAGCACCACTGGGGATTGACTGGACACAGATGGTTCGTGATAAAAATATTGCATGCAGTACAGTGAAATCTAAAGAATTATTATATCCAATTGTCAATTTAGGAAATATAAAATAATTTTTTCATATAATCAATTATTATGTACATAAATTTTACATTCATTTTATAAATAAAGTGCAAATGATAATTCAAATTGTAGTTGGTGCATAAACTCTCGACTCTTTTATAATTTCTTGATAAACCTCTCGTTCCACTGGCATCTCTTCATGCTCCTTTAATTCATTCTCTGCTTGTTTATCAAGATGATAACGTATTCGTTCTTTAACAAGTTCAATTTCATCTGATTTCCGCAATCCCAATGATACCGTGAGAATTTCATGGAAATAGAGAGGAATTTCTGGTCTTATTTCATCGGATACAGTGTTGAATGCACTTGCCAAATTGCGTAAAACCGGCTCAATCTCTTTAAACTTTTCCTCAGCATCTGGTGTATCCATTTTATTAACAATGAGCATCGCATACTTATTGAGAAGATCGGGTTTGTATAGTTCAAGTTCCTTATTAAGTAGAATAACTGTTTCTAAACAATTACGATAAGCACGTTGCACTGACAATCGGAAGCCTTGAATATCAACTATGAAAATGAGGATTTTGCATCTATCCAAATGCTTCAAGAATTTATGACCCATTCCAATATTTACATGGGCTCCTTCAATGAGTCCTGGTAAATCAGCTACTGTTATTTCTCTCAAGTCTGGATATTGAATTATTCCAAGATTCGGTCGAACAGTTGTGACTGAAATAATAATAATAAACATTATATTTAAATCATTCAACATGAAAACTCTCACTGATTCTCACAATAAAACTAAACAGCTCACAAGGATATTCAGCTATTTTTGGTCTAGCTCGTGAAACATTCTTCAATAAAGTACTCTTGCCAGCATTTGGAAAACCAACAAGAGCAGCATCAGCAATTAGCTTTAAATCCAATGTTACTGTACGATTCTCCCCTTTCTGTCCACTGAAACCAGTCTCCTCACATCCGCCACATCCTCCACGTGCTACTATAATCCTTGAATTGGATTCATCAAGTTCCCCTACAAGATGATATTAGAAAAAAATAATAATTTTCTCCATAAATTGAGGAGTAGTATTATAGCCTGCTGCTTTACCTAAAACAGCTCCGTTAATGTCAAATACTGTAACGCCCTTGGGCACTGGAACTTCCACGTCTTGTCCCTCTTGTCCGATCAAGCCCCTCTTGGTACTATCTCCTCCATGTCCAGCAACTATCCTTTTCCCCTTGTATTTACCGAGTATATTATTCAACGTCATGTCCTCGGTGGCTGTGACATAGACATGGCCACCACGACCTCCAATGCCTCCGTAACGTGGTAAACCCATGCCACCAGTTCCAGCACGTACTGCAAGCTGGACCGAGTCTAAAAAACCCTTCCGCAAATATTTTCTTGGAAGTTTCTATACAACAATAAAACTGATTATATATTTGATAATTTGACCTTGGGAAATGGTTTGAATAGATTGCCTTTGTTTTTTATGCCTACACATACCTGGATCCGCTGAGCCGCATAACCTACGAAACTCGTAAGAAAAACCATTTTTCTCGTTGTATATATATAATACAAGTATATATATTGGAAACTTGTACCTTTCACGGATTTTCAAAATGTACTTGATTCAATTTATGTCAAGACATTTTATAATTATCGCAACAATACGTTATTCCTTCCGAGTTTATATTCACACGAGACCGATGGCGCGCTATATACAGCGCGCCCGTTAGGTATCTTTAGTATAGCATATATTACGCGTACTATACTATATACTCACAATTTAACTGAACAATGAGGAATGAGGACTTCACTTTAATCGTGACAACTTTCGATATATCGATGGTTTGCGTTCTTGTTCCTTTTCATAAAGGATAATCGCGAGAACCTGAAATTTTTTTTTCCTGATTCCATATTAATGTCTATTTCGCTCTATCTCGCGCTTATTTACCGAGATAATCGCGAAAAATTGAAAGAACTTTTTCCTGATTCCACATTAATGTCTATTTCGTTCTATCTCGCTTGTTTACTGAGATAATCGCGGAAAACTGTAAAAATTCCGCCGATACTGAATATCCCGAATCGTTGTGACTTTTGGCCTTTCAGGATCCCCCATCATCTTGTTTTCAATCGACTCTTTGCGAAATTTCAAGGAAAACACCGTATTCCCACGGGAAATGGGTGAAAAATGAGGATAAAGGAATATTCGAAGGAAATCCGCCATCATGAAAATCCCGATTTTCGAATCTTCATAACTTTTTTTCTGTGGCGTATTTTCTGATGAAATTCTACAGTGACACTGCCTATGTCGTCCTGAAAGAGCCTGCAAAATTTCATAACAGTATCGCAAACGATTCTGAAGATTCGATAGAGCGGAAATGGTCATTCTCATAGAGCAAAGGCCATTGCCTCTGGGTTTGGCCTGAAAATTTCGCAAACACTGGATATCCCGAATCGTTGCGGGTTTTGGCCCTTCAGGATCCCCCATCATCGTGTGTTTCACTCAATTATTTGCGAAATTTCAAGGAAAATCCCGTATTCCCTCGGGAAATGGGTGAAAAATGAGGATGAAGGAATATTCGAAGGAAATCAGCCATCATGAAAATCCAGATTTTCAAATCTTCATAACTTTTTTTCTGTGACGTATTTCCTGATGAAATTTTACAGTGACACTGCCTAGGTCGTCAGGAAGTAGCCTGCAAAATTCCACAACAGTATCGCGAATGGTTCTGCGAATTCGATAGAGCAGACATTGACATTTATACTGATCCCATATTAACGTCCATTTCACTCTATCTCGCTTATTTACCAAGATAATCGCGAAAAACTGACAATACTTCTTTCCTGATCCCAAATTTGTGCCTGTTTCCCTCTATCTCGCTTATTTACCGAGATCATCGAGGAAAACTGGAAAAAAATTTTCCTGATTCCATATCCCAGCGCGCCCGTTAGGTATTTTTAGTATCGTATATCACGCGTACTATACCACTCACAATTTAATTGACCAATGAGGAATGAGGACTTCACTTTAATCACGACAACTTTCGATATATCGATTGTTTGCGTTCTTGTTCCTTTTTATAGAGGATAATAATAAAAAAAATATATTTAATAAAAACTGGACTGGCAACGCTATCTAGCGACGGCGACAAGAGAACCAATGAAGCAATTCGATTCTTTCCCGCGAACGAAATTACAATGTAACAATTCAACAAATTATTTGAGATATCTTGATTTCTTCATTCAAACACTCGAAATATCATATATCCTATTATTTGTAATTTAAACGACACAAGTTGGTATTGGAATAATTCCTTTCCACAGAAAATATCCTCCACCGCAGAATTGATGATTGTAATTGTAAAAATACAATTGTAATGTAATAATAAATTGAGGCTAATTGATTACTTGAATTTGAATCGAAATTGACTAAAAACATATGATTTCACTGAATGCATCCATTAAAAACAAGGGGAATTAACATGTTGCACTATCATACGCAATAATAAAAACCGGGTGAAATCAATTGTAAAATGTAACAAATCAATTGATCCCAAGTGTACTTGAGTATAAAAATCATACGATTGCCAGTGCATACTATGAATTAACGCACGCACTCGTTATATAAAAAAAGCAAAAAGGAAAGAAATGAAAAACAGACGGGAGGCTCGTCATGACGATGACGACTACGTAGTTGCCCGCGTTAAAATTAAATCTAGCATTCAAGATCGTAGACGAGGCGGGACTATGTGTTTGGTTCTTCAGCCGACGACGAAGTCTCGTCCTCTGTTTCAGTCTCAAGAGCATAACCAGTTGGTGCGGGCTATAACGTGTTCTTTTTTTTTTGTTTCTTTTTTATTTTCTCGCTCTTTGCTTTTACTTTATCTTATTCTGGATTTTTCTTTTTAAATATTCCCTTTTTATCTTCACGTGAAATACAAACGTGAACTGGTGCTGATTATTTTTGGAAAATATTACTTTTCCCCAACTGGTCAATCGATTCATAAATCTGTAAAGACAATAACGAGTCGTGATTTCTCCGATCCACACGAGGTAATTCCTCATTCCATCTATATAGCTTTATGATTATCATCATAATAATTAAAATGATAGGCATTATTACATAGTAATATAATAGTTTAACTGATTCATTTCACGTGAGAATTTTCGAGCATCCAGTGAGGATTTTTTTAATTTTTATTTTTTTTCTTCCAACGAGGGAAAATAAAAAATGTTACGTGACTTTTGAAGGGATAGCCGAGTGCGTAGTCGGTCGCTAATTTTAACGAATTTATTTCGTGGCGCCACCCAACTCGACGTTCCACTAGTATATTTCTCGAAATTTAACAATAACGAGAGAATTTGGGAAAAAAAAACTTTGGTGTTCTATGAGCCGTGACATTGAAAGACATTTGAAAGAATATGCACCTATGTATATAATTTCGCAAGGTGTTGATCACATGACGAAAGTATCTCATTCTCGCGTCACAATTCTTGTTCTTCTATTTAACGTAAATGTACACGCCAATGATTATATGTATAAAAACGAAAAAAAAAGAAAAAAAAGCTTGGTTCACCAGTTTAAATGTATTTCTAGGGCCTTTTTGAATTATTACACGTGTGGAACGAGAACGCCGAGGCCTAGGTAATGACTCAGAAACTGGGAAGCAACCAAAGTAGGTATTATTGAACAATACATTAACAGATAAATTAGTCGTGGGAATTTTTTTTTGTTATATCGAAAATTATTATGAAAAACTTGACAATAACCTCGATTTATTGTAAATTGAATAATGAATTATTTTTCTTTTATAAATAATGAATTATCGCACTCACTTTTTCAGCCAATACTAAATACTACTCGTTTCTATTGAAGATAAATCCAAACTAGCTTGCGGTGAATGAAAAACGAAAAATAACTTGTATGAATTTTAGTGTGTGCCATTTGGTTTGAACAATATTGTTACCACAAGTAACATTCAAGGCTCAGTGATCGCATGAGGAAATAAAGAAAATTTTAAAAAGAAAGAAGAATATATTCTGCACCGAGTTTGTATTACTATCCCATTGTGGCCTTGATTATACGCCAAAATACTTGGACAGAAGGGGCAAGCTACCTAGTGGCCATCAACCATGGACTAATTTCCAATCTTGCATCATCAATTGCGCATTTCAAATGCATGGAATTCCTTGGAAACTCCTGTTTTTCTTTGTTTCCGATCAACCGCGTATTATCCATTGTTTGATTATTAATTTCTCTCTCATTGCAGTAAGCTTTCAATTAGTCACAATGGATCGTGATGATGATGATTTTGGTGAGGGATTCATTGCTGAATCTCATCCACTTCGACCAACTCAATTAACAGTACCACTCAGAGATGAATCACGTGCACCAAGTATAAGCAGCAGCGTCAGTGACCTGGACGCTCCAATCTATACACGTGACACAACAGTACCTGTCTCATCACGTCAAGTAAGTTTCTATTATTTCTTGTTTTTTTTATTTTTTTTTTTTATTACAAAATAAAGCATGATTTTCATCTACAAATATATTATAACTGTATAGTATATAATTGTCTTATGCTCGTGTAAACGTGATGCACACGTGTTTTGATGATCATCATTAGATGCTGTCAATGGCTCAGGTGTAGAGCCACGTGATTGAATTTAGACACTAAAGAGAAGATAGATCAAATGAGTAAAATATCTGTATTAGCTTTTTTTTTGTCACTTGTAGTGTCTAGATAGCATTCGTTTCCGTCCAGTAACACACTTTATTTGTTGATTCTCCTATGAATATATCTTAATATGACATTACGTAAAACAGATTCATTCTGAACTCATTGGAGATGTTTATCTCGACCAGTTGAATACAAGAAAATACTTGTGTTCATTACACGTAATGTTCGAATTGAATTGGAGCCCAGGGGACAATTGAATTGTTTTTTCTTGAAATATACGAGTCACGTGTATCATCAAGGATTATTATTATTATTATTATTATTTTTTGCACTTACAATTGCAATGAATACTCGTATTAGTATACAACAATAGAATGACAATGAAGTATTTTTTTATCTTTTAACTCGTTTCGAGTTTTTATTTTACAAAATTCATTGATACCTCAATTTTTTCTCATTGTTTCCTCGGTTAATGCATCTATGAATATTTCTATCGGACCAGTAGTTTTCCCCTCGGAGAACGAGTCGCCAGATTCAACAATAACAAGAAATTGAGTGGTGGTACATTACTATGGTATTCTAGAGTATTGCACGAGTCCTCTTGTTCATTGCGTTCAATGAATTGACATTATGTTGGACAACCAAGACGTTGTGTAACTGTGCAAATACGGCCAATGCCGTTGACAGGCCTCATAATAGAGAAAAAAAATAGCCAAATTAATTTCCATTTGTGATATTAAAGAAAATACAAAGAAAAAGATGATGATATTCTTTGACAATTCAGATCTCTAGAAAGAATGATGCAAGTTACGGAAGATTTTAGGGATAATTTTCCTGACGCAAGAACCAATGCAAATTAGTCGACATTGACCCCACGGGTTTAATGCTATTCATTTGCACTCAATTAATATTCTTTTCTGCCGAGCCAATTCCTTTGGTAATTTAATTCATCGAAAGATCATGATAATGCAAATTCTTGATGATTTTATTAACTATATAGTCTTGGCCTTAGTAACAAACGGTCGTAAATACCAAAAACTATGAGCCTGAAGTTAGCTGACATCTGACAAATTTCACATTGGGAATAGCATATCTAATTTAAAAAAAATCGATTATGAATGAGACCAAAAGCGGAATATTTAGGATCAAGAATACTATCGATGCATATTTTTTATTATAATTTATCATATTGTTGTTAGTAGTAACATAAAAAAATCGCTTTTTCTCAACTTATTGCACGTGCTAGGGGGACCAAATTAATAAATTTCAACATGAATTCGCGTAGATACGTACAATATGTCATAATAAAAAATTGCAATTTTTTTGTTTTTTTTTTCCTGGTCAACTAACTTTTGCAATTCATAACTCCTCTTCTAAATGAGATAGAAAAATAAAAAAAAAATGCACTTTTAGAGAAAAAAAAAAACTAAATATGCATTTTTTTTTTTTTTTTTTTTTTCGAATTTATCCCCGCCATATGCTCAGAAATATGCGTTAATGAGGATTGTGCAAGACATATCTTTCAAAGTATTATAAATAAAAATTTTAAAAAAATATATTCATGTACAATTCGTTATTATCTTTCGACGCATTTTCTCCAATTTTTTTTCCAATCATCATGCACAATGAAGAAAAATTGAAATCAAAAAATATGAGCATAACTGAGCATATTGAAGTGTATATTTACACCAAAGCGAGTATTATTTTATAAAAAAAATTATTTGCACCATAACCTTCAAATATATGATCGTCGTAAACAAAAAGCCCTTCATAATTGTCTTTTCATTGTGTCAAATCTTTTTTATCTATTTTATACAATGAGGAATATGATGTATCTCTCTTGATACTTACTCTAAAAACAATAATTCAAATTTCGCGCTCTACTGAGAGGGCGCCTCAGACCAATGATAATTTCAAATCAAATTGCCGCTGTTATTATGAATATCGATGATTTATTGCCCAATCAAATTACGAGATTTAAGAATTCCTCTGAACATATCCCGAGTCTTATGAATGCATAATCCCATAGAAATATTATTATAAACATTCCTTGTTTGTCAAAAATGGCTCAGTTGCTCCAATGTTTTTTAATGAGTAACAATGAAAATTAGTGATAATCGTGTTATTGCCGGGTTAGCACGTTGTGTTAATAATTTGGAAGAAATAGGAGACGATCCATCTTGTGGAGAAGTATTTTTGGAATTGTGTAAAATCTTAAAATTAAAATACAGAGATGAGAAGCGTATTTTCAAGACAAATCTCCATTTTGATTGGACTCAAAACAGACGAAATATTCGTTTGAGAACGAAAGAAAAATTATCAAAGAATAATGCTACTTCGACAGGAAAAAAATTCAAGAAGTCTTCTTTCAATAAATCACAGTCTTCAGCAGAGAGAGAAAGAGAAAAAAAGGAATTATCTGAGAATAGTGATAATGAGTCTAGTGAAAATGAGTCCAGTGAAAATAAGTCGAGTGGAAATAAAAGAAGAAGTGATCATTTCGATGACAATAATGATAAACGGAGAGAAAAAAGGAGGAGAAAAAATTCATCCGATGATACTGCTCGGCAAACACGATCTTCAAGCAAACGACAAAAACAGAAAGTTTTGGATGAAAATTCAGAATCAGACGAAAGTCTGGAGACGATATTAAGTCAAATGTCCGTAGACTCGGACAACGATTCAGAGGAAAAGACTCAAAAATCAAAATTTGAAGCCAGTGATAAGGACGACGATTCAGAGAGTGACGAATGGGAATCGGATCTAAAGGAGAAAAAAAATAGTATAAGACATATTTATAAGCTCAAATGTGTAGTGAGACCTCCCCCAGCTAAATTGTACTTTGGCGATAACATTCACTCCGATTTAGTTCATCAGTATTTGCGCGAGGTATTCCCTGATTCAGATTTGTCATGCTCACTTGTATTCACAGGATTTAGAGAAACTGAGTACGGGTTCCGAGACTATGCCCATTGCCGACAGCCAGACTGTAAATTACATTTTAAATTTCGAGGAGAGACAATTAATTCCGTATTCAAGATATCAATCTACTCTACAGACGAGGTTCCTAATCACACGATTCCGTTAGTGTATCAGTGTAAAGGAAAAATGCGAGACAAGGTGAAAGATAATTTAGAATATGCGAAGCCGAGCACCGTCCACAACAATATTTTGAATAATATGAATCGGAAATTGGCAGATGAGGAAAAGAATTATCAATTTACATTTTCACAAGAAGTTCTGCAGAAGGCGAGATCTGAAAAAAAAGGAAAAAATGATAAGCATCAGAACGATGCCGCTGATATTGTGTTAAAAATGCAGGAATATCAAAATTCACATCCCTATCTGCGTTATTTTCTCACACCATACACAACTTATTTGGGAGTACCAGAAGCAATAGAATTATTGAAAAATTATCCGAACCTCAGCTTAAAATTCGATGCTACAGGAAAATTAGTCCGTAAACCGTATGAACATGGTAACAAAGTTTTGTATTATGCTGGAGTGGTGAACATCAATAAAATTATTATACCGGTATTTGAAATGGTGACAAATGATCATACTGCCAAATCAGTTAGTGGATGCCTCACATATTTCAAAAATTTATGGACGGATAATGGAGTAAAATGGCCTGCTTTTGCGTCGATGGTGTCTGATTGGTCATGGGCTGCGATTAATAGCTTGATGACTTCTTGGAATGGAATGACAGTCTCTGATTACTTGTCTATAGTTTTCAAGGTCATTTATGGTTCGGAATCAATGCCTCCGAATATAATACCTTTATTTATGTGTTATCCACACCTGATGAAAATGATTGCTACCAACATTCCAGATAGAAAGAAGAACAAGCATTTAACCAGTTTGGTTCTCGAATCAATTGCTGGTATTGTTCACTGTCGTGATATTGGACTTATTGAAAAGATGGTGAAGTCACTATTAACTACTTTGATGCTTCCGCGAAAAGACAAGAATTTCAGAAACGCATTGAAATTGTTGTCCACGCTCAACAAATCAGGTGATGAAGAATTCTCATTGGAAGAAGAGATGCTCTCTGAAAAAGAGGAAGATCAACCATTGAAAGAAGAAGAAGGTCTCACAGAAAAGGAACTAGTGGAACAATCAGCTATGTATAAAAAAAGTCCTTTCTACCAGAAGTTTGTAAGTATTGAAAATCAAGTTCATAATATGGTCAATGATTGCGATGAGTTTTCTGCAGAAAATGAATATCAAAACTTGAAATTGAGTACATATCTGATGAAAAATTTAATTCCGTATCTTCCATTCTGGACAACATTATTAAATGATGGAAATCACTTGACAAATGCTTCCGCTGAAATTAATCACCGATTGACAAAATTACAAGGAGAGTTCAATGTTAAACTTGGTAGGTTCGTTGATACTAATTTCCTCAGGGTAAAAGCTTCTTACGTCAAACTGACCTTCCCAAAACCCTCAGCACAACCAAAAAGAAGGAAAAAAATTGTTAATGAGCAGGATAACATGGATTCTGAGGAGATCTGGAAGGATTCGCATAAAAAATCCACTAAGGCCAAAAGTTCTTATCAAACAAGAAACAACTTGGAGAAATTAAATTCCAAAGAAAATGTCAGAACCATCATTCGTAATGAGAATGGGACAATCAGAAATAAAGATTATTATCATGCTCCTGATTGCCCTAAAGAATACTTCATTGCTTCTATACCAGATATGAGTGACAAGAAGAAAACAATTGATATTAACAGAGATGATTACAGTACATTGTATGAGAATGAGAATGTTGAAAATATGTGGCTAACGAATTTTATGATTGACTATTGCTCTACGTACTTAATTTCAGATTCTGAGTTGAAAAATGAAGTAGCTTATACCATAGCAGAAATTAGTACTCATGTTTTGAACGGAGGATCAAATGAGCCTGGATTCTATGATAACTTGCGAACACCATGGGAAAAAAAATCAGGTATATTTTTACCTTACAATGTGACAGGGAAACGTCGCCGAGTAGATGGTCGCGAAATTGAAGTGGGTATTCATTGGTTACTCGTCTATGTTGATGTTCATCATAGACGATTATATGTTTTCGATTCCAATGGAAGCGGTTGTCCGAAACGAGCCAATGGGTTTTTGAAAAAATTTTCAAAATGTTATGAAAAAGTATTCAAAATCAAAAATTTAACCTGGACTTTGGTTCGAAACGTCACTTATCCTCTCCAATTTGACAGTCACAATTGTGGAGTTTATGTGCTTCACTTTATCAACGAAATTTTGAATAGAAGAATTGAAAAGATGAACGCGCTAGACCCACACAAATTCCGCGAAGAATTGAAAGTAAATTGTTTAAAGAAATCAATTGATGTTTCAAAACTTTGTTTATATTGTGGACGAAAGAAGGCGAGGCACTGGTTCATGTGTGAATGCTGCAAAAGATGGGCGGATTTCATGTGTCTCGATTATTTGAACATAAATGTAGAACAATTTAAAAGTAAATATTGTAATTTCACTTGTATGCTCTGTAGCAAATGGCAATTATCTGAGTGAAGATGAAGGAAAACCAGAATACACATAAAAACTTGTAAATCGCGGGACTGAGTTACGATTACATTTTTCCTTTTTTCATATTTTCTACGTGATTATCACCTATGACAATGTATTATAGAATCTTCATTAAAAATTTTCTATTTTTTATACGAAAAATAATTTTTATTGAATTATTCCATCTGTGTTTGAATCCGTTCCCTCAAAATATATTTTTATGAACCAATAATTCGATGTTTCGAAAAAGCAAATTCTGTTCTGAACGGTGCAGCTGAATATTATGGTGCAAATAGAATTTTTATAAAATAATACTCGCTTTGGTGTAAATATACACTTCAATATGCTCAGTTATGCTCATATTTTCAGATTTTAATTTTTTTTCATTCTGCATGATGATTGGAAAAAAAAATGGAGAAAATGCGTCGAAAGATAATAACGAATTGTACATGAATATATTTTTTTTTAATTTTTATTTATAATACTTTGGGAGATATGTCTTGCACAATCCTCATTAACGCATATTTCTGAGCATATGGTTGGGATAAAGTTGAAAAAAAAAAAAAAAAAAAAATGCATATTTAGTTTTTTTTTTTCTCTAAAAGTGCATTTTTTTTTTATTTTTCTATCTCATTTAGAAGAGGAGTTATGAATTGCAAAAGTTAGTTGACCAGGAAAAAAAAAAAAAAAAATTGCAATTTTTTATTATGATATAATGTACGTAACTACGCGAATTCATGTTGAAATTCATTAATTTGGCCTCCCTAGCACGTGCAATAAGCTGAGAAAAAGCGATTTTTTTATGTTACTACTAACGACAATATGATAAATTATAATAAAAAATATGCATCGATAGTATTCTTGATCCCAAATATTCCGCTTTTGGTCTCATTTATAATCGATTTTTTTTTAATTAGATATGCTATTCCCAATTTGAAATTTGTCAGATGTCAGCTAACTTCAGGCTCATCAAAAACTCAAGAATGAAAATCAAAAAGTCACGTCTTCTCAAACCACTGCTAAAATTTATTTCATGACATTCTGGAAATTTTTTTTCCCAATAAATTCCAGTAACGAAATGACGCCACTACACAATGTAAAGTGAAAAAATCTTATCTCCATATTGACGTGCCTTTGCTTTCACTGTTTTTCAATACACAGGAAAATTAATAACGCTTCATCAGTTTTCAAGATTTTTCAATATTGGGGAAAATTAAGAGAAATGGAAATTAGAATAAAACAGCCGGAGATATATTTTTTCTGATGATTCCATTGAATTGCTAAGGAAATTTGCGTTGGAAATCAAGTGTTAGAAATGACTTTTTTGTATTTTTTGGAAATTCGATTTTCGAGGTATTTATGGACACTATTGTGAAAATCAAATAAAATTTTTATTAATTTCAAGAGTTTTTCATAACATAACACTTTTCTCTAAGCGAGTAATCCCCCATTGGATGCGTTATTCACCATTTCTTGCTTTCAGTAAAAATAAGAAAAAGACAAAAAGACGCGAGTGCTTGAAAACACAACTCTCTGTTAGTAAATTTTATTATCATTTATTATTTTTTTCTTCGATTGGTGGGAGGCAAGCTCATGAGCTATAGATTCGAGTAAAAGAAAAAAGATACGACTTTTTGTTATTTGCAATATTGAAAAATTGGAAAAATGACGCTTATGATCATTTGTTATCAAAGCGACGATATTGATATCCTCAACATTAAATGCACCAAACTTTAATTCATCTTCTTGTCATTATTGATAATAAAAATAAATCTATTAATTTCTCGAAATCCGAATTGTTCCTAAGTGATTAAATGTAAAAATTGCAATTATAAATCAATTCACTGGATTTTCTGAATCTCACTGAAGATTCCGCAGAAGCAAGAAAAAAAACATGTAAATTGCGTCAGCCGTTTGCATCAGTTTCGTCAACAACAGGTATCCAACAGGGGTGTGTGGGGGGGGGGGGGGGGGGTGGGTGAGATCATTTAGGGTACATGTCTGACGTTATTCGCTGTGAAAATTTCCCTCCGCGTATTATCGACCAATTCTCTTTTGGTATAGAGTCCGTTGATTGGTTGAAAACGTAGGGCGTGTAGTGAGACTCGCCATCTACAGGCATGCACGCGTTCTGTGACGTAATATTAAATACAAAACTTGAGCTTTTTTAAATAGCTCAATGGGTGTTTATGCGTGAGGGTCAGAGGCTGTATAATAGCTGTCTATGATGACACTGTAAATCATTGAATTGATGAAAAAAAAACAGCTGCAATGATGGAAATATTAATTTAAATGTCGGGAAAATATTTTTGAAAGACACTGGAATAGATTGATGGTGGAAATGAATCAAGTCGGATTCTGCCTCCAGTTTTTCAAATATCCACATAGTTACGCTCTATCGATCGTACACAGGCAAACAGTTCCAGGTTATTCAGGGATTTATTTTTGATGATGATCAAAGAAAATTATTTATTGATGATGATATTACTTTGAACAAAAAATTTTGGCTGTGCCAAAACCTTTGTTCTCTTTCAATACATAAATGTTTGATGAAACCAAGCAACTAAATTGAATGGAAGAAACACTGGATTTGTGGATGATGACCGAGTATACAAGCGCATGCGTATTTTTTGACGTTTATTGGCGGGGGTTAAATGTAGGGGTGAATGAGGGGTTGGTAAAACCACTGGGGATCGAACCAGTTTCTTCAGAATAAACTGTTCTGCGGTACATGACGTAGGTGAAAGAATATTCGAGGTGAGTATTTGTTGTGACACACTTGGTTATTTAGTCAATTTGATAATCATTAATCAAATTATCATTTACCAGGCAAGAAGGCTTGTATGTATTTTGTGTTGCAACGAATAGACATACCAATCTAAGCAAATAGAATATCATTTAAAATTTCGGAAAATAACTATTATAATAATTTATTGGTGTGAAAATAGCTTATTGTAATTATTATTTTATAATTACAATAATTGCTGATTACTTGAGACAAGAGATCATCAATAAAATTCTGACCAGTGCCCGTTTCGTTACGCAACAGTTACGCTGGTTGAAATATTAAAGAATAATAATTATAGTATCAGGCTTTTCCGTCCTTTCGATGATTATTGAATATTGTCAGGAATTATAAAATAATCAAGAATTGTGTTGGAAATTTAATTCCGAATGTGGAGTAATTTTTTTTTTTTTTTTTCAGTAATACAAAAAAAACGTAGAGAAAATATGTGCGAGAACTTGAAATATTTATCAAATTCATTGAAACATGTGAAAAAAAAATCAATTTAAAAGCACGATATAAGCAGCCAGCCACATTATGTCTATACCATAAGTTAAGCATTATGAATTTCACAATGATATCCATTGATTCATGATTCTATAATTATACCGGGTACATAATGGTTTTTTCGTTTACCCCAAATTCCAAAGTTCCTGGATTCCTTGATTTTTTTATTCAATGAAAATATTGCCATTCACTGCATCTCAATGTATTTCTTCTTGCTTCACATAACAAGAATGAAAACAATCTCGCTCTCGTTCTTCACTAAATTATCAAATTATCCAAGCTTGTTTATTAGCTCGTGATAACCCCAATGGATCGCGTCGTCACTCATGGGATCCCCTACAATTCTCTGTACTTTGTACCTCATCACAGATGGAATTACAAGCACATTGAATATAAAATGTTTTGAACGACCTCTGACCTTTTGACCTCTACAAAAATAACATAAACTTGAGGGTGTTTCTTTCGGCAACCAATGAGAATAATACAAATCTCAAAACAGCACTAAAGTTTTCATTTCTTACTCCTCAAAATTTCATTAATTCACTGAATAATAATGGGAAGCCATTGGCAAATAGCCAGGTCAACCAGGTCGATTCCCCGTGTTAGCCTTGATTTTGAAATTTTATCAATTATTGAATTTCCAGTTTATCCAAATTTCAATTTCTCACTTGCGCATAAGAAAAAATACAAATATCAATGACAATGTGCCACAACGCTTTACGTATTATTCTCAAAATTTAACCTATAGACTAGCTAGTTTCTATCATATTTTCCGTTGAAAATCAGGTTTATCTAATTTTACCAAGATATTATGATTACACAAGTGTTTCGAAATGACGTAGGAACGATTAAGAAAAATCATATTTTTTTCTCTCATTCTTCACTCAAATATTTCTATTATCACAGTGTAATAGTAGATAACTAATTCAATTATTGATAAAAACAAAAATCATTTCAAGCAGCCTGAGAATGGAAATAGCAAAGGTAAATGAATTGAATCAATGCATTTGGAATATCTAAATATAAGGAAGGATCTGCGGAATGTTTCATTACTAACAAGCCTTTTGAATTTTAACCAGTCAAAAGAGGAAATTCAAGAACAACCATCAACACCAACCGCTTTGGCGCCATCATCAAAGGTATAATCAAATAATAATTTTGATGACACGAGGCAACAGGCACCAAGACACTCGTTCTTTTTATATTTTTTCTTTTATTCGAAAGAGAATTGAAAAATTGAATAAATTCACGCTAAACTCGAATATGGTATTGTCTTGTTTCTGGTTGAATTTACTTGCACACATCATGTACCTTGTTCTGTGCTGTATCAATGTGACAATCAATCATCATTGAGTCCTTGAGTACATCCAATTTCACTTATATAATATATTATTTTTGTTAAAATTTATTTCTTCCCGTTTATTCTCTTCATTCATTTTACTCGTTTCTTGTTTCAAGCAGACAAATACGAACAAGGATGTTGTGAGTACAAGAACATTCTTTAAATTCTAATTAATATTATAATAGATTTATTCAATTTTCCACCATAATTCATTGAGTAAAATAATTGAGAAAGATCAGGGGAGAGAGAGGGAGAGAGAGAGAGAGAGAGAGGTCTCCGCGTGAATTTGATTATTTCGAGTCAATAAACTCGTCTCGTTCAGAGAAGATATTGATGATGATTATATGCGTGGCTCAAGTTTGTTTGCACGTGATTACTACTGACATTATCGAGCGACATTACCGTCCATTTGGCTAGGAAAAAAGCCGACAATGTAATCAATTCTCACATTAATTCTTATCATTAATCTCTTCTAGGCGAACGATTTAATCGTTGACATTTGGCTCTGAAGCAGTACAATGAAATCATATCATTTCCTCATTTTTTAACATTGTGTTAACTTCAGTGTGTCAATTATGAAGTTACAAAATATTTTGAAGAATCATAATCTATTCTACACTTGTGATTTAGGCGTTCTTATTACGAGTTAGGGTGTGTCACAGTAAACTGAAATGATCACATTACGCAAACCTTAATAAAGCATGTGATTGAGATATTATCAAAGAAGAAAATCCAATTCTGCCTCATTTTCCAAGGAAAATATTGAGTGACGAACATTGCTCCAACTTCTTTTTTCATTCTTATTATTATTCATTTTTGATTAATTTGGCTCGTTATTCGTCTAAAATCATATTATTCAGAGGTAAATTAGCTAGAATGAACATTCCGGATCAAAATAATTCCAGATTTTTTTCATTTTTATTCTGATGATAGTATTGAAAAGCTGGGGAAATTTACTCGTGGAATATGTTTACCACTTGGAATTTCCTCACATTTTCAATCTATCATGAAAAGAATAGGATTGTGAGAAATTATTTAGGAATAATTAAAACTACTCCACTAATAAGCGGAAGTGTGACGAAATTAGTGAAATGTATAACATTTTCTAATCGTCAACTCGTGACATATTTTGAGCTTATTCATGTTATTAGCATCGTTGAATAATCATTGCCCTGAATTTTTTCAAAATTTATATGAATTTTTCTTCTACAAAATAATGTCTATTGCATCTGATTATTAAATATGCAATAAGTATTTCACATTGGAGCCAAGTATAATTACCAAGTTTAAAGGCAATTTTCACAAAATAAATATATTACCTATCCAATTTTTCGTGAACTCAAGGAGGTATTTCCTTGTGATCCAGTCAACCAGTGCATAAATGATGATGATGATTCAGAACAAGTGACAATGTCGTGGATGTGTGAATTTTTTTAGCCTCGTGACGCAGCAGCAATTTTTGTACTTTTTTTTCTCTTTTATATTCTTTTCACCATGCAATGGATTGTCACTCCCCTTTTTATTCCTCTTATCTCTCGACTCTTCAGAGGATATTAAAATTTTCTGTGATAAATAATAATAGAAAATTTCCATTTAAATTGATTGAAATTCCACGAGGAATTTCACAACAGAAACGAAGTTACATATTCAAACAATGGAAATTGAAGAAAAAAATTGGGAATACAAATTATCACGAACGAGAAACAGATGTCTCCTGTGTTACATGTCGTATTAACAGGTGATAATTGCATCTAATTAGATCATGTATTACAGTAGCACACTTGTTGGACTCTAATTACTCGCCATCATCACCTCAAGATATCCCGATTTTTCCATTTTTTCTCTAACTTTTGAAACTAAAATACACTTGACTATTGTTTCACAATCATCACACACGTCTCTCGTGTATTCATATTAATAATGTAACAAAAGGAGAAGACACACAGCTCCATTTCCACGTCCACTTCTCTGGTTTCCTCTCACCCAGTTGGTGGTTTTGCCGGCTAACAAAAACCCAATGTGGAATGGAAAATAGCCACAGAATCAAAATCAAAAGCACTCGTGTAGTAACTCTTGTGTGTTGTTGTAAACCCGTTTTCGTTCAGTCTCGTTAATTTTTTATTTTACACACTTGTGCGTGGATGTACAAGCAAAAAGAGAGAAGAGAGTAATAAAGGCAGGAGGAAAAGAGCAAAATTTATTTCTACATATCTCTTTTTTGCGTTCAACTTCATTGGGAATTTTTAATACATAATTTTTATACATATATACAGACCACCTACTGGTCATTTTATTCGGATGAATCGTGGCTGGTCGTTATCAGCCAGTCAGGTTCAATATTCTTAATTGAAAAATTGGATAGTCGTGACAGTTTTTTATCATTGAGTGTGCAGTTTTGAGAGCTAGAGGGGATAGAATAACTGGCGGAAAACATGAGATGAGAGGGAGTTGTCCAGCTCCGAAAGTCATGTATTACTGACTGACTGTGAGAGGGGAAATTAAAGGGGGAGAAAACAAATTTAAAGAGGGGTAGAGGGGATATAGTTTTGTGCCTTGTTTCCAGTGATATTGTACCTCTCACTCGCGTGAGTTTGGTCGTCGATTCGACACTCGATTCCACTGGTACACTGGGACTAGTTGATATCGCCAGAAAATTTTTCAAAATATTACTCGACATATTAATGAGCAAGGGGGAATTGAATGACAAGCTTGAGCTTTTTATATTAAAATATAAAATAACACGTATTTTACGAAATTCAAGTCTACACGCAGTAAATAGCGAGTTTCGTTTTAAACGCGTTAGTTGTTCTTAACGTCTCGTCCGAGCTCTCAACTCCGAGGAGAATAAAAGAAAAAAAATACAGTTTCAAACAATACTCTAATTTGCTACGTAAATTATTATTATTCGCAAGTTATTTTTGTGAAATTTACCAAAAACTAGTTGAAAATGGGCATGAAGGCACTCAAGGTAAAGTATTGTCATTTTCAACACTTATTATTTTTTTTTTCCATTCTAATGCCCCAGAGCTTGGCACGAGATTATCCAGTGAAATACAAATAATTGAATAATTGAATAATTTTGTTCCATCCCAGCGAAATGGGAGGCAAGGCAATTTAATAATCCAGTGATAATGCCAAAGTTTAAACCCATTATTTTAAATTGTTAAACATTGGCGGGAATATTTTTTTTATAATGATAAAAAAAAAATTGTTTACATCTCACTGAAATTATTTACTCGTATAATTGAAAAATAACGATATATATCCCAGCATAGCAATATTAAATAAATCATTCTAGAGATAATATTTTCATGTGAATAATAGCAACTGGTATGAAAATTCGAGAATTGTAGCACATGTGAATTTCATACGAACAATATTGGACGCGATAAAAACAAAAGATCATTAACAAAAGATCATTGTTTTCCACGAGTATATTGCTTGAATGTCTAGAGAAATTGAAGATGATCAGTTTTGAAAATCCAGTCTTCCTTCGATGGAGAAATATTGTTTGGGCTATTCTCGCGTATTATCGCTTCCTGTCTTGTTATTACAAAAGGCCAATAGCCTCAGTATTGCTCGGTTTATTTTCATACATTCGATTTGAATTCTCGAGTTAATAAGTAGAATAACACCAAAAAATAATATTCCAAGTAATGAAACAATCATGAGCACAGTTTTCTCTTTCCTTTCATTTGATCGAATTTTTTTTTTTTTTCATATTATCGGCCAATGCAAACACAAATTCATTTCACTTTCATCATTCGTTATAAACCAATGGAATTATCAACCTAAAATATGCAATACTAGCTGTTTCATTTTTTCATGAAAAAAAGAAGAAAATCCTCAAACGAACCATTGGAGTATTTGAATTTTTATGTGTCATAACCTTGGTAGATCACGAGATTCAGTCATGAGAAGAAAACCTGATCGTACCAAGGAAAATGTTTTGTTCAGATTGTGAAAAAAAAAACCTCGGAAAAAGACTAGTAGTGAAGGTCCTTACGTCCTTTAGATTAATCTCTCTAAATTGAAGAAAAAAAAACTCATTCGAATGAGTTATTACCCGAAGGCGAAGAAACTATTCAGAAACGAGAATGTTTGATTTGTAAATTAGTGAAAGTATAACCCCTAC
This sequence comes from Aleiodes alternator, assembly GCA_963921955.1. Taxonomy (NCBI): domain Eukaryota; kingdom Metazoa; phylum Arthropoda; class Insecta; order Hymenoptera; family Braconidae; genus Aleiodes; species Aleiodes alternator. Next base: position 10,533,642 of record OY998111.1, on the reverse strand, counting down.
TTGAGTAAAATTAGCATGGAATAGCGAGACGCCAGACTTTGCAATAAAAAATAAAAAATATATAAAGTATGCTATGTGGAGAAACTGTCCATCTCGGCTATTATTAGCGTCATCACTACCTGTATATTAAATGTCGCTTTAACACTATGTTATGTATGTGTGTGTGTGTGTGTGTGTGGAGGCTCGACAGTGGTCATGACCAATGAGCAACGTTATAGCATCGGCACACCTCTCTAACAGCCAATCGTTTTCATTCACCATCTGGGGATTTTTTATTTTTTTCGTAACATATAATGTCACATGTACACACACACACAGATATGATTTACGCGTGGATAAGTAGTAAGTAGAGAGAACGGTTGAATTGTACTGGAATTGCAGCCATTCAGTACACGTGCCCTTTCAAGATTGTTCACTCGAATTTATTGTAGAAAATTAATATCATCACCAGTAATAAAATTCACCGAGATGTACAAGAAAATCAAGGTTCGTGTTTATCGATAATTACTATTAATTGCTTTTTTTCTAATCTAGTATCGTTGAACTCTTGGGGATTATACTTTTGTTCTATTAGTCTGTTAGTGTTTTTTTTTGTTATCAACTCACATGGCGAACAACGACGTCAGCAGACACTCGAAAAATTGCCTGTAGAACAATAAGTAAAAGGAAAATATTTATTATACTAGTTAAATTAATAATGCCTTCATCTCGGGGACAAATGCCAGCTATCCAGTTAGTCATGGCAGGATGAAAAGGATTAGAGACGGATTTTCAACTCGATTGGAGGCTGACGTCGCTATTTTCTTCACGAGTTTGATGAGGTTTAATGAATAGATTACGGTATTGTTCAACAGAAAGAAATCTGTGATGTGATTGTGTTAACATTTCATAAACTACTGCGAAAACATTTTTTTTTCGTTTTACTGTAATGTTCATGAAACTACGACCATTGAAAAAATTTCAACGAACAATCTTCTTCTATGAAATACGACATATGACTTTATCGGGGAAACAGCGGTGTTTTAAATGCATTTAAATGTGACGTTTGTGTGCTCGTGGAGGCTCGTGTGCTCGTGCCCAGAGAATTAACCAATCGCACCAGTCCCAATTATATTTATCATAATACCATCTATTAGCAGTAAAAAGTTGTAGCATTACGTATTCATTTATCTCTATTGCATCATCCAATGGCAACGATAATTCATTCATTCTCTATTCTAATTCAATCTTGAACTTTTGATTCTCTGATTCTAATTATTAATGATTATTCGTTGGCTCGTAATTATTAACATTTATAACGATTTGCATTCATATGCATTATATTCTTGACCACTACAATATAATACAAGATATTATCCGCGTAATATCGAAGCTGTTCGCTTGTATATTTAGTAATTCTACGAGTTTACTGGAATCATTAGTTAAACTATTAATAATATTCAGTTGAGATTTTAGTTGGCCTTTCGAGTTTAAACGCTTATCACAATTTAGTCTGCCCACAAGCAGGCTGGTAACTTTTTGGCTGACTGACGCACATTTTTTTACACTCGCTGACCTCACGTGATCCCACTTGATTCATTTTTTTTTCTTTTCTTTTCCTCTTGTTTTCTCATTTCTTCGACATGGCTCCAAAATTAATCCCCATCGCAAATTCCCGAAATTAGTTAATTGAATTTCTTCTTCATCATGTCAAAAATCTGCAAATTTATTTTGAGGAAATAGGGTATTGACTAGGTCAAGTTCTCGAGAGGGGACTACGTGATGCAGAACATGTAACTCAGTTCTATGACCTCTAAAATAATACAGAACTCCATGAGTATTTGTAATTCTCGAAATTCCTTGAAAGCAATTACAGTAATGAGAATTTATTTCATTCGTCATTTACACGTTTATATGATACATTACTTTGTGTAAATATGATAATCACTGTGCAATTGCATTTGATGTCATTATATGATAATATTATTGCAGCATTTGTTTCAGTAGTATATTTTTTATGACTATGTGTAATTATTTATTCTCGTTCGATGAGATAAGCATTAAGAGATAGCGAAGACGCAATTCCACTTAATTCAGTTTTAATTTCGTATCCTCTAGTTATGAAAAGAAGTTTTTTTTTTTTTTTTCATTAGGATTTCTCGTTTACTCTCCCATACGTTGAACCAGTATGAATATTATTTGAAAGTGACGTATATGTATTCTCTGATAACACTATCAATACGATTTTCTTCGTTTAAATTATGAATTCTTTCACGAGTCTCATTGAAATGTCACGATTCACGGGAAAATTATTGCTTGGAAATGATAGTTCAACAAGCAACTACATTTTGGCTTCTAAAAATAATTTTGCTTGTATAATTCTGGATTCAACCAGGGAGATTTGCGATTGAAAATACATGGATTTAGGGACAAGTCAAGTTAAATGGACATTCCAACGAAATGGCTCGAGATAGAATTATTTTTTCTTCTTCTCTTGTTCAAGGATATCTCGGGTTCTATTCGTCGTAACAACATTGGGGTCTGTCTGAAATGGAAAATAAGATCATTTGCAACGAATTTATGTGTTTTTTTTTTTTTTTCTTCTAAAAACCACCTGAATTGATGGCAAATGATGTCAGCTTCATTTCAAGACCGACCCCAAATCGCTCCGACTAATTGAACCAGAGATATCCCCAAGTAAGTGGAAATTTTCAATTTGGTAAAGATAAAACACCCAAAAACTAAAATGATGCGTTCAGGTCTCTCAGGTTCCTTGCACATACTGAAGATTTTTTCTCATTGAAAATTAGTTTTTTTCTTCTACATTTCATTATCATTGGGAAATTGTCTCCATTCGAAAGAGTCAGATTAAAAAAAAATATTGCTCCATTGTAAAATCATCCATAAGCTTGCGAGTACATGTGCTTGATTTCAATATATCGTCGCCTTAGTAACAAATGGTCGTAAGCAATATTTTTCCAATTTTTCCATATTGCTTATACCAAAAAGTCGTATATTTTTTTGAATCCAAGAAATAAATTATAAATGACAAATGGTCTTACGACCACGTGCCACAAATTGCTCACAGAGAGTCGCGTCTCCAAGCACTCGCGTTTTTTTGTTTTTATACTGGTTCTTACTGAAAGCAAGCAATGGTCAATAAAAACGCATGCCATGAAGGACCACTTGTTCAAGGAAAGGTGGAGCAAAGCAGACATGAGGGGTAAAATGGATACAGTTGAGTTTTTCATGTCTACATTATGAAAAACTCTTGAAATTAAGAGAAATATTAGAAATAGGTTTTTTCTTGCCATTTCATCGAGAAGCTGCGGAAATTTGTAGTGAAAATCATGTGTCGGAATTGATTCATTTTTAATATTAAAAGATTAATGTTTTTGGTCAATGTTTGAAGGCCCTTGCTATTTTTGAAAAACTTTTTTCAATATCCTTCCTTTCTTTTATAAAAAAAAAAAAATTTGGCAATGGTTTTGAGGAGACTTTTTGATTTCAATACTTGAATTTTTTGTACTTGCATGACCATTTGTTACTAAGGCGACAATATAATAACAGCTCTGTACTGGTGGGAGTTTAGAATATGCTGGTTCTTCTCTTTACTTGTATTTTAGGGTAATAATATGAGGACGTTCAAAGATAGTCATACTGATAATGTAGGAGTGCGTGATGATATGGATGTGTAGTTGTGTTAAAAAGAGGCAGTATAAGAGCTCGAACGAGTGTTGACCCGACAGTCGGCAACACGTGGTTACCAACAATCATAAACTGATAGTTGCTGTCCCCATAAACCTTGCACTTCGAACAAAAGTATTAGAGTATCACGAACAAAACTGAGTGCTTTTTCAGAAAAGTGAGGACTGATAATAAAATTATTTGAGGAATATTTATGATGCCTTACATTAAACGAGCGGTAAGAGGAAATCGATAACAAATTAATTACATAAAAATGCAGAGTCTATTATTTGGAGGTATAATTATGAGAATTATCAGATAAAATCGAGAATTTCATTGAGAGTAATAAAATATAATTTAAAACAAGTAGGACAGGATTTAACGTTCTGTCAGCTGCACAAATACAACACGGTAATTGTGTAATTTATCGACCTACCCTCGACAATTTTTGCCAATTTTTCTCAAAGATATCAGACTACAAAACTAGAATTATCCACTTGTGTGCAAGAACATGACGAACAAATGTTGGATTGTACCCCAACAATGATTAATTTCTCATCAATCATTAGATACTCCTCAACATTGTAATCAATTTTTACGACTGCAAACTCGTACAACCAACAGTATGGTCTCGTATTGAATTTTTTTGCCTCCAACTAGTCCAGTGCAATATATGTTAGGTTACAAATGTCTAAATTTAGTTGACTACTGGTTGCGAATGAATATAAATGAGGCAATTGTTTCATCTTGTTCTTATCAAGGCTGGTCTTGAATATCATAGATCCTAATTGAATGATAGGGGGATATGATGATCTCAAGAATCAAGCACATGCATCAACCACTGGTGATGACAACTAATCATGTTTTAATTACGGTTCACAGGGTCTCAATGGACGTTTGCTGTTTGCAATTGCAGCTGCTGCACTTGGTTCCTCGTTCCAGCATGGTTACAACACTGGTGTTGTTAATCCACCACAAAAATTAATTGAGGAATGGATAACAAACCTAAAATTCAATCGAACAGGGGTAGTACCAAAAGAATCAGAGGTCACAGTAATATGGTCAATAGCGGTTGCAATTTTCTGTGTTGGTGGTATGATTGGTGGGGCTTTGGTGGGTACAGTTGCCGACAAATTTGGAAGAAAAGGCGGATTACTTCTCATTAATATTCTCGTCGTTATAACTGTACTGTTCGAGGGTTTCTCGAAAATGGCTGGAAGCTACGAGATGATTATCATTGGTCGTCTAATAATTGGTATCAATGCTGGACTCAATGCTGGTATTGCGCCGATGTATCTTGCTGAAATATCACCTCTGCATCTACGTGGTGCTGTTGGCACAGTCTATCAATTGGTCATAACAATTTCAATTCTGGTTGCCCAAATTCTTGGATTAAATTCTCTCCTTGGTACCGAGGAACACTGGCCACTACTCCTGAGTCTCACCATTGTCCCAGCGATATTTCAATGTATTGCACTTCCACTCTGTCCTGAGAGCCCCAAGTATCTCCTTCTTGGTAAAGGCCGAGATGTAGATGCCCAGAGAGCACTAACGTGGCTACGTTCATCTAATGATGTCTACGAAGAAATGGAAGAAATGCGCGCCGAGTATGAATCAATGAAATTATTACCACACGTTGGTCTGAAGGATTTATTCCTGAATGCAACATTGAGAATTCCATTAATCATCGCTATTATGGTCATGCTGGCTCAGCAATTGTCGGGTATCAATGCTGTCATGTTCTTTTCTACTAAAATCTTCAAAATGGCCCAATTGGATGATCAGGCAGCTCAGTCCGCAACACTCGGTGTTGGAGCCATGAATGTTGTTATGACACTCGTTTCACTTATTCTCGTTGAAAAATGTGGACGAAAAACTCTTTTACTCTTTGGTTTTTCTGGAATGGTGATAGACACTGCACTCTTGACCATCTGCATCACTTATGCCGTAAGTTTAAAAGCATTTATTTCCAATATATTTCTCCAATATAGTTTTTTCTTTTGACAAAAAAGAGATTCAGGATGATTCAATAGATGTATTTTTCGTGATTTTTGCAGGCACAGTCAACAGTTGCTGCTTATATGTCGATCGTCTTCGTAATTCTCTACGTTGTTCTCTTTGCAACTGGTCCTGGAAGTATTCCATGGTTTTTAGTATCTGAACTATTTAATCAATCTGCAAGACCAGCTGCTACATCAGTTGCCATTGCCATCAACTGGTCAGCTAATTTCGTTGTCAGTATAGCATTTTTACCAATTCAAGAAGCTATTGGAGCCTATGTCTTCGTCATCTTCGTATTTCTCCAAGCATTCTTCACTCTATTTATTTGGAGAAAAGTTCCAGAGACAAAGAACAAGACCATTGAAGAGATTAATAGTATGTTCAGACAGAGATCTTACCAATGAGGTATAGGTAGGGACAATTTTACTCCAATACTTTGTGTATACAATTACTTTGAAATACCAGAATACCAGAGCAAGACATAAGCATAAACATTTTCTCATTATTTTACAGTTCGATGCATAATTTTTCAATTTTATAAGCGCTTGATGAATAATTGAAATTTCTCACTCGTAACAATTATTTATCAATGAATTCTTTTTTTTATTTATTTTGATAATCATCGAGAACTTCAGTTTTCTCATCGAACTGGAAAATGACAAGACACTGTTAATTTCAATGTAATTATTGATTTTGGTCCGCATAATCGGAAAAAGAATTATAAAAATATTAATACTAATGAAATTATAGATTTAGAATTCATCGAGGCTCTGTTTCATCAATTTTTCTTGACATGCAATTTTTTTGTTGTTCTCGTGTATCGAATGCAAGTGTGTGGAATCAGCTAATTCCCACCTCTAGTCAAGAATGAACGTTCTTTTTAAATTGTTAGGTTTTTTTTTCTTTTTCTCGAGCAAATCCATCAGTCTTAATTTCTCTAAATCGCTATATTATTGAAAGATTATTTTTCGCAGAAATGAATAATCACAAAGTAATTTATAAATATTTAATGATCAAATAAATTTTGTTTTTAATAACTTTCGATTTTCTTAGAATGAACAACGAAAGGGTATTGATTAAGAAACGAGTTTTATCACGCTGAAAACTAAAATGTCTCATGACAGACAACTCTTTCTTTTCATTTCAATTATTAATGTATAGGAGAAAATTGAATTATTTTATTGAGGCATGATTATTATCAAAGATTTGTCTGGCATAATTTTGAATATTATAGAATCATGCATATGATAGTGTTGCATACAGTTAATATATTTTTTAATTAGAAATACGTGTAGTTTAATTTTAATGTAGAAGATTAGAAGTATGTTATCATTTCTCTTGGCAACGTGAATTATTTAATTTTTATATTGAAACAAAGGGCAAAAACGTCTGAATCAAGTGCTTCTTCTCTCTTTCCTTGTCTCAATTTTTCATAGATGCCATCGAAAAAACAAAAAAGAAATATATATCATTGTTTTCGAGATGGATGTATATCATTTTTTATCGTTTTTTTCTTTTAATCAATGAACTCAATACTCATACATCAATAATTGTTTAAGAATCATATAGAGCAGGGGCCTTCACATTTTATTTGAAAGAAAAAAAAACAAAAACAAACGTGAGAGTTAATATTATACTGGGCATTATTGATATGCTAGGAAATTGAAGTGTATGTTGTTGAAGAATTGAATATTTTTTTCGTGTTTCAATTGTAGAGACTGAGATATGTGCACAAAATATAATTGCCCAGCATATATATTATTGTTAATAAATATGAATGAATGCATGCTGAAAGAATTCTAATTTCAAAATACATTCAACATGAAGAAAAACACTAACGAATAGACCTCCCCCCTCTCCCATTGTGGAGTGGATTATCTTATAATTGTTTTTATGTAAGTCAATGAATGTTATAATAATTAATTAATTTAGGTGAATGAAGCAATGATTCAGTTTCAAGATTTAGCTGGATTCTTTTATATATGAGTGGAAAACAAAAGGAAAAAAAAGAACAGTATCCAACGTAAATGTACCTTAAACGAATATAGGGTCGTAGATATCTAAGCAAAAATATAAGTCATATCGCAGTACAGTGTAAATGTCTACCACCATCAGTATTTCATTTTGTAAAATGAAATTTTGTGAACAATGTCAAACAGTTCTCAGTTTATTTTTTTGGTATAATATATCCAAATAATTTCGAATTTCGAATTGTCACATATTATATCACTGCAATATGGTTGCGATATACGTATTTTTGATGCTGATATATTTACTGTTGTTTAGAAATAAAAAATTATCATTAAAAAAAGAATCTGAATCAATTTTTTGCATTAATTTTTGTGTCTATTTCCCCACGAATACTCTTACTTGTAATTTCTTGAAGGATTTTACATTCTGGGCTCTACTTGTGAATCTAGAAAAACTCGCAAAATGTAATTCTCATTGAAAATAACAATTTGAAGATTGTTTTATTGAGAGAAGAGCACGAGAATGTTCAATGATTTAATTAGTGATGATAATACCGGCTGGAGAAAAGGCTGCCTAATTGATATAACTATATATCATACCAAGATAGCGCCGATACCATTTTCAGCAAGAAGTATAGATGGCGTGACCTGTATCATTTTAAACAAGTTTGGTTAATTTGAATTCGACTCGTCTGTTAACAAGCCAAGTCATTCAATGGAAAGGTGAGGTAAACGAAACAATTTGAGATTGCATTTCTTTGACAGACCGAGAGAATTTGTAATGTGATGTATGTGCTAGAATAAATTTGATGGTTTTTCTATCGAGAATAAAAGGCATACTTGGTTCGATTTTTTTACAAGTTATTTCACTTGATGATTGTGAAATTCAAGTGTGCTGGGCTCTCAATAATCAAAAAGACAATAGATATTCACAGGCGAATTTCTATTTTGAGTTTTCATTATGGAACAAACATGTTTGGTCTCTGAAGCATTCGGGCCAAAATAGCTAAATATCCATAATATCGATTTGCATGTTAGAATGAGAGTAGCAATTCTCATTTTATCAGCATCAAAACATATATGCCTTGTGGACAGGGCGGATGTATCGAGCAGAAGGCATTTGTCAGAGGCTATCAACGAAGTCTTGAAACTGCACATCTATTCGCACATGAATGAACACAGCTTGGAATTCCAGAAGGTTAAAAAATACATCGATACAAAGACCCAATGAAGTTTGAAAGATGGCACAAGACACGAGGCCATATGGTACATACGCGCCTGGCCCCCAGCATGGAACTAATGGGCCACCGTTACATTAGCACAAGAGGAAATTGGACCTTTGAGTGCCAAAAAGTATTTACCTAAATATCCCTAGTTCCCCACTCAAGGATCTTCTCCCTCCTGTTATTTCACTCGTTGCGATACAAATTACTTGAATTTATGTGGAAGACTACTTGCTGCAAGGGGGCAAGACTCGCCAGCATGAATTCAATCGTGTATCAAATGCCGTTATTAACTCCCTTTATTCACATCGTCGCCTTGGTTACAAACGGTTGCAAGCGCCATTTTTATAATTTTTTCATATATTGAAAATAATAACAAAGAAAAAAATTATAAATAACAAACGGTCGCAAATGATCTGTCATTGGCTGTTATTGACAAGAAGAAATGACGAATAACGCATCCAATGGGAGTGGCTTGTTTAGAGGAAAGCGGGGCAAAACAGACACGAGGAGTGGAATGGATCCAGTTGAGCTAATGATGTCTCTATTTTAAATAACTCTTGAAATTAATAGAAATAGTAGGGATAGGTTTTTTCTCGCCATTTAATTGAAAAGCTGAGGGAATTTACGATGGAAATCATGGACCGGGAATGATTTTTTTTGTATTTTTTAGAAATTAAGACTTTTTGGTCAACGTTTGAAGGATCACCCCTTCCCATTTTTGAGAGAATTCTCTTTTTTCAATGTATCTCCGGTTCTATTGGTCGTAGCCTGAAAATTGCGAATGAAGATGAAAGGTGAGATCATTTGCCATCAATTTATGGGGTTTTGAATTTGAAAATATCGATTTTCAAGATGGTTATGGGGCGAAAACTGGTTGTCGGAATTTTCTTCATAACTACCTTAAAAATTGATATTTTTGAATTGACAACGTCCTAAATTGATGGCAAATGATCACACCTTTCATCTCCATTCGGAATTCCAGTGCAGCAACTAATAGAACCGGAGATGTGCTGAAAAAAGTGAATTTTTTCAAAAATGGAAAGGGGTGATCGTTAAAACTTTGATTAAAAAAATAAAATTTTTAATGAATACAAAAAAATAATTTCTGACACATGATTTTCATCGCGAATTTCCCCAGTATTTCAATGAGATCATCAGCAAAAAAAACATTTATCTCCAGCCGTTTCATTCGAGTTTCCATTTTCCTACACTTGCTCCAATATTAAAAAATCTTGGAAACAAGATCGTTCTTAATTTCATCCTGTATTAGAAAACAGGAAAAGCAAAGAAACGTAAATGTGAGATGAGGCTTTTTTACATGCACATTGCTACTTGTGTCATTTTGTTATTGGAATTTATAGCAAAAGAGAAAAATGCCCAGAATGTCCTGAAGTAAATTTAGCCAGTGGTTTCAGAGATACGATTTGTTGATTTTTACTCTCGAGTTTTTAACACTTGCGACCCTTTGTTACCAAGGCAACGACATGATACCTGAAAATTTTTCGAATGAGTCAATAATTTTATTAATGCCTAAAACTTGCAATTTGAAACGTTTTCTTTCAATTCAACGTATTATTACAAATTATCAATTAGGAATTATATACAGTGTGAATAACACAGGGGTTCATTATTACATTTACGGAACATTAATTTGTACTGTTATAAGTGCTGCAAGAGTCAGTTTGTTTCTAAGTGAAAGGGAAGGAAGTGCATTGCATCTTTACAGGTGAAGTTTATTTTTAATATTGTTCCAACACTTTGCTACGACTGGCCGAACTCTTACGTGGCTCAGCGGTTGGTCGTTGGTTTTGATCCTCTATTAGTTACACGTGTATGTAAACATGCTGTAGGGCGTTATAAGTACCGGAAAAAGTTGGTAGAACCACCCGTTGGTTAGTCTTTGCGTGGGGAGGGGATAGTGTATTAGCACACGCGTTTCGCAATGTATGTATATCGTATATACATATTTATTAATGTGAATATTTATGCTAATTGCTTGGGATTTTCGATTGAGAGAATTATTGAATGGAGGCAGGAGAAAATTCATATTTCATATTTTTACGCGTTACAAAAAGATTGTAATTAAGGGGTCTAACAATTGGAGGAAGTAAAATAAAAATGAACTCTGGATTTGCATTTCACGGAGTGGTACCTCGTGGATTAACTCTAATTTTTACTTATAATATATTTATATAGCTTCACTTTTTCCCCCCTTCGAAGGACCCCACTGTAATGCTTCCGGGGGTAAAAGAGGAAGAGGAAGGATGCTCGACTACACACAGAACTATTCTCTCAAAATCATATGGATTTCCATATTTATTATTCAGCTGAAATGCCACAACCCCTTGGGCTTGTTCAATGTTGAAAGCCAAGTAATGGTGGTAAGTTTCAATAATTTGTTTTTTCTTTTTTTTTTCTACAAATTTAATATGCACACTTGTTCCAGTGAGAGTTCAGTAAAGCATAGAACCCCCGAAAAAGTAGCATGCTCACGGACTAGAATACCACATCCGTGAATTCATTTGCGTATCGTTGATGATCACCTGGAATCGGTAAGAATTATCGGTAGCCCTTATCATTCATCTGCTTCATGATTTTTTTTTCCAATTTTTATCATGAATTAATATGAGAATTTTCGTGTTTCTCCCGATTTTTACCTCTTTCAAGTTCACATATAAATTATTGAAATTTGGCAAATTCAATTCTACAGTAATCCCTATGAAATTTCACCAGCGTTACTATCAATATAATCTGACGGTTATTCAGATTATTTATTGATAAAGGAGAGAATGAAATAATAAAATGGATAGATGACAATGATACAAGAGAGACTCGGACGACTCATTGATCCAACACTGAATTCATGATTGTTATTACACACTCTTAGCTTCCATTCCCTACTTGTTCAACACAAGTATTTCTATTGATTCACAAGTTCTACATATCAAAATCTCCAAAGAAATAATTCAAATTTAAAAAAAGTGTGGAATTTTTTCAAGCGTTACACACAGGGGTAGCTGTTCTTACCGCAAACACACGATATATCGAAAATTAATGTGAACAACAAAAGCAGCATAAATAATTTATAGCTTGATTTCTTTTTCCTGTATATATTTAGAAGCTGTTTTTTAAGGCAGCGTTCAGAGGAGGGGTGCCGCTTCCCGAGTGTTTTTTTATTCTACATCAGGGGATTTTTTCCAAGATTTTTGGGTTATAAATTGTCGTAAGGACACATGCGTCACGCACTAGGACTTTTACGAAACATTTATAATAATCAAATCATTTCCGGCTCAGGTTTTCACGGGTAGAACGTACGATTTTTTGAAATTTTGGTTTAGAATAATAATGGAAAACATTGGGGAATTTGGGGTGGAAGAGAGACAACTTGAATTTATCCAACACATATGGCTTTAATTAATTCAAAAATAAACAAATGACTCGACATTCGAATTTGACTCGTAGCAAGTGAATGAAAAATACTGCTTCTGCCTCAACGGAAATGCCTGCACATGCCTAACACAATGTGGAAAATGAAGAACATTTGCTCAACCAAGTATTCATTAATCATTAATTTCCATTGATTAGAAGAAAAAAACGAAAAAAAAAATTATGTTACGTGATGAAAGAAAAAAATTATTTTATTATTCAGACAAATAATTCATTCGTCTAAATTAAGGAAATTATTCACAAAAATTTCGCCTCCTTTACAAGTTATCAATACTGTTTTTATTACCTTGAGAAACAGTCTTCACGTTTTGATAAATGTGTCTGTATTATTATTTATTTACATTAAAACATACATTAAAAGAAAGATGGAAAAAAACATTGAATCGATATTCATACACATGTAAGTTGTGTTCTATTTTTTATCTTTTGAAATAAAAATGGTAATTGATAATATTTTTTAATTAATCGTAAATATATGAATTTTAATAAATAAAAAAAATATTGTTCCTGTGAATCAGTCAAGTGATACTGGCATATTGAAAGAAATATTATTTGTAATAGGGTAATATGATATTTAATGATCCTTCGATCGTTTCAATGTGAACATACGATGAGCAGATGACACATTAAGAAATATGACACGATTGTAACTGGTATCACGGGATACGTATGGTGTGTTCTCGTATATCAACGAAGAACCAACAAAATTTTTTTGACGTAAAAAATTATATCCTCCTCAAGAAAACTATTGATGACTCTACTATTTTGATTATTTTCCAATGATTTTGGTCGAGTTATAATGAGAATTCTATTGTAACAAGGCAAAGTTTTCATTGCTCGTAGTGGAGATAAACAAACTGTACTTTTTATGTTTTATACCATGTCTATTCCTCGAAATGGGTGAGAATATTTGGAATAATTTTTTTTTTCTGATGATTATTCCATCAAAAAACTGGGGAAATTTCCAATAGAAACAACTTGGGGTTGGTGGGATTAATGAAAAATTAAATAATTTACCATGGATTCATGTGGTTTTTAAATAAAAATTATCCTTTCCTGTGGTACTACGAATTGAAAAACGATAATTTTAGTTCTAAAACCACGGCGAATCGGCGGTGAATAATTTCACTTGTCATTTGAAACTAGTCCCGAGTCACTTTAAAAGATAAAACCGAAGATATCCTCGAAAGAAGTGGAACATATCGAGAATGGAAAGGGCTAGCTCACCATTGGTGGCAAAAAGACGTGGAATATTCGAAAAAATTTAAATAATCAAGTTTGACTCATGTTTTTCACCGAAAATTTCCACAGCTCTTCAATGAAATTGTTTTAACAAAAATTCCATCTCAACCAGCCATTTTATCAGACTCCCTCATTTACCCCAATCTATAATGAAACTAATGACTGGTATCGTGATCGAATAACAGCAGAGGATGTAAGAAAAAGCTGATAATTGTCATTCCTACGGGGAATTAAACGTTAGAGGTATATTGTGGCTAACCACTGCTCTGTAGTAACTGAAAGGGCTGGCTGGCGAGAAGTTTCTATTATGAAATCAAAGCAGATGGTTGATGCAGAGTAGCAATGATTTTATGAATCGATCACGGAAATATTAATCTTCACGTTAGATCTGTAATGAGATCTTTATCATTTATTTTCCCTTTCAACGGACAAAGCAACTATATTTTTTCATTTCCTTCTGGAGTTTCTGTCAAAAACGAAAAATACTTGATGATGAGTAACTTGGCAAAAAAAACATCTGCTTTTTCAACCCAACAAGAAATTTGAAATTCTACGAATTATTGAGTTTTATACACAATAGTGAAACAGTTTTTACTAGAATTATTGGCCATTTCTACGAGGAATATATGAATTGTAAAAACTAATGAGCATCCCCGCAAAGCTCATACGAATGAAGGTCAATAGTTATCCCTTGGAAGAGCTAGCATCTATGACTGACTGGCCTTTGGAAAAAAAGAGCATCAACCAGTGAACATTACAGTCTAACAACCACTCACCTTAATGGCTTTGCCAATTCTCGGTTCTGTACACATAGTCACATGGTAAAGCTACTTGGTGCGTTCCAGAGCAGCTGTGAAGGTTCGTAGGGCTGTTTTTTTTCTTTCCATTGTTCGATGAATCCTTTCTTGGAAAGGATGAAGAAGCCATTGGGCGCGTGGATTCGATTCATTGTGAAGTACAGAGGAGAGACGTTATTCATTTAAAATTTTTCGGACTAGAGTGAATATTATCTGAAACGATAATTTTATAGTACAGAGGATTTTGAGAAGCAAGTTTTTTTTTTCATTCAAATTTTTATTTTTCATTTGATAATAATACTGATCTATTTCAGGGTAGATTACACAAGTGTATTCGCACCATTTCATTGAATTATGGTATTTGTATTGTGAATTATTGAAGCTTCGCAAGTATGATATTAGTAAATTCGGCAAGGCCAAAGTGTCTTCTGATTCAAAGAATTTACATAATAAATTTCGACTTGACTTTTTTCCTAAAAATAAAGTCATACTATTATTAATCGAAAATTGGAGGGACTTATATATATATAATCTGAATTTTATATTCTGAATTTTAATTAATATTTATATTGAAAATATGGAAGATCTAACGGGACTATGAGTCTAATGCATTCAACATAACGGGATTCTCTCTTTCCAATATGCTTAGTATGTAGAAAACAAAAAAAGAATTTTCATTGAAGAATCCTGAATAAAAGGAAGAAAAAAATTATAATTATGGTGATTGATCAATGGAAATAATGTATAATATCAGCTGTGACAATCAATGACATTGACCATTATTTTCTGAAGCATAATAATAACAATAACAATAATAATAATAATAATAATAATAATAATAATAATAATAATAATGATATAATACAAGAAGAAAATGAAAAGCGCATTGCTGTGATAATGATGAGATTCACGTCACGGTAAAGAGCTTTCCCCCATTTCTGCGTGTAACCACTTCCGATTTATGAACCCCAGCGAAGGTGCACCTGAAGAACCGTTATATGTGGTGGCCAACTGAATTAAAGGTCTCCCTCGTAGTTAATGCAATCGAAAATTCTTAATTATTATTATCATACTTATTTTTGTTCTTTACGGAGTACATAATTAAAAGAGACTGATCGATTATTGTTATGGAAAACATTTTAATGATCAACAACTGATTGAATTATGCGAAATGAATCTATTGATTGATTGCATTTGTGAGTAATAAGCACAATATCATTTATGAGATAAATGAGAAGAAATAATTAATGTAGGAATTATTTGTTCATAAATTTCCACAGCTTTTCAGCCCTAGACGAGGAAAATTAAATATAGTGCGGTAGTTATTGTTAGAACAATGATGTATAGTATTGAAGCAAGATTACATGGAATTCAGTAGATATATATAAATCGAAAAACGATGAACGTTATCTGGCTTAAAAGCCAGTTTTTGCGACTCGGTTATGTGAAGTGGGGGGGGGGGGGGGGGGGGTATGATATTGGGTTATTATAGTGGTGAGGTCTTTAATAACGACGTGCTTCATCGGATAATTTCCAGTTTTTCCACAACTACGAAATCGTACGGATGCTCAGTATTTAATAAAACTGTGTCAATAATTTTATGCAAATTCGTTCAGTGAGAATTTATTGATTCTATACGAGAATCGAGTAAATTGCTTGATTTTCATTAGAAAGTCATTGCAGTTCTTGTTGCTAGCTGTGTTATGAAGTGTTCCTAATTTTGATTTTGTTATTGAAAAATTGAATAAATTCATTATGTGGCAAATACGAATTACGTATTTTCTTCTCTTAATTATTGTCGCTGAAGGTATGGTCAATGAATTTATTTTTAAGGGAATTTTCATTGGGGAAAAAACATTAAATAAAAGAAAATATGGAGTAAAACAATTGGCGCCAGTGGCGACAATTCACTCCTGATGGCGGTGAGTGTAAAGAGGTTGAAGACAAGGCTGAAAGTGAGGATTTGCCTTCCTAATGGCCTTGACGTCGACCCTCAGTGCCACGGTAATTAGGCCTGGAGTGAAGAAGCTACTGGTGTTGTCTTTTGCCAAAAAAACAATTGACCCCCTCCCCCCTCCTTGCCTTTCGCACTTCTTTCTTTCTTTCTCTAAAGAGCAAAAATTTTTCTAAAAGAAAAACAAGAATAATTAATTTAATTTGTGATAAATGTTATATGACGATTTTCTAATGTCAATAAATCAAATAGGAAAAACAGAGAAGACAAAATCAGAGGCCTCCACCACTTCTTTAGCAACTGGATTAACGAAGAACCCTGACAATTCATCAGCTGCAACTACTTCCATGGCTCCATGGCTGAATTCAACTGCTGATGTATCTTCCGTAACTTCAAACAATTCTACTGCAACTGAAATGCCGACGACGAAAAATTCGACTCTGTTTTCAACTGATACTCTGAATTCGACCAAAACTACACTCTCTACATTAGCAGTGAACACAATATCCTTATCCCTAGAAAACTCTACAGTTGGAAACAATACTAGTCCCTCTGCAAATGCGACTCGAGAAATAACAGCTTCTTCATCAACTACACCAGCGACTTTGAACAATAGTACGAGCAACGCAAATTTAACATCAAGTCCAACATCACCATCTAATTCAACTGAATTTAGTACTGAATCCACAATCTCTCAGAATAGCACATTGATATATGCAAATGTTACCGAATCTACTCAGGGTCCAAACTCCACAACAACCAAGACTTCAATCAAAGGAGAGAGCTGCCCTGAAGAATCCCTAGGACATGCCAATTCAACTGCAGAATCAACTGTAACGTCAAATTCAACAGCAAGTGCGTCTGCAGTAGAAAATTGTCTCGAAGAAGCCTCTGTCGTACCCTCTGGAAACATAACAACAACAACATCATCATCATCATCATCATCATCGTCATCATCATCATCATCTTACACGCCTCAATCAACAACTGAATCAGTGAATGTAACTTCAATCAGAAGCCAGGGGAATACAAGCAGTACAGCATCTGGCAGCAGTACGACATCAGCAGGTGAGTTAATGAAACATTATTATCCAATAGGAGATACAAAAAGTAGCAAAATTGAAAAATTTAAAAGCTCCATTGCTACATTCGAAAATAGTATTTGGTAAAAACGATGAATCATTCTCATTTGTTCCCCTATCTCTTCCATCCTGGGCAGATAAAGTCTCGTCGGAAGTTTCTCCCATCACAATGCTCCTAGCACGTGATACACAGAAGAGTGCTACTATTTCAAAGACAAATGGAACTGCAGCTAATACTACTACTGGTACAACTACACATTCAGTAAATAGTACAGCTACCACCACTGCTCTGAATTCTACAGCCACTCATGGAATTATCACTACCACCACCATCAAAGCATCTAATTCTACAGCTGCCCATGCTCATACGAAAACAGGAAAATCCGTAACACAAGTATTTAGTGGTGGTAATTCCACAGCAACAGTTGCTGGAGGACATCACTCTACATATCATTTAGTGAACTCGACAGCCACAACGCCAACTATGCTAGAATCTAATAAAACTGAAAGTTCAACAAAATCCTTGAATTTCACAACAACAGCAGCAATCAGTAATCATTCAGCATCAGCGAATTTAACTTCATCTTCACATTCAAGAAGACCAACTACCTCGATGAGTTATCACATGAGCTCGGTAAATTCAACGGGAACAACCACTTCAATTAATCATTCTAGAAAAGATGCCGAAAACACAACTGTAGCTCTACCCAGTAATTCAACAGCTGGAAGTAACTCTACTGCTAGTAATGGAAGTAATTCTACTTCGACCAAGTATTCTACTGGTGCGACGACTATATCTATAATGAATTCCACTGGCACTGATGCAGCAGGATGTGTCAATGAAACAACTTCTTCACCTGTAAATCATACTGCACATGCATTACCGACAATTGCGTCGTCATTGTCATCGTCGTCGTCGTCGTCGTCGTCGTCGTCGTCGTCGTCGTCGTCGTCGTCGTCGTCGTCGAGTGTTTTTGAATTTGTTATCAATGATACTGCAACAGGAATACCATGTTTATTATCAAACATGTCAATCAACTTGAAGGCTTTGTATTTAAAATCTGATCAAACGGTGAGTTTGTTATTTCTAATTTTTCTTACTCATTCTTCGCACATAATTCAATATTATTATTATTATTATTATTTTTATGCGAATAATATTACGCGGATGGGGGAAAATATTTGTTTCAATCTTTTATTTGTTCATAATTATTGTATTTATTCAGATTTCCAGTGGAACTTTACATGTTCCAACAACAGCCAAATCAAATGGTACTTGCGGTGAAAAAACTGCTCAACTTATAATTATGTGGAAAGAAAAAGCCTCAAAGGAGAAACGTTCAGCTGAGAATACTATCGTTGATCGTGAAAAACATAATGTACTTGTACTCAATTTCAAGAATGATGGAACAACGGCAACTCTCGATAATATCCAAGCATTAATTGTCCTTGATGGACATAATTTCCCAGATGCCTCGGGTAATGATCCAATATCATGCCATAATATTAGGAAAATATTGAAGATAATATTCATTAATTTTTTAATTTACAGAAAAAACTGCAAAAGGAAAATCAGCAACTGGTCTAGGACTATTTCCGACTCATGTCGACACTGGTTATTACACCTGCAATCTTTCAACAGATGTGAAAGCAAGTGACATGGATATTTGTATCAAAAATATCAGCATTATTGCGTTCAACACTGAAAGAGATCTATCCTCTAAAAAAAGTATGTAAAATCACCCTCAATGTCAATTAATGTCTCCATCTATCTATCTATCTATCGATCTATCTATCTATCTATCTCTGTGATTTGAAAATATATATTATTTCATGATCAGTGGAGAATTGCCAAGCCCAAGCGGGTTTGAATGTTGGAGCAGTTGTTGGAGGATTCGTATCAGTGGGTATAGTAGCTGGATTGGCAATGTTACTTGTCTCATGGCGAAAAAAAAACCACTCCAAATCCCCGCAGATCCCATGAATGCATCATGAATATCAATGGGATTCTAGTACCAGAACTTACTTTATTCTAAATAATTCACCAATTAGTCCATTTCTCTTTATTATGTCGTCGCGTTGGCAGCACATGGTCGCAAGTATCAAAAACTCAAGAATGAAAATGAAAAATTTGCGTTTCCTCAAAACTACTACCAAAATCAATTTTATGGCATTCTTGACGTATTTTTCATTAATTCCAATAACAAAATGACGTAATTTTTATGTTCTTCAATCCAGGGAAGAATCAAGAACGCTCTGGCGTGTATTTGTTCTCAAGGTTTTTTAATTTTGGGGAAAGTGAAAAAAAAATGCTCATTAGAATGAAACGGCAGTATTTTTTTCCGATGATCCCATTGAAAAGCTGAGGAAATTTGCGATGTAAATCATGCGTCAGAAATATTTTTTTTTGTATTCTCTAAAAATTCAATTTTTTTTGTCAAGGTTGGAAGACCCTTTCCATTTTTGAAAAACTTTTTTCAGCATATTTCCAGTTCTATTAGTCGTAGTGTAAAAATTCCGAATGGAGATAGAAGGTGATTTGTCACTGATTTCTGGGCTTTTGAATTTGGGAAATTTCATGTTTAAGGTATTTCTGGACGCTATTGTAAAAAACAGTTTTTCCCCAATAACTATTTCAAAAATCGGCATTTTTCAATTTAAAACCCCATAAGTCGATGGCAAACAATCTCACCCCGCATTTCCATTCGGAATTTTTAAGCTACGACTAATAGAACTGGAGATATGCTGAAAATTTTTTTTTTTAAGAATGCAAAGGGCCTCCAGACTTTGACCGAAAAAAGCCTTGTTGATTCATGCATGAGATATTGATTGATTAGAGTTGAAAAGACTTTTTGTTATTGGCAATATGAGGAAATTGAAAAAATGACGCTCACGACCATTTGTTACTAAGGCGACAATGTATATATAGGAGAAATATCGGCTAGTGATTTCTAATTGTTTAATAAGTGCCAAAGTCTACCAATGAAATTTATAATATTCATAAAATAATGATTAATTATCGAATTTCTAGCAATCATACTATTTTACATACTGTACAAAATAGTATGCTTCGGAATATCGAGAAATGCTATTACGAAATTATCATGATGGAAGCAATAAAAGGATAATTATTGTGGTATCCAATGTACTTGTAGGAAATATGCATAAAAGGATAATTATTGTGATATCTAATGTACTTGTAGGAAATATTCATATTTAATAATGAAATAGTATAATCGAAGCATTTACAGATAGTTCATATTGAATATGTAGACATTTGAATATATAAATAGAAATTTTCCGCATGAAATTCATTGATTATAATTCCAGCAAGTCTTTCCCCTGTTTAATCTAGTAGTCACACATGGCGCTGAGAACCAAACACCAGCGATTTTGTATAACGAAAAGTTCATTCAGAATATCACCGGTACGACTCGTCACGGGTACGCCCACCCCAATTACCCTCTTAAGAGGTAAAAATTTAAACGTTTATAGCGCGTCATCTGTCTGATCATCGTGCGAACTCGCTACTTGTACCTCCCTCCCACCCCCCCCCCCCCCAAGAATTTGGACCATCATATTAATTGTTGGGATCCTTCAATTGCTCTTTTTCATACTCTATGAAAAATCATTATATCGGAATGAAATATAATATCCTGCCAGTAATTTAAATTTTCCGTGAGAAAAGAGTGTCTGAGTATTAAATGAGAAAATTGCATTTTTCTAATTAATCCGGGATATTGTGGTTTCATCATCAATCGTTTGTGAATTGAAGAAAAATAATAATTGTATTAAAATCGTTTTATCGTGGTCACATACTCGTGGAAGGTTGTCCCAACTACAGAATACTGATGTATTTTCTCAAGTAGAAGAAAATTAACACGATAATAATAATAATTTATTTTTCCACTGTAATTTTTTATTGGATTCGTTATGATGCTGATTAGGAAGGTAGACGGTTTATCGGTAAGAGACGATGGGGTGACGGTCACATCCCACATTTAGCACCTGGATAAATAACATAGTATCAGGCAGATGCCACTGATTCTCTGGTAATTAACAATTATAGGGGGGGTAGCATGGAATCCGGGCATTGCACGGTGGTCATATATTTTAGTATTATATCGATTGCAGTTTCCTGTTATATGATAGAGTTCTTGCAACAGAGAGTTTTACTGTGGGAATCATATAAACAGTGTATAACTGGAATTTCTCACAACAATTAATGGACAGGCTAATTTTATGCTTCATTGCAGTTTCCGATTGTAACACCGAACAATTCTACGGAAGACTCTGTTTGTAAACTTCCTATAGCTATGCATATATTCTCCGATACCTGAAAATAATCGTTATATACGAAACTACTACCTAATACAAAAGGATATTTTAACAGAAAGTTTTGTAATGTAATTGAATAGTTCCATCTGTCAGTTTATTGTGAAATATGGGACAATGAGGATGGTAAGGTACTTTATCCTGCATTCTATGAAAAAATAGAATGTGAATTTTTAAAATTACTGTTTACGTATCCGTAGAAAAGGAGAGGTGACAAATTCTTCCCTTATCGCTGAACGAAGAAAGTCTCGTGGCAGGTGCCAAAAAATTGTGTAAATTCGTACGCTAAACATGAGAGATAGCTGCAGGTGCTGAATTTCTATACGACGATATGAAAACTATCACTTATTCATTCTTCAATGCTTTGAAGAATAAATATAGCCTGATGCATGTATGCTTTACAGTATGTTTAAATGATAATCATGAATATATCTTTTTAAATAGTGACAACTACAACATCAACAAAGAAAAGACTACAAGATAGATATGTATGGATACCTTGCTGAATTTTTCGATGTTTTTATTCAATTCAAGAGAATTCAATTTGAGGCATTAAAAAAAAAGTGCGGGAAAAACAGGTCTAAGAGGGGTTGTTGCAATTTCTTTGGAATTCGACTTACCTGACTTCCTTCCACAGGGTCCCTCAGCTGTTCAATCCCAAGGCTTTTAAGAGCACGGCTATACAGGATTTTATACAGGGGTTCGAGGGGGTCCTCAGTCTGCTGTGAATTACCTGAGGCGATTCTGCAAATTACAAGAATAACATATTTATACATTCGCAAGTACTAAATTATAGTTTGGTTTTTTTTTCATACAATATTATCTGTAGGGAAAGTATTCAATGAGAAAAAGGTTGCTCGATTTTCCTCAATGGTATAAGCAGAAATACAATGAAGGAAACGAGGAAATTCAAGTACTCTTCACCAAGTTTTTCAAGCCCGATCACTGAACCTATTTTCCATTTGCTACTTGAAGCAGCACGCCTTAGCTATCCAGAAACCCGGGAAATTTTCCCACTTCTACCTGAAGAATCTTTTCTTCAAGGTGCATATATCAGCTGTTTTCTACCACTCACTGTATCATCTATGAGCCTGTTACTGTCGATCCCTTTAAAATTTAAAAGCCACATTTTCTTCTTCGTTCTTCTCCTTCGGGAATTCTACGGTCTTTTTTCCAAGGGTAGTAATATAAACAAGTCTCGACGCAGTTGGCAATGTAATGTGTGTGTGTGTGTGTGTGTGTGTATGTGTGATTTGGCAATGCGTTCATGGGAAAGGTGGGAGAAATTGTAAGGAGGGGTAAGAGCAAGTGGACAATGTGCATTGTGACCAGGACATAGCACTGCAGGTCTTTAAATTTTGTATGATTTCCATCACAAAAAATACACCCTCAATTTTAATAATACGCAACAGATAATATCTAGCTATTTAAAGAATGCTCATTAGATTTCACATGGACTTTTCTCGATTACATGGAGAAAAAAGAGGGTTTGTATAAATTATCCGTGCTCAACTTGGTCGGAACTTAGAAGAATAGGCACGCGCTCAGTTAGCCTGTCCACGCGACTGGCCTCCTATAGTTCCAAGAAAAAACTCGCGACGATCCTGGGGATATCCCTTGTTCGTTATTTTTCTCCAGCATCCGTAGATCTCCATGCCTCTACTACTGTCGGTATCTCAAAGGTGCCGCACACACGCGCTCAGAATTCTTCCGGCACACAAAGAAACCGGAACATATATAAAAAAAAAGAGAGAGAAAAAAATATACTCTTCATGTTTTTTTTCTTTTCGTTTTTCCTTCTTTGCGCTCATGAGAAAACACAAGTATAGTTTGTTATAGGAAGGAGAGGAGAATATATATGATTATTTCGAGAAAATTCAGCAAGTTGAAGAAAGTTTTGCACGCTCTCTATCATTTATCATACAAATCAAACGTCTTCCAAGATGTCCTTCTTCTCTCTTCTTTCTCAGGAGGAATGCTAACCACGAGCGGCGTTTTGGAAACATGAGGACGCAGATGGGATTGCGTTTAATGAAGTCTGGCCGGACTCGCACCTGCCACTTTCGAAGCAACGAGAAGACCAACGGCCGTTACCCAGCCTCGAGCAGCAAAAAGTCTTCCCGCGCAATTCATCATCTTTCTTTGAATTTCCCAGAATACCACACTATATATATATATAATTCTTTGCGTATTTTACATGAAAAATTGCTTATAGCCGCTCATGACATTGATTTCTACACGAATTTCATGAAGGATACTTGTCCCTCGACTATTGAACAATGAAACTTGAGATCCTGCGGGGGTTGGCCAAGTGTGCAGAAGAGCGGAAGGGACTGAGCATGTATATGCTTTCCACATACCTACTGATCTCTAATTACTAGCATCTGGCAATCCATCCCACAGTGTGGTAAAAAATTCTCTCAACTCTTCTCTAAATTATTATTGTAAGTTTAAAATTAACCAATTTTTCGCGTCTCATTACGTCGTCTAGGAGAAAAAAAAATTGAATGATCGAGGGACTCATCATCGATGTATTACTAGCAAATTGAACGCGAATGATTCAGCAATTTTCATAATGAAATTCAATCATATTGCATCTGGCAATCCCGAATTTAGCCAGAAGCGAGACAAATAATCTATATATTCCTCACAACAAACCCATGAATACGATACCAAGGACTACATATATATTCTACAAGATCTCTCACAATCCAGCTGCTTTATTGATGAGTTAGACGCCTGTTTCGTGTACGTATACATACGCTACCCTCAAAAAAATCTTACTCTTATCTCACTCTTTCACTCGGATTCCTCTTATATGGTTGCTACGATAGTCCATGAAGATAGCACAACTGGATCCCAAAAGGGAAGAGAGTTGAGAAAGGAGTGGGAGGAACAGCTGGCGTTCAAAAAAAAAACCTACCTTTAAAGGTACCAAGTCCAGACAAAATTCAACGGTCTTTAAATTTTTCCACTCTACAAAATTCCAAAGTAAGATAAAAGTTAATGCTTGAGAAGCTCTTTTGGCTTCAGAACGTTGAGCTTTGGTTATTCTTGTTCCTTGAGAATTCATATTTTTATGGACTTAGCAGAGGGAGTTTTTTTTGGGCGTAATTAGACCTGTTTACGTAGAGTCGTAAAATCATGTGTAAAACTTGCGTTAGATTCAACCATTATCACTGCTTTCTCACAGTATTTCGCGGCATATTTTCAAAATTTCTTGAGGAAATACGCTGATACTTAATCCTGTGTTCTCAGGCATTTTCATAATGAACACATTTATCTTGATTCCTCCCGACAATTATAAATATTGGCAGCAATTTCAATCCTCAATTATCATGAAAACATCTGCGTAGAAAAGCTGAATAATCCTGGAGAACAGAACACCTCCAGATTTACTCCTGAATTTTCATTTATTGGTACTATCATTCACCAACCATTCATCTATCCATCCACTCTAGATAATAAACCAAAATACTAGAAATACTAAAGGTCAATTGTCACTGCAAAATCACCTGGTCTCGGTTCATGGTCAAAAAGAGTTGGGGCTCCTTTTCTTCCTCCTCTTCTTACTCAGTTTCCAACAGTAAGCAGGAACACATGAGGAATATTCGGCAGAATGGAGAATGTTTGAGCATCGCGTGGTAGTGGCAGATGAGCAAACATGCCATATCCAATTGCTTCAGGAGAACCATATAGATAAAGCTATAATAGTTTATGTGGATTCTATTTTATTTTTCCATTCCTAGTGAAATTTGTTGAGACCAATAATTACAGAAACATTTGAAAATGTTTGTTTATAGCTCATCTGATGGATAGGTGTAGTAAAAAAAGTTGAAATCTGCTTGAACTTTTTAACAGTGGCCAAGTTCCTTTCGCTCTATAGTGATATTTGAAGCCCAAGTTACATCGGGGGAAATCGCTGACTGTGAGGGATATTGTTCTTTGGTTGCCAACCGGAGCGCATCAGAGTTTTCTCATTTTGTGCAAGAGAGAGAGAGAGAGAGAGAGAGAGAGAGAGAGAGAGAGAGAGAGAGCCCTGAAAGAAAATCGTAGTCTGCTACGGATAATTTCATTATTTTTGATAGATTTCTTTGTGCATAAAAAAATGTCTGGTTATTTGGCGTTTGAAAAATTATGATGGAAATGAAGGAGGTGCCGCGAGGATACTTTTGAGAGAGTTTTCTTATTTCATGTAGAGAGACCTTTGTAAACAGCCAGATGCACTGGAGCCAAAAAAAAAGAGTAAAATTTCAATTTTTCTCGATTCCTTTTTTTCCATCAGTCAATCCCTCCTACATCTCAGGAATAGCGTCACATCAGGGTATATTGTTGAACCCCTTCAATGTGCTCAGCCATTCAGCTGTCGATATTTTCCATTCTCGAAATATTCTAGCATTTATGGAGTACAATTGAATGATTTCACTATCATTCATAACATGAATTTCCATCAATAATTTTGGCTACAGATGTCAATGAGCACGTTTAGAATATATCTTCGCATCGATCTCCGGAAAAACGTGACAGAATTTTTGAGTGTCGGCGTTTGTCTATGTTTCCAGTGATAAAGAATACAGTTACAATGATCAATGTAGGATGAACATCTTGTTTCGGGATTATTCACTGGCCAAGAGATGTTGAAAAAAAAAATTGCCAAAGCACCTCGAAGCTTTGGGCAATCACCAAGAGCACATTTTGAGTGTATATGTGTGTGCACATTGACGTATTTGGGGAAAGAAAAAAAAAGTGCATTTATCCATCACGCCAGGAAATGGGTGTGTTGGTTGTTGGTAGGATTCACTCTGTTAAAATACAACAACTTCCTCTGGTTATAGGTATAGACACCCAATGAATGGGAGTCTCTCGTTTGCCAACGGTCAATTTTATGATCACTGTTCGCGCATCCGGTTACACTGCTTCAAAACTCAACTTCATGCAACAATCACTAATGATAACGTTTTTTTGTTTCGTCTCCTTTCTCTAAAATTTTAATTCTACAAGTTTTTTTTTTTTTTGCTGCAGAATCTCTTGGTTTACATTGGCACAAGCCTGAAAAGGAAGTCCACAAAACAATAAAAATGTGGAGAAGCTCTTCGCACACATGTTACAATCAATATCTTGTCATTCACTGATTCACTGGTTCCACTGGAACGATCCCCGATGATATATATTCCGCCTTGGGAAAACTTGAGACGTACATCAGAGATACGTGAGAACGTATTCACTGCGTGGCATAAAATATTGTAATTAGTGTCATTTCTTTTTTTCGCATTAAATATTAAATCGCTGCGGGAAATGAGAAAATTTGTCCCATCCTCTTTAGATAAATATCTTCTGGAGGAATTCCAATTCTCTCGTCAATGTTTACATTCGGGAAATGATTAATGTATTGTGCTGTATTTCAGTTACTGTTTCTATGCGAATTTGAGAAATGAATGATGTCAAAATCATTGAGACTGATTTACAGCATCCATGACCTTATTTGGAATTGAGCATGAAAGGACTATATTATTTTCAAAACGTCTCTTCTAGACCTATTCCTCATTAGAAATATCCACGAAAACATTGCATAGAGCTGGACAGGAGTCATGTGCACTTGGCGACCTTGCAAAATAACCAAGTTGTTGTACATGGAGACATAATTATATTGCAATAACACAGATTCTCAAGCATTCGCCAGAATCTCAGTTCGTTAAAACATGAATTTGAATTAAACCCCTAGAATATGATGTAGAACATCATATTTTTTTAATATGAATTCATCACAATGAATCACTGATTGTCTCTACATCAGCAAATAATAAATCGTAGGGCAATCACGTGTACAACGAAGCTCATGTTACGCCCACTGGTCATGGTATACTATATAACATTGTTACGCACACCTGTCTTTAGCCCGCATGATTTTTTAATTTCCAAATGCACTGAGATATTTTCTAACGGTCAGAGCTACCCTCATTTAGCCTGATCCACTGTGATACAGTTCAAGAACAGCCCTCTTTCTGCCCCTATATAGCCCTTGAGACCGAAAGATAATGGGCAAATTGAGAAAAATATAGCCAATGCCTCAGCACATTTTAACGTGAGATTCTTTGATTTCAATGCTCCATTCGCCTGTTATTTTCTCTTTTTTTTTTAATTGTTTTTTTTTCATTCAAACTCTCTACTGATGGCTGATATTTAACAATGAATGGCCATTTCAAAATTCCCCGGTGCATCACCAAAATTAGGATGTATGTGAGACAAAAACTCTACACCCAATTTCCCTCTCCCTTCTGAAATTGCTCATCAGACTGTAACTGGCAAAATTAACACGGAAACTGTACATCCGCTTCTCTGTAAACGATACCCTCTTCTTCATTACCAGTTGATATGTTATTTGTTTCAATTAATAGTCATTCATTTGATTTACTCACTCTTTTTGGGAGGAATTTGCAGAGAGAACTATTCATTAATTCTCAATTACAGAGGATGAATCAACTTTTATTTACTTTATTAAAAACTCTTGTTTTGGTTTTTCATCAGAAAAATAGAGAGGAAATTACAAGTACGTTTTTGATTCGAAATTTAGTCTCCAACAATGAAAATATCGCAGTGGAGAAAAAAAATATGATAATGAAACAGAGTCCCTCTCTATCTGTGTCAAACTGAGTGAATTAAATCCACGTGTACACAAAAAATGGTGATACCAGTAGTGGTGAGGAACGCGCGGCGCTTGGTTGCCCGCCAAAAAATTTGTCCATTGGTCAAATGTGAACACGGCATTACCGCGCATATATAACCGTCTGAGAGGACTTGCTTCAAGCGGCTTCATAAATATATATACACACTGAGAGACACGTGTACACGGCTTCCCGCTCTTTCAGTTTTTTTTTTCCAACGACGCCCGCCTTCTTTGTGGCTTTCTGTTTTCTTTTATTTTTCGTACATCTTGGAGGGATATGTCCCTCTCGAAAAGCCCCGGAGCCGTTAAATTCAAAATTGAAATGACTATGGCAGGGCCAGTGATCGTGGCTTGGCATGGATCATTACTTAAAGGAATAAAAGAAGAAATGGGAAGAAAGGACGAAATATGTGTATATATATATGATATTTCATGACGCGACAAGTCGATCTTAGGTATTTCTTTTTTTTCTCTCTCATCTCATAGAGAATGTTCTTTTTCAGCTTGGACGTATGAATATCTATTCCCAGCGTCCCATAACATTTGCACGGTTTATCTTCAATCTTTCTCTCTTGCTCTCTTCGTTTTCCATTCCCCTCGCCGTACTTGTATCTACACTCTGAGTTTTGACCGTCGTATACCTGCACACTTTTTTAAATTGCTTAACATCATCCGTTGGCCGGTTAGCAATATATATATATATATATAAACCTTGGATTTCTAGCCCGCCATTTCTACTGCGCATTCACAACGCGCGCCAATAGCATTTGAACCTGGTCATGATGAAGTGGTGGGGACTAACCTCGTGGTTTTACGTGCGTTCTTAAGGTACAACCGCCACACCAGAAAGAATCGGACCGTCTAACAGTGAAGAAAGCCAAGCTCAAGAACAAGCTTCCAGTCGTTTCGGCGATTTTTTCATTTTATTACTTGAATTATTAAAATAATTCATTTCATTTGAATGAATTATAAGTTGTTTCACTTGAATTATAAGTGAAAATTAATAAAGTGCATAAACAATTTAAGAGCAAGTTAACCTCAATTGCCTTCTTTTCTTTCTTTAACATTGAAGAAAAAAAATAAGGAGTCGAAATAATTGGGCGAGTCATTTTTTTCATCATTATATTTTGTGGGCAAGCAAAAGAAAATTACTCCAAAACGGTGCAACAAGATGCTCGCGGCTTCATTTTGTCGTGAAGTACATTTTGGAAATATCCTGTCGACGAGGATGCAGTCGCGTGTACCCCGTTGTCTTTTTGGCCCGGCAAATCCAAAGGATACAGTGGAATTACTCCAAGAGGCATTGGAAATGGAGAGAAGTAAATTTGCAAGTAGATGGGGAGTTGATCCATGTTCAGAGGACAAAGAAAACTTTAATATCAAGTGCGACAGGATTGAGGCACGATCACCGAGAAAAAACAGAAATATACCTTACACAAGACAAACTAGTATTCACGGTAAGTTCAGAGTGTTGATATTTATTAAATTTATTTTCTAGCATTATTGATGGTTAAAAATTTTTACTTGCGAAACTACATATGTACTTTCATAAATTCAATAGATTGGAAAACTGCTTTTGAAACGAATAGAGTTTGAATTGGCTCGATGACAGAAGCAGTGTGGCTCGCATGTAAAATAACAATAAAATGGATTTAAGGCGTTTAGCGTCTCTCTGACTCAGTCTTTCACTTTTGGCGGGAAAAGTCGGGAATTGGCTCAGGGCTCTGTGCCCGTCGGTTCTTCACCATGAGGTATTGACGAGGCAAAGAAAGAATTCAGGCGCGTGGCAGCAACCCGTTTCGGCATTTATCCTCTCTTTTTTTCTCTTGGCTTTCTCGCTCTTGTCGGCTCAAAAACTCGACCCTTTCTATCATTATTATTATTCTTTGGGCTTTCTTCATCTTTTGGCTTCTAGTTTTACGCCATATTCATGGATCGTTCGCATTTTCTACTCCGCTTTTTAGAGAATTGATGAAGAGAAGGCACTTCTTCTCTAACATGATTACTCCTGTTTTTTCATTTACTTCTCTATTAATTCAATAATATCAATCGAGAGCATTTGAACAGTAGAATTTGAAAATTCCATGCAAGTTATTTTTTCTTCTTCTTTTTTATACATTCATATGAAAGAGAAATGAGGCCATCGGAGAATGAGGTGAGTGGGTTTAAAAGGAGAAAAAAAATGATTTTTCTTTTCTCAAGTAATGGAATATTTCAATATAGAGAAGGAATACGGTGAAATTTGAAGAATGCGTCTGGAGGATCCACGAACAAGTTTGAACTCGTTGTCCGCATGAATCACTGTTCAGTCACTCCTGACTCATGCCCTCCATGCTATATGAAATCGCTGGCGGTTAACGAAGGACCTTTTGTGACTCACACCAAAATTCATTCCACCTACTCTATTAGGGCTGAAATTCGTATTCCCCGAAGTGATTTCAGTTTTACAAGAGAGCGCAAAGAAAAGCCTACTACTCAAGAACCATTGTACATTGTAAAGTCAATAATAAAACTAAATTTTTCATTTCCAAGTACATATTATCCAGAATACTCTTTAAAAAGCATAACCATGAGAATTTCAATGCTCACCATGAAATCTCCAATTCTTATCGTAAATAAACACAAGTAAATATGGAAGGGCTCTATTTATACAAATATGTACATCCTCTGAAAGTGCTTGACGCGGTTGTACAATGTGTTTGTTGACAAAAAACTACTCTAAAAATTACGCAAAAGAAAAGAACTGAAATCTTTAGAGATTCTCATACAATACCAGAAGAAATAAGGAGAATCAACGGTGCGAGGTAAAACTCTTTTTGCGACACCTGTTTAGCACATGGGTAAAAAGACACGACCCGAGTCTTTTTCCCACGATTAAATCGGTTACACGCGATATACTGTCTGATACTGTTTTTTTTTCCTTCATTTTTTCTCTCCTAAAGTGCGAAGGTGTCCTCATAAAGGTCGTGCTGACACCTGTTTGGCTCCTTCAACTGAATATGTACACACATGTATTATTATAGAAAAAAAAAGCTTTCCCCTCTCTCTCCATCATAATGACTTGTATGACGATCTGGACAGTTGATATTACTTGAATGCTCGTTGATTTTAAGAACCTCGGGTTTGAGGCCTTACTCCACGTGGCCCATGTGCCACAGCCGCGTCCGTTTCACTCTCATAAACTCATTTGAATTAAATCCCTACTAATTTAATAATGCTCAATCTTGGCTTTTACTTCATTGGATGCTCAATGTATTCTTACATCAAAATACTTGCTAATGAAAAATAAGTCTCAACAGAGTCTTTATCATCATCATCCAGCGAAAGGATGGTACGTTATTACTAAATTACGGTATTTCGTTCCGGTTTTACACGAGCACAATTTCTCTGTATCCATTGTTGTGAACACATGGCAACAGTCGCGGCTCTGAGTTAATTTTTTCCTCTGATTCTCACGAACGGTCGACGACTGCGTGGAAATCATTGCGGAAGAAACCTGGTGAGTTTTCTGTCTCCTTTATAAGAATTTTTTTCTTACACTTCTTCATCTCAGTCTAAAGTGCTTTCACTCACTGCATTTGTTCCTGAATACCGATTATGTCGTAAAACGCATAAAGTTCCAGTCCGTGAGAAGACGAGCCTCGAATGGAATTGAAGGGAGAAAAAAATGAAGGGCACCTCTGAGAAAAGCCAGTCTTTTCCTCGATTCTTTCGAGAAAGCAGTTGACGGTTACCGACGAAAACGGAGAATCGTTTGCACGTGATTTTCCCCTAGTTTGTGTATGTGTGTGTGAGAGAGAGAGGGAAAAAAAGAATTGTGAATCCTATTCAAGTCAACTTTTGATCTTTATGGCACAAAGCGAGTCTTTGTTGGCCCATTCTATGCTGTTTTTATCTCTTAACGTTAGACAATATTATTTGAATAACATGACAAGTCGAGTATAAAAAAATAAAAATGATTATGTCTCCGAAGATTAGCCTTATTTATTTTATAGAAAATCGTCTTTTGATTACTAAAAGGAAATACATAAAAACGCAGGGATTAATAT
Organism: Aleiodes alternator; assembly: GCA_963921955.1. Classification (NCBI taxonomy): domain Eukaryota; kingdom Metazoa; phylum Arthropoda; class Insecta; order Hymenoptera; family Braconidae; genus Aleiodes; species Aleiodes alternator. Next base: position 10,501,209 of record OY998111.1, on the reverse strand, counting down.
TTTCACAAAGGCTTTGAAGGAACTATCTAAATCACACTTGTTTTGAGGCAAACATGGAGAGTGCCTTGAGTCGTCCAAATACGAGAAAAAACAGCGGTTTACAGATTTATTTTGAGGTGAAATTTATAGGAAATAATCGCCATATGGCAGAGCGTAGGTGGAATAAATTCGAAAATGCCGTTTATAACATATGGTGACAAAAGATTTTTCTCAATTCGCATTATAACAGGAGATTTCAAACTGGTCGACGATATTTGAGTTTTTTCACCTGTCACCTGGTGCACTTCTCTTTGCAAGATACAGAAGGAGTGTCTAACGTGTAAGACATTCAGGATGAAAAAGTGGAGAAAAAAAAAGGAGAATATACGAAGAGGGGGAGACAAAAATAGGGAAGAAAAAAGGCCTCAGGTGCTACCTGACCAGGAAGGGTATATACTTATTTTTTGGATAAGGGGGAGAGAGAAGAACCAATGGATCCCCCCTCCAAGATGTTTTGTGGTGCTTTCTTTGTCATGAAAAATCTCGTATTTTTGTTAGAGAGGGTCTCGGCGAAGTACCCTGTGCAGGTCTTGTTTCTATATACTTGGATTCTATAGGCACAATCTCTTGTGGGGGTGAGGTAAAAAGAGAGACCATCTGTGTACTTGTCGTTTTTCATCTATTTTTCTTCTTTCCTTTTTGTGTTCAAGATTCTTGAATCAAGATTTCTTCAACTTGTCATGTTGCCAATCATATTATTCATTTTTGAAGCTTTCGACCCTTGAATTAATTGGTTTTTTTTTCTTCTATTTATCTGTTACAGATTATTGGAGATCACGAAAAATGTGTGAAGTTAATAACAAGAAGTCCCTCGTATCTGCCACAGACACGACAAAAAAGCAGGACATGCAGAAATCACAGAATTAAATTTGCAATCGCAACAATGAGGAGAAAAAAGCAAGTGGAGACAGGACGAGAATCATGGGAGATATTGGGTTATTTCACCTAAATTTCGCCGCAGTGATCAACGATTTTCGCCTATTTATTACACATAATATAAACTGTATATTTATTATTCTTCAGCTATTCTATCAGTTTAATTAGATCATTAATTTTTAGATATTTTGCATGTTAGCATCTCTGTAAATAATTTCTCTCTGAATGATTAGTGGAGGTTTAGATGAACTCTCGTGAGACTAATTTACTATCAACGAATTAATTGAAAATTTGTTCACTACACCAAGTTTATGTAATCTTCATTGTATTGATCGAAATAATTATTACGATTATGTAAGTTAGTTTTATTGCTATTGTTCGAATTAAAATTAACAATTTACTACTATGAATTAATTTTAATAGTAACATGAATGAATTTCATATATGAATATACGAGGTAAACATGTCAAGTCTCACGATTAAGTTCATCAGAAGCCTGGTTGATTCTTAAATACGAAGTCAACGATGCAGCGCCTCCAAAGACTAATTAATCGATTGATCAATTTCAATAATCATCTCAATATCGCATAGCTCCGGATTTTTTAATTATCGAGTTAATGCGGGTACTATGTACATCGGACTCTAGGATTATATCAATTCTAGTCAATTAGTTACTTAAGGTTTAATCAAGTTAATAAAATATCAGAATCTTTTTTGATATTGAGTATTAATTAATTCTTGATCTTTCATATCCAAATTCTCATGTTTTCTGTTGTCAATAATAAAGAAAATAATTTCAAAGCTTTTCAATCGACTAATCTTACTGGTTCGAGTATATTTTTGCAATTCAAAAAACATTTTATCTCTTATGAAATATGAGGAATGGGGCTGAATCAATATTTCAATGAAATAGTTTAAGATTTTTTTCATGAAAAAAGACCATCAATGACGAAGGGACACACTTTGTAGTTCATGTTTCATTGGTAATGAAAAATCGGTTGAAATCAGTCAAAATATTCTAGATACGTTTTTTAATGATTCCATTATTGAAACAAGCCCATTAGATACCTTATTTACCATTACTTCTATTCAAGTTCTGCTAATGTATTAGCAGTGTGCTATCGAATGATTGTCATCTCTAGAATATTTTGGATGGAAATATTTCCCGTTTCATGGTTAAAATACTATTGTTCTACTAATCTGCACATGGCAAGTCACGTTTAGATCGTATCATCGAAGAACAAAGACACGAAATCCATGTATTCCATCTCAGAGCAGTCCTCCTCCCACAGTAGTAGTACTTGTCAAGAAAATTAGTCCTCTAGTTGTTCCAAATAAATGAAAAGTTTGTAGCAATGAATAATAGTTAAAATTTTCATAATTTGTAAGAAATTGAAGTATAAATACGATCGTCATGGCCTAGCATTAGAAAGCATAATTTACAGTAGCCTATCATAGCAATCTACAAATCGCGTGTTGGTTATTAATGGTCGTTGGGCATGTATTTTAAAAATCGTATTCATATCATATATACATATATATATATGTATAGTACCCGCAAAATCGCTGGCACGCGCTTCACAGAAGTCCGAGGAATCTTTAAAAAATTAGGCAGCTGAAATGAGCACATTGATGAATCGCGTACAATTTTTGTAACGTACCAATCCACCTGGACGTGTGCTATGGGGGTCGTTGTCACGAAGGGGGTCAATACCAATACCTGGCATCACAACGCCCTCAGTAATGCTGATGCACCCAGTACATATAGGTTGGCTCAGTTGCGAGGATGAAATGGACATGGGGGTGGGTTGATAAAGGTATAGTTAATTATAATGCGTTGATGCTACCATAGGTTACCATCACCAAAAGCCAGCTGTGTCATACTATCTATCCCCCTTTTTTTCAATTTAATTTCAAATAATTCAAGAAAATTCTGGGCAATGTTAAAAGTTCAAGTTTAAATGGAAAATTAAGCCTCAACATTCAATTACATGGGGCATGATCATTAGTTTTAATATTTCTTTCCTCTCAATAATTTGAAGAGTGAAATAAAACAAATTCTCTTTAGCCTGCTGATTGATTTGTATTTCTCAATTAAATTGAGTTTTTCAATTTTCTTTCAATAAGATTTACTCTCGATTTTTATCTTCATATCCAGAAATGGATATGGTGGTCACATAAATGTCTACGTGTCGATTCTTTACCGTTTTATTTATGGAGGACTGTAAAGTCACGATAATTTACAGACAAGATGACAATTACGTGGCATTTTACGAGACGATGAAGAACAATTTGCTCTGAAGAGCCTTGAAACTCGTTCAGTCTTTAATACCCAACGGGTTTTATTCTTGTCCTTTTATTTTTTATTATTTTCCCATAGTACACCAATGAAAATCAAAAAAGAAAAAAAAACCCCTCTCTCGAAATTATCATGATCGAAATATAATATTTTCAAAGATTATTTCACAGCGAATAATGAATGTCATTTCCAACGTCGAGTGAGAGAATAGTAGAGAAAAGATTCAAGGGATACGAAGAGAGGACAGTTTAAAAAGAGAAAGATGGAAAAAAATGTAAAAAAATATCCAAAGAGAAAACGTTATTCGTAATTTCATAGCGAAGCGATGAATAACCATGGAGAAGACTAGTAGCAGAGAGAGGCTGGCTGTTTTATTATATCCTCTATAAAAAGGAACAAGAACGCAAACAATCGATATATTGAAAGTTGTCACGATTAAAGTGAAGTCCTCATTCCTCATTGGTCAATTAAATTGTGAGTAGTATAGTACGCGTGATATACTATACTAAAAATACCTAACGGGCGCGCTGGGATATGGAATCAGGAAATTTTTTTTCCAGTTTTCCGCGATGATCTCGGTAAATAAGGGAGATAGAGCGAAATGGACGTTAATAAGGGATCAGTAATAATGTCAATGTCTGATCCCTTATATAGTCTTAAATAGACGTTAATATGGAGTCAGGAAGGAAAAATTCCAGTTTTTCGCGATTATCTCGGTAAATAAGCGAGATAGAGCGAAATAGACATTAATATGGAGTCAAAAAAAAGTTTTTTCCGTTTTTCGGGATTATCTCGGTAAATAAGCGAGATAGAGCGAAATGGACGTTAATATGGGATCAGTAAAGATGTCAATGTCCGCTCTATCAAATTCGCAGAATCATTCGCGATACTGTTGTGGAATTTTGCAGGCTACTTCCTGACGACCTAGGCAGTGTCACTGTGAAATTTCATCAAGAAATACGCCACAGAAAAAAAGTTATGAAGATTTGAAAATCGGGATTTTCATGATGGCTGATTTCCTTCAAATGTTCCTTCATCCTCATTTTTCACCCATTTCCCGAGGGAATACGGGGTTTTCCTTGGAATTTCGCAAAGAATTGAGTGAAACACACGATGATGGGGGATCCTGAAGGGCCAAAAGCCGCAAGGATTCGGGATATCCAGTGTTTGCGGAATTTTCAGGCGAAACCCAGAGGCAATGGCCTTTGCTCTATGAAAATGACCATTTCCGGTCTATCGAATCTTCAGAATCGTTTGCGATACTGTTATGAAATTTTGCAGGCTGTTTCGGGACGACATAGGCAGTGTCACTGTAAAATTTCATCAGGAAATAAGAAGCAGAAAAAAAGTTATGAAGATTTGAAAATCGGGATTTTCACGATGGCTGATTTCCTTCGAATATTCCTTCATTGTCATTTTTCACCCATTTCCCGAGGGAATACGGGGTTTTCCTTGAAATTTCGCAAAGAATTGAGTGAAACGCACGATGATGGGGGATCCTGAAGGGCCAAAAGCCGCAACGATTCGAGATATCCAGTATCCACGGAATTTTTTCAGTTTTTCTCGATTATCTCGATAAATAAGCGAGATAGAGCGAAATAGACATTAATATGGAGTCAAAAGAAAGTTTTTTCCGTTTTTCGCGATTATCTCGGTAAATAAGCGAGATAGAGCGAAATGGACGTTAATATGGGATCAGTAAAGATGTCAATGTCCGCTCTATCGAATTCGCAGAATCATTCGCGATACTGTTGTGGAATTTTGCAGGCTACTTCCTGACGACCTAGGCAGTGTCACTGTAAAATTTCATCAGGAAATACGCCGCAGAAAAAAAGTTATGAAGATTTGAAAATCGGGATTTTCATGATGGCTGATTTCCTTCGAATATTCCTTCATTCTCATTTTTCACCCATTTCCCGAGGGAATACAGGGTTTTCCTTGAAATTTCACAAAGAATTGTGTGAAACGCACGATGATGGGGGATCCTGAAGGGCCAAAAGCCGCAACGATTCGAGATATCCAGTATCCACGGAATTTTTTCAGTTTTTCTCGATTATCTCGGTAAATAAGCCAGATAGAGCGAAATAGACGTTAATATGGAGTCAGGAAGAAAAAATTCCAGTTTTTCGCGATTATCTCGGTAGATAAGCGAGATAGAGTGAAATAGGCACTAATTTGGGATCAGGAAAGGAGTATTTTCAGTTTTTCGCGATTATCTCGGTAAATAAGCTAGATAGAGCGAAATGGACGTTAATATGGGATCAGTAAACATGTCAATGTCTGCTCTATTGAATTCGCTGAACCATTCGCGATACTGTTGTGCAATTTTGCAGGCTACTTCCTGACGACCTAGGCAGTGTCACTGTAAAAATTCATCAGGAAATACGCCGCAGAAAAAAAGTTATGAAGATTTGAAAATCGGGATTTTCATGATGGCTGATTTCCTTCGAATATTCCTTCATCCTCATTTTTCACCCATTTCCCGAGGGAATACGGGGTTTTCCTTGAAATTTCGCAAAGAATTGAGTGAAACGCACGATGATGGGGGATTCTGAAGGGCCAAAAGCCGCAACGATTCGAGAAATCCAGTGTTTGCGGAATTTTCAGGCCGAACCCAGAGGCAATGGCCTTTGCTCTATGAAAATGACCATTTCCGGTCTATCGAATCTTCAGAATCGTTTGCGATACTGTTATGAAATTTTGCAGGCTGTTTCGGGACGACATAGGCAGTGTCACTGTAAAATTTCATCAGGAAATAAGAAGCAGAAAAAAAGTTATGAAGATTTGAAAATCGGGATTTTCATGATGGCTGATTTCCTTCGAATATTCCTTCATTGTCATTTTTCACCCATTTCCCGAGGGAATACGGGGTTTTCCTTGAAATTTCGCAAAGAATTGAGTGAAACGCACGATGATGGGGGATCCTGAAGGGCCAAAAGCCGCAACGATTCGAGATATCCAGTATCCACGGAATTTTTTCAGTTTTTCTCGATTATCTCGATAAATAAGCGAGATAGAGCGAAATAGACATTAATATGGAGTCAAAAGAAAGTTTTTTCCGTTTTTCGCGATTATCTCGGTAAATAAGCGAGATAGAGCGAAATGGACGTTAATATGGGATCAGTAAAGATGTCAATGTCCGCTCTATCGAATTCGCAGAATCATTCGCGATACTGTTGTGGAATTTTGCAGGCTACTTCCTGACGACCTAGGCAGTGTCACTGTAAAATTTCATCAGGAAATACGCCGCAGAAAAAAAGTTATGAAGATTTGAAAATCGGGATTTTCATGATGGCTGATTTCCTTCGAATATTCCTTCATTCTCATTTTTCACCCATTTCCCGAGGGAATACAGGGTTTTCCTTGAAATTTCACAAAGAATTGTGTGAAACGCACGATGATGGGGGATCCTGAAGGGCCAAAAGCCGCAACGATTCGAGATATCCAGTATCCACGGAATTTTTTCAGTTTTTCTCGATTATCTCGGTAAATAAGCCAGATAGAGCGAAATAGACGTTAATATGGAGTCAGGAAGAAAAAATTCCAGTTTTTCGCGATTATCTCGGTAGATAAGCGAGATAGAGTGAAATAGGCACTAATTTGGGATCAGGAAAGGAGTATTTTCAGTTTTTCGCGATTATCTCGGTAAATAAGCTAGATAGAGCGAAATGGACGTTAATATGGGATCAGTAAACATGTCAATGTCTGCTCTATTGAATTCGCTGAACCATTCGCGATACTGTTGTGCAATTTTGCAGGCTACTTCCTGACGACCTAGGCAGTGTCACTGTAAAAATTCATCAGGAAATACGCCGCAGAAAAAAAGTTATGAAGATTTGAAAATCGGGATTTTCATGATGGCTGATTTCCTTCGAATATTCCTTCATCCTCATTTTTCACCCATTTCCCGAGGGAATACGGGGTTTTCCTTGAAATTTCGCAAAGAATTGAGTGAAACGCACGATGATGGGGGATTCTGAAGGGCCAAAAGCCGCAACGATTCGAGAAATCCAGTGTTTGCGGAATTTTCAGGCCGAACCCAGAGGCAATGGCCTTTGCTCTATGAAAATGACCATTTCCGGTCTATCGAATCTTCAGAATCGTTTGCGATACTGTTATGAAATTTTGCAGGCTGTTTCGGGACGACATAGGCAGTGTCACTGTAAAATTTCATCAGGAAATAAGAAGCAGAAAAAAAGTTATGAAGATTTGAAAATCGGGATTTTCATGATGGCTGATTTCCTTCGAATATTCCTTCATTGTCATTTTTCACCCATTTCCCGAGGGAATACGGGGTTTTCCTTGAAATTTCGCAAAGAATTGAGTGAAACGCACGATGATGGGGGATCCTGAAGGGCCAAAAGCCGCAACGATTCGAGATATCCAGTATCCACGGAATTTTTTCAGTTTTTCTCGATTATCTCGATAAATAAGCGAGATAGAGCGAAATAGACATTAATATGGAGTCAAAAGAAAGTTTTTTCCGTTTTTCGCGATTATCTCGGTAAATAAGCGAGATAGAGCGAAATGGACGTTAATATGGGATCAGTAAAGATGTCAATGTCCGCTCTATCGAATTCGCAGAATCATTCGCGATACTGTTGTGGAATTTTGCAGGCTACTTCCTGACGACCTAGGCAGTGTCACTGTAAAATTTCATCAGGAAATACGCCGCAGAAAAAAAGTTATGAAGATTTGAAAATCGGGATTTTCATGATGGCTGATTTCCTTCGAATATTCCTTCATTCTCATTTTTCACCCATTTCCCGAGGGAATACAGGGTTTTCCTTGAAATTTCACAAAGAATTGTGTGAAACGCACGATGATGGGGGATCCTGAAGGGCCAAAAGCCGCAACGATTCGAGATATACAGTATCCACGGAATTTTTTCAGTTTTTCTCGATTATCTCGGTAAATAAGCCAGATAGAGCGAAATAGACGTTAATATGGAGTCAGGAAGAAAAAATTCCAGTTTTTCGCGATTATCTCGGTAGATAAGCGAGATAGAGTGAAATAGGCACTAATTTGGGATCAGGAAAGGAGTATTTTCAGTTTTTCGCGATTATCTCGGTAAATAAGCTAGATAGAGCGAAATGGACGTTAATATGGGATCAGTAAACATGTCAATGTCTGCTCTATTGAATTCGCTGAACCATTCGCGATACTGTTGTGCAATTTTGCAGGCTACTTCCTGACGACCTAGGCAGTGTCACTGTAAAATTTCATCAGGAAATACGCCGCAGAAAAAAAGTTATGAAGATTTGAAAATCGGGATTTTCATGATGGCTGATTTCCTTCGAATATTCCTTCATCCTCATTTTTCACCCATTTCCCGAGGGAATACGGGGTTTTCCTTGAAATTTCGCAAAGAATTGAGTGAAACGCACGATGATGGGGGATTCTGAAGGGCCAAAAGCCGCAACGATTCGAGAAATCCAGTGTTTGCGGAATTTTCAGGCCGAACCCAGAGGCAATGGCCTTTGCTCTATGAAAATGACCATTTCCGGTCTATCGAATCTTCAGAATCGTTTGCGATACTGTTATGAAATTTTGCAGGCTGTTTCGGGACGACATAGGCAGTGTCACTGTAAAATTTCATCAGGAAATAAGAAGCAGAAAAAAAGTTATGAAGATTTGAAAATCGGGATTTTCATGATGGCTGATTTCCTTCGAATATTCCTTCATTGTCATTTTTCACCCATTTCCCGAGGGAATACGGGGTTTTCCTTGAAATTTCGCAAAGAATTGAGTGAAACGCACGATGATGGGGGATCCTGAAGGGCCAAAAGCCGCAACGATTCGAGATATCCAGTATCCACGGAATTTTTTCAGTTTTTCTCGATTATCTCGGTAAATAAGCCAGATAGAGCGAAATAGACGTTAATATGGAGTCAGGAAGGACAAATTCCAGTTTTTCGTGATTATCTCGGTAAATAAGCGAGATAGAGCGAAATAGACATTAATATGGAGTCAAAAAAAAGTTTTTGCCGTTTTTCGCGATTATCTCGGTAAATAAGCGAGATAGAGCGAAATGGACGTTAATATGGGATCAGTAAACATGTCAATGTCTGCTCTATTGAATTCGCTGAACCATTCGCGATACTGTTGTGCAATTTTGCAGGCTACTTCCTGACGCCCTAGGCAGTGTCACTGTAAAATTTCATCAGGAAATACGCCGCAGAAAAAAAGTTATGAAGATTTGAAAATCGGGATTTTCATGATGGCTGATTTCCTTCGAATATTCCTTCATTCTCATTTTTCACCCATTTCCCGAGGGAATACGGTGTTTTCCTTGAAATTTCGCAAAGAATTGAGTGAAACGCACGATGATGGGGGATCCTGAAGGGCCAAAAGCCGCAACGATTCGGGAAATCCAGTGTTTGCGGAATTTTCAGGCCGAACCCAGAGGCAATGGCCTTTGCTCTATGAAAATGACCATTTCCGGTCTATCGAATCTTCAGAATCGTTTGCGATACTGTTATGAAATTTTGCAGGCTGTTTCAGGACGACATAGGCAGTGTCACTGTGAAATTTCATCAAGAAATACGCCACAGAAAAAAAGTTATGAAGATTTGAATATTGGGATTTCCATGATGGCTGATTTCCTTCGAATATTCCTTCATTGTCATTTTTCACCCATTTCCCGAGGGAATACGGGGTTTTCCTTGAAATTTCGCAAAGAATTGAGTGAAACGCACGATGATGGGGGATCCTGAAGGGCCAAAAGCCGCAACGATTCGGGAAATCCAGTGTTTGCGGAATTTTCAGGCCGAACCCAGAGGCAATGGCCTTTGCTCTATGAAAATGACCATTTCCGGTCTATCGAATCTTCAGAATCGTTTGCGATACTGTTATGAAATTTTGCAGGCTGTTTCGGGACGACATAGGCAGTGTCACTGTAAAATTTCATCAGGAAATAAGAAGCAGAAAAAAAGTTATGAAGATTTGAAAATCGGGATTTTCATGATGGCTGATTTCCTTCGAATATTCCTTCATTCTCATTTTTCACCCATTTCCCGAGGGAATACGGGGTTTTCCTTGAAATTTCGCAAAGAATTGAGTGAAACGCACGATGATGGGGGATCCTGAAGGGCCAAAAGCCGCAACGATTCGGGAAATCCAGTGTTTGCGGAATTTTCAGGCCGAACCCAGAGGCAATGGCCTTTGCTCTATGAAAATGACCATTTCCGGTCTATCGAATCTTCAGAATCGTTTGCGATACTGTTATGAAATTTTGCAGGCTGTTTCGGGACGACATAGGCAGTGTCACTGTAAAATTTCATCAGGAAATAAGAAGCAGAAAAAAAGTTATGAAGATTTGAAAATCGGGATTTTCATGATGGCTGATTTCCTTCGAATATTCCTTCATTCTCATTTTTCACCCATTTCCCGAGGGAATACGGGGTTTTCCTTGAAATTTCGCAAAGAATTGAGTGAAACGCACGATGATGGGGGATCCTGAAGGGCCAAAAGCCGCAACGATTCGAGATATCCAGTATCCACGGAATTTTTTCAGTTTTTCTCGATTATCTCGGTAAATAAGCCAGATAGAGCGAAATAGACGTTAATATGGAGTCAGGAAGGACAAATTCCAGTTTTTCGTGATTATCTCGGTAAATAAGCGAGATAGAGCGAAATAGACATTAATATGGAGTCAAAAAAAAGTTTTTTCCGTTTTTCGCGATTATCTCGGTAAATAAGCGAGATAGAGCGAAATGGACGTTAATATGGGATCAGTAAACATGTCAATGTCTGCTCTATTGAATTCGCTGAACCATTCGCGATACTGTTGTGCAATTTTGCAGGCTACTTCCTGACGACCTAGGCAGTGTCACTGTAAAATTTCATCAGGAAATACGCCGCAGAAAAAAAGTTATGAAGATTTGAAAATCGGGATTTTCATGATGGCTGATTTCCTTCGAATATTCCTTCATTCTCATTTTTCACCCATTTCCCGAGGGAATACGGGGTTTTCCTTGAAATTTCGCAAAGAATTGAGTGAAACGCACGATGATGGGGGATCCTGAAGGGCCAAAAGCCGCAACGATTCGGGAAATCCAGTGTTTGCGGAATTTTCAGGCCGAACCCAGAGGCAATGGCCTTTGCTCTATGAAAATGACCATTTCCGGTCTATCGAATCTTCAGAATCGTTTGCGATACTGTTATGAAATTTTGCAGGCTGTTTCAGGACGACATAGGCAGTGTCACTGTGAAATTTCATCAAGAAATACGCCACAGAAAAAAAGTTATGAAGATTTGAATATTGGGATTTCCATGATGGCTGATTTCCTTCGAATATTCCTTCATTGTCATTTTTCACCCATTTCCCGAGGGAATACGGGGTTTTCCTTGAAATTTCGCAAAGAATTGAGTGAAACGCACGATGATGGGGGATCCTGAAGGGCCAAAAGCCGCAACGATTCGGGAAATCCAGTGTTTGCGGAATTTTCAGGCCGAACCCAGAGGCAATGGCCTTTGCTCTATGAAAATGACCATTTCCGGTCTATCGAATCTTCAGAATCGTTTGCGATACTGTTATGAAATTTTGCAGGCTGTTTCGGGACGACATAGGCAGTGTCACTGTAAAATTTCATCAGGAAATACGCCGCAGAAAAAAAGTTATGAAGATTTGAAAATCGGGATTTTCATGATGGCTGATTTCCTTCGAATATTCCTTCATTCTCATTTTTCACCCATTTCCCGAGGGAATACGGGGTTTTCCTTGAAATTTCGCAAAGAATTGAGTGAAACGCACGATGATGGGGGATCCTGAAGGGCCAAAAGCCGCAACGATTCGGGAAATCCAGTGTTTGCGGAATTTTCAGGCCGAACCCAGAGGCAATGGCCTTTGCTCTATGAAAATGACCATTTCCGGTCTATCGAATCTTCAGAATCGTTTGCGATACTGTTATGAAATTTTGCAGGCTGTTTCGGGACGACATAGGCAGTGTCACTGTGAAATTTCATCAGGAAATAAGAAGCAGAAAAAAAGTTATGAAGATTTGAAAATCGGGATTTTCATGATGGCTGATTTCCTTCGAATATTCCTTCATCCTCATTTTTCACCCATTTCCCGAGGGAATACGGGGTTTTCCTTGAAATTTCGCAAAGAATTGAGTGAAACGCACGATGATGGGGGATTCTAAAGGGCCAAAAGCCGCAACGATTCGGGAAATCCAGTATCCACGGAATTTTTTCAGTTTTTCTCAATTATCTCGGTAAATAAGCCAGATAGAGCGAAATAGACGTTAATATGGAGTCAGGAAGAAAAAATTCCAGTTTTTCGCGATTATCTCGGTAGATAAGCGAGATAGAGTGAAATAGGCACTAATTTGGGATCAGGAAAGGAGTATTTTCAGTTTTTCGCGATTATCTCGGTAAATAAGCTAGATAGAGCGAAATGGACGTTAATATGGGATCAGTAAACATGTCAATGTCTGCTCTATTGAATTCGCTGAACCATTCGCGATACTGTTGTGCAATTTTGCAGGCTACTTCCTGACGACCTAGGCAGTGTCACTGTAAAATTTCATCAGGAAATACGCCGCAGAAAAAAAGTTATGAAGATTTGAAAATCGGGATTTTCATGATGGCTGATTTCCTTCGAATATTCCTTCATCCTCATTTTTCACCCATTTCCCGAGGGAATACGGGGTTTTCCTTGAAATTTCGCAAAGAATTGAGTGAAACGCACGATGATGGGGGATCCTGAAGGGCCAAAAGCCGCAACGATTCGGGAAATCCAGTGTTTGCGGAATTTTCAGGCCGAACCCAGAGGCAATGGCCTTTGCTCTATGAAAATGACCATTTCCGGTCTATCGAATCTTCAGAATCGTTTGCGATACTGTTATGAAATTTTGCAGGCTGTTTCAGGACGACATAGGCAGTGTCACTGTGAAATTTCATCAAGAAATACGCCACAGAAAAAAAGTTATGAAGATTTGAATATTGGGATTTCCATGATGGCTGATTTCCTTCGAATATTCCTTCATTGTCATTTTTCACCCATTTCCCGAGGGAATACGGGGTTTTCCTTGAAATTTCGCAAAGAATTGAGTGAAACGCACGATGATGGGGGATCCTGAAGGGCCAAAAGCCGCAACGATTCGGGAAATCCAGTGTTTGCGGAATTTTCAGGCCGAACCCAGAGGCAATGGCCTTTGCTCTATGAAAATGACCATTTCCGGTCTATCGAATCTTCAGAATCGTTTGCGATACTGTTATGAAATTTTGCAGGCTGTTTCGGGACGACATAGGCAGTGTCACTGTAAAATTTCATCAGGAAATAAGAAGCAGAAAAAAAGTTATGAAGATTTGAAAATCGGGATTTTCATGATGGCTGATTTCCTTCGAATATTCCTTCATCCTCATTTTTCACCCATTTCCCGAGGGAATACGGGGTTTTCCTTGAAATTTCGCAAAGAATTGAGTGAAACGCACGATGATGGGGGATTCTGAAGGGCCAAAAGCCGCAACGATTCGAGAAATCCAGTGTTTGCGGAATTTTCAGGCCGAACCCAGAGGCAATGGCCTTTGCTCTATGAAAATGACCATTTCCGGTCTATCGAATCTTCAGAATCGTTTGCGATACTGTTATGAAATTTTGCAGGCTGTTTCGGGACGACATAGGCAGTGTCACTGTAAAATTTCATCAGGAAATAAGAAGCAGAAAAAAAGTTATGAAGATTTGAAAATCGGGATTTTCATGATGGCTGATTTCCTTCGAATATTCCTTCATTGTCATTTTTCACCCATTTCCCGAGGGAATACGGGGTTTTCCTTGAAATTTCGCAAAGAATTGAGTGAAACGCACGATGATGGGGGATCCTGAAGGGCCAAAAGCCGCAACGATTCGGGAAATCCAGTGTTTGCGGAATTTTCAGGCCGAACCCAGAGGCAATGGCCTTTGCTCTATGAAAATGACCATTTCCGGTCTATCGAATCTTCAGAATCGTTCGCGATACTGTTATGAAATTTTGCAGGCTGTTTCGGGACGACATAGGCAGTGTCACTGTAAAATTTCATCAGGAAATAAGAAGCAGAAAAAAAGTTATGAAGATTTGAAAATCGGGATTTTCATGATGGCTGATTTCCTTCGAATATTCCTTCATTCTCATTTTTCACCCATTTCCCGAGGGAATACGGGGTTTTCCTTGAAATTTCGCAAAGAATTGAGTGAAACGCACGATGATGGGGGATCCTGAAGGGCCAAAAGCCGCAACGATTCGGGAAATCCAGTGTTTGCGGAATTTTCAGGCCGAACCCAGAGGCAATGGCCTTTGCTCTATGAAAATGACCATTTCCGGTCTATCGAATCTTCAGAATCGTTTGCGATACTGTTATGAAATTTTGCAGGCTGTTTCGGGACGACATAGGCAGTGTCACTGTAAAATTTCATCAGGAAATAAGAAGCAGAAAAAAAGTTATGAAGATTTGAAAATCGGGATTTTCATGATGGCTGATTTCCTTCGAATATTCCTTCATTCTCATTTTTCACCCATTTCCCGAGGGAATACGGGGTTTTCCTTGAAATTTCGCAAAGAATTGAGTGAAACGCACGATGATGGGGGATCCTGAAGGGCCAAAAGCCGCAACGATTCGAGATATCCAGTATCCACGGAATTTTTTCAGTTTTTCTCGATTATCTCGGTAAATAAGCCAGATAGAGCGAAATAGACGTTAATATGGAGTCAGGAAGGACAAATTCCAGTTTTTCGTGATTATCTCGGTAAATAAGCGAGATAGAGCGAAATAGACATTAATATGGAGTCAAAAAAAAGTTTTTTCCGTTTTTCGCGATTATCTCGGTAAATAAGCGAGATAGAGCGAAATGGACGTTAATATGGGATCAGTAAACATGTCAATGTCTGCTCTATTGAATTCGCTGAACCATTCGCGATACTGTTGTGCAATTTTGCAGGCTACTTCCTGACGACCTAGGCAGTGTCACTGTAAAATTTCATCAGGAAATACGCCGCAGAAAAAAAGTTATGAAGATTTGAAAATCGGGATTTTCATGATGGCTGATTTCCTTCGAATATTCCTTCATTCTCATTTTTCACCCATTTCCCGAGGGAATACGGGGTTTTCCTTGAAATTTCGCAAAGAATTGAGTGAAACGCACGATGATGGGGGATCCTGAAGGGCCAAAAGCCGCAACGATTCGGGAAATCCAGTGTTTGCGGAATTTTCAGGCCGAACCCAGAGGCAATGGCCTTTGCTCTATGAAAATGACCATTTCCGGTCTATCGAATCTTCAGAATCGTTTGCGATACTGTTATGAAATTTTGCAGGCTGTTTCAGGACGACATAGGCAGTGTCACTGTGAAATTTCATCAAGAAATACGCCACAGAAAAAAAGTTATGAAGATTTGAATATTGGGATTTCCATGATGGCTGATTTCCTTCGAATATTCCTTCATTGTCATTTTTCACCCATTTCCCGAGGGAATACGGGGTTTTCCTTGAAATTTCGCAAAGAATTGAGTGAAACGCACGATGATGGGGGATCCTGAAGGGCCAAAAGCCGCAACGATTCGGGAAATCCAGTGTTTGCGGAATTTTCAGGCCGAACCCAGAGGCAATGGCCTTTGCTCTATGAAAATGACCATTTCCGGTCTATCGAATCTTCAGAATCGTTTGCGATACTGTTATGAAATTTTGCAGGCTGTTTCGGGACGACATAGGCAGTGTCACTGTAAAATTTCATCAGGAAATACGCCGCAGAAAAAAAGTTATGAAGATTTGAAAATCGGGATTTTCATGATGGCTGATTTCCTTCGAATATTCCTTCATTCTCATTTTTCACCCATTTCCCGAGGGAATACGGGGTTTTCCTTGAAATTTCGCAAAGAATTGAGTGAAACGCACGATGATGGGGGATCCTGAAGGGCCAAAAGCCGCAACGATTCGGGAAATCCAGTGTTTGCGGAATTTTCAGGCCGAACCCAGAGGCAATGGCCTTTGCTCTATGAAAATGACCATTTCCGGTCTATCGAATCTTCAGAATCGTTTGCGATACTGTTATGAAATTTTGCAGGCTGTTTCGGGACGACATAGGCAGTGTCACTGTGAAATTTCATCAGGAAATAAGAAGCAGAAAAAAAGTTATGAAGATTTGAAAATCGGGATTTTCATGATGGCTGATTTCCTTCGAATATTCCTTCATCCTCATTTTTCACCCATTTCCCGAGGGAATACGGGGTTTTCCTTGAAATTTCGCAAAGAATTGAGTGAAACGCACGATGATGGGGGATTCTAAAGGGCCAAAAGCCGCAACGATTCGGGAAATCCAGTATCCACGGAATTTTTTCAGTTTTTCTCAATTATCTCGGTAAATAAGCCAGATAGAGCGAAATAGACGTTAATATGGAGTCAGGAAGAAAAAATTCCAGTTTTTCGCGATTATCTCGGTAGATAAGCGAGATAGAGTGAAATAGGCACTAATTTGGGATCAGGAAAGGAGTATTTTCAGTTTTTCGCGATTATCTCGGTAAATAAGCTAGATAGAGCGAAATGGACGTTAATATGGGATCAGTAAACATGTCAATGTCTGCTCTATTGAATTCGCTGAACCATTCGCGATACTGTTGTGCAATTTTGCAGGCTACTTCCTGACGACCTAGGCAGTGTCACTGTAAAATTTCATCAGGAAATACGCCGCAGAAAAAAAGTTATGAAGATTTGAAAATCGGGATTTTCATGATGGCTGATTTCCTTCGAATATTCCTTCATCCTCATTTTTCACCCATTTCCCGAGGGAATACGGGGTTTTCCTTGAAATTTCGCAAAGAATTGAGTGAAACGCACGATGATGGGGGATCCTGAAGGGCCAAAAGCCGCAACGATTCGGGAAATCCAGTGTTTGCGGAATTTTCAGGCCGAACCCAGAGGCAATGGCCTTTGCTCTATGAAAATGACCATTTCCGGTCTATCGAATCTTCAGAATCGTTTGCGATACTGTTATGAAATTTTGCAGGCTGTTTCAGGACGACATAGGCAGTGTCACTGTGAAATTTCATCAAGAAATACGCCACAGAAAAAAAGTTATGAAGATTTGAATATTGGGATTTCCATGATGGCTGATTTCCTTCGAATATTCCTTCATTGTCATTTTTCACCCATTTCCCGAGGGAATACGGGGTTTTCCTTGAAATTTCGCAAAGAATTGAGTGAAACGCACGATGATGGGGGATCCTGAAGGGCCAAAAGCCGCAACGATTCGGGAAATCCAGTGTTTGCGGAATTTTCAGGCCGAACCCAGAGGCAATGGCCTTTGCTCTATGAAAATGACCATTTCCGGTCTATCGAATCTTCAGAATCGTTTGCGATACTGTTATGAAATTTTGCAGGCTGTTTCGGGACGACATAGGCAGTGTCACTGTAAAATTTCATCAGGAAATAAGAAGCAGAAAAAAAGTTATGAAGATTTGAAAATCGGGATTTTCATGATGGCTGATTTCCTTCGAATATTCCTTCATCCTCATTTTTCACCCATTTCCCGAGGGAATACGGGGTTTTCCTTGAAATTTCGCAAAGAATTGAGTGAAACGCACGATGATGGGGGATTCTGAAGGGCCAAAAGCCGCAACGATTCGAGAAATCCAGTGTTTGCGGAATTTTCAGGCCGAACCCAGAGGCAATGGCCTTTGCTCTATGAAAATGACCATTTCCGGTCTATCGAATCTTCAGAATCGTTTGCGATACTGTTATGAAATTTTGCAGGCTGTTTCGGGACGACATAGGCAGTGTCACTGTAAAATTTCATCAGGAAATAAGAAGCAGAAAAAAAGTTATGAAGATTTGAAAATCGGGATTTTCATGATGGCTGATTTCCTTCGAATATTCCTTCATTGTCATTTTTCACCCATTTCCCGAGGGAATACGGGGTTTTCCTTGAAATTTCGCAAAGAATTGAGTGAAACGCACGATGATGGGGGATCCTGAAGGGCCAAAAGCCGCAACGATTCGGGAAATCCAGTGTTTGCGGAATTTTCAGGCCGAACCCAGAGGCAATGGCCTTTGCTCTATGAAAATGACCATTTCCGGTCTATCGAATCTTCAGAATCGTTCGCGATACTGTTATGAAATTTTGCAGGCTGTTTCGGGACGACATAGGCAGTGTCACTGTAAAATTTCATCAGGAAATAAGAAGCAGAAAAAAAGTTATGAAGATTTGAAAATCGGGATTTTCATGATGGCTGATTTCCTTCGAATATTCCTTCATTCTCATTTTTCACCCATTTCCCGAGGGAATACGGGGTTTTCCTTGAAATTTCGCAAAGAATTGAGTGAAACGCACGATGATGGGGGATCCTGAAGGGCCAAAAGCCGCAACGATTCGGGAAATCCAGTGTTTGCGGAATTTTCAGGCCGAACCCAGAGGCAATGGCCTTTGCTCTATGAAAATGACCATTTCCGGTCTATCGAATCTTCAGAATCGTTTGCGATACTGTTATGAAATTTTGCAGGCTGTTTCAGGACGACATAGGCAGTGTCACTGTGAAATTTCATCAAGAAATACGCCACAGAAAAAAAGTTATGAAGATTTGAATATTGGGATTTCCATGATGGCTGATTTCCTTCGAATATTCCTTCATTGTCATTTTTCACCCATTTCCCGAGGGAATACGGGGTTTTCCTTGAAATTTCGCAAAGAATTGAGTGAAACGCACGATGATGGGGGATCCTGAAGGGCCAAAAGCCGCAACGATTCGGGAAATCCAGTGTTTGCGGAATTTTCAGGCCGAACCCAGAGGCAATGGCCTTTGCTCTATGAAAATGACCATTTCCGGTCTATCGAATCTTCAGAATCGTTTGCGATACTGTTATGAAATTTTGCAGGCTGTTTCGGGACGACATAGGCAGTGTCACTGTAAAATTTCATCAGGAAATAAGAAGCAGAAAAAAAGTTATGAAGATTTGAAAATCGGGATTTTCATGATGGCTGATTTCCTTCGAATATTCCTTCATTCTCATTTTTCACCCATTTCCCGAGGGAATACGGGGTTTTCCTTGAAATTTCGCAAAGAATTGAGTGAAACGCACGATGATGGGGGATCCTGAAGGGCCAAAAGCCGCAACGATTCGGGAAATCCAGTGTTTGCGGAATTTTCAGGCCGAACCCAGAGGCAATGGCCTTTGCTCTATGAAAATGACCATTTCCGGTCTATCGAATCTTCAGAATCGTTTGCGATACTGTTATGAAATTTTGCAGGCTGTTTCGGGACGACATAGGCAGTGTCACTGTAAAATTTCATCAGGAAATAAGAAGCAGAAAAAAAGTTATGAAGATTTGAAAATCGGGATTTTCATGATGGCTGATTTCCTTCGAATATTCCTTCATCCTCATTTTTCACCCATTTCCCGAGGGAATACGGGGTTTTCCTTGAAATTTCGCAAAGAATTGAGTGAAACGCACGATGATGGGGGATTCTAAAGGGCCAAAAGCCGCAACGATTCGGGAAATCCAGTATCCACGGAATTTTTGCAGTTTTTCTCAATTATCTCGGTAAATAAGCCAGATAGAGCGAAATAGACGTTAATATGGAGTCAGGAAGAAAAAATTCCAGTTTTTCGCGATTATCTCGGTAAATAAGCGAGATAGAGTGAAATAGGCACTAATTTGGGATCAGGAAAGGAGTATTTTCAGTTTTTCGCGATTATCTCGGTAAATAAGCGAGATAGAGCGAAATGGACGTTAATATGGGATCAGTAAACATGTCAATGTCTGC
The DNA here is from genome assembly GCA_963921955.1 of Aleiodes alternator. NCBI lineage: Eukaryota > Metazoa > Arthropoda > Insecta > Hymenoptera > Braconidae > Aleiodes > Aleiodes alternator. The sequence goes on along the minus strand of OY998111.1, from coordinate 10,481,262 downwards.
TCTATTGAATTCGCTGAACCATTCGCGATACTGTTGTGCAATTTTGCAGGCTACTTCCTGACGACCTAGGCAGTGTCACTGTAAAATTTCATCAGGAAATACGCCGCAGAAAAAAAGTTATGAAGATTTGAATATTGGGATTTCCATGATGGCTGATTTCCTTCGAATATTCCTTCATTGTCATTTTTCACCCATTTCCCGAGGGAATACGGGGTTTTCCTTGAAATTTCGCAAAGAATTGAGTGAAACGCACGATGATGGGGGATCCTGAAGGGCCAAAAGCCGCAACGATTCGGGAAATCCAGTGTTTGCGGAATTTTCAGGCCGAACCCAGAGGCAATGGCCTTTGCTCTATGAAAATGACCATTTCCGGTCTATCGAATCTTCAGAATCGTTTGCGATACTGTTATGAAATTTTGCAGGCTGTTTCGGGACGACATAGGCAGTGTTACTGTAAAATTTCATCAGGAAATACGCCGCAGAAAAAAAGTTATGAAGATTTGAAAATCGGGATTTTGATGATGGCTGATTTCCTTCGAATATTCCTTCATCCTCATTTTTCACTCATTTCCCGAGGGAATACGGGGTTTTCCTTGAAATTTCGCAAAGAATTGAGTGAAACGCACGATGATGGGGGATTCTGAAGGGCCAAAAGCCGCAACGATTCGGGAAATCCAGTGTTTGCGGAATTTTCAGGCCGAACCCAGAGGCAATGGCCTTTGCTCTATGAAAATGACCATTTCCGGTCTATCGAATCTTCAGAATCGTTTGCGATACTGTTATGAAATTTTGCAGGCTGTTTCGGGACGACATAGGCAGTGTCACTGTAAAATTTCATCAGGAAATAAGAAGCAGAAAAAAAGTTATGAAGATTTGAAAATCGGGATTTTCATGATGGCTGATTTCCTTCGAATATTCCTTCATTCTCATTTTTCACCCATTTCCCGAGGGAATACGGGGTTTTCCTTGAAATTTCGCAAAGAATTGAGTGAAACGCACGATGATGGGGGATCCTGAAGGGCCAAAAGCCGCAACGATTCGGGAAATCCAGTGTTTGCGGAATTTTCAGGCCGAACCCAGAGGCAATGGCCTTTGCTCTATGAAAATGACCATTTCCGGTCTATCGAATCTTCAGAATCGTTTGCGATACTGTTATGAAATTTTGCAGGCTGTTTCGGGACGACATAGGCAGTGTCACTGTAAAATTTCATCAGGAAATAAGAAGCAGAAAAAAAGTTATGAAGATTTGAAAATCGGGATTTTCATGATGGCTGATTTCCTTCGAATATTCCTTCATCCTCATTTTTCACCCATTTCCCGAGGGAATACGGGGTTTTCCTTGAAATTTCGCAAAGAATTGAGTGAAACGCACGATGATGGGGGATTCTAAAGGGCCAAAAGCCGCAACGATTCGGGAAATCCAGTATCCACGGAATTTTTGCAGTTTTTCTCAATTATCTCGGTAAATAAGCCAGATAGAGCGAAATAGACGTTAATATGGAGTCAGGAAGAAAAAATTCCAGTTTTTCGCGATTATCTCGGTAAATAAGCGAGATAGAGTGAAATAGGCACTAATTTGGGATCAGGAAAGGAGTATTTTCAGTTTTTCGCGATTATCTCGGTAAATAAGCGAGATAGAGCGAAATGGACGTTAATATGGGATCAGTAAACATGTCAATGTCTGCTCTATTGAATTCGCTGAACCATTCGCGATACTGTTGTGCAATTTTGCAGGCTACTTCCTGACGACCTAGGCAGTGTCACTGTAAAATTTCATCAGGAAATACGCCGCAGAAAAAAAGTTATGAAGATTTGAATATTGGGATTTCCATGATGGCTGATTTCCTTCGAATATTCCTTCATTGTCATTTTTCACCCATTTCCCGAGGGAATACGGGGTTTTCCTTGAAATTTCGCAAAGAATTGAGTGAAACGCACGATGATGGGGGATCCTGAAGGGCCAAAAGCCGCAACGATTCGGGAAATCCAGTGTTTGCGGAATTTTCAGGCCGAACCCAGAGGCAATGGCCTTTGCTCTATGAAAATGACCATTTCCGGTCTATCGAATCTTCAGAATCGTTTGCGATACTGTTATGAAATTTTGCAGGCTGTTTCGGGACGACATAGGCAGTGTTACTGTAAAATTTCATCAGGAAATACGCCGCAGAAAAAAAGTTATGAAGATTTGAAAATCGGGATTTTGATGATGGCTGATTTCCTTCGAATATTCCTTCATCCTCATTTTTCACTCATTTCCCGAGGGAATACGGGGTTTTCCTTGAAATTTCGCAAAGAATTGAGTGAAACGCACGATGATGGGGGATTCTGAAGGGCCAAAAGCCGCAACGATTCGAGATATCCAGTATCCACGGAATTTTTTCAGTTTTTCTCAATTATCTCGATAAATAAGCCAGATAGAGCGAAATAGACGTTAATATGGAGTCAGGAAGGAAAAATTCCAGTTTTTCGCGATTATCTCGGTAAATAAGCGAGATAGAGCGAAATAGGTACTAATTTGGGATCAGGAAAGGAGTATTTTCAGTTTTTCGCGATTATCTCGGTAAATAAGCGAGATAGAGCGAAATGGACGTTAATATGGGATCAGTAAAAATGTCAATGTCTGCTCTATCGAATTCGCAGAACCATTCGCGATACTGTTGTGGAATTTTGCAGGCTACTTCCTGACGACCTAGGCAGTGTCACTGTGAAATTTCATCAAGAAATACGCCACAGAAAAAAAGTTATGAAGATTTGAAAATCGGGATTTTCATGATGGCTGATTTCCTTCGAATATTCCTTCATCCTCATTTTTCACTCATTTCCCGAGGGAATACGGGATTTTCCTTGGAATTTCGCAAAGAATTGAGTGAAACACACGATGATGGGGGATCCTGAAGGGCCGCAACGATTCAGGATGTCCACAATTTTTACAGTTTTTCGTGATTCTCTCGGTAAATAAGCGAGATAGAGCGAAATAGACATTAATATGGGATCAGGCAAAAAAATTTCAGTTTCTCGCGATTATCCTTTGTAAAAAGGAGCAAGAACGCAAACAATCGATGTATCGAAAGTTGTCACGATTAGAGTGAAGTCATCTTCCTTATTGGTCAGTTAAATTGTGAGTAGTATAGTACGCGTAATATACTATACTGAAGATACTTAACGGGCGCGCGCTGTAGCGCGCCAGCGGTCTCGTATTGATAAAACCACCTATCTTTAATATTTCATTAATTTCAATATTTTTTCATAGACATGGGAAAATTAATTTGTATCAATCTGTACCCTTCATGTCTATTTTGCCCCACCTTGCCCTAAACAAGTAGTTTTTCATGCGTGATTCACCATTTCTCGCCTTCAGTGAGAACCAGTGGAAACAGCAAGACGCAAGTTTATGTGGTACTCGTGACCACTTGTTATTTTTTTTTTGCTTCATACAAGGAAATGAGATATCGATTGAAGTGAAGAAAAAATTGAGATACGGCTCCTTGTCATTTGCAATATGAGAAAATTTGAAAAATGTGTGCTCGTGACCATTCTTTACTATGGCGACGATATGTAATAGTGCAAGGGGGAATTCCCGTTCAGTGATTAACGAAGGGATAGAGGCACTGAAATTTCCTGCTATTCATACAATCATTCACATTTACCCATCGAGAGATATAAAAAATACAGATTTTCAGTTTTTATATTCTGGTTTAATTATTGACTTGTGTAATCTCCTAGTCCGATGATCGATTGACTAAGGGAGAATGAATTATCTTAATTGTCATGATTTTCTATCTGCTCAATTGTTTTTTGCAGAGATAGAGTTCCCATTATTTTCCGCATGAACCGAGGGACGATTGAATTACAAAAAGGAGCTACTGGAGCCTCTACAGAGATGGGGGAGGGGGGGGGGGGTTATTGGGGTTGGAAAGATTACATTTACCAGAGTACGTTGGTTAATGTCCCACGGAGCTAGCATTGGGATCGGTGGACCAAGACTACCGCAGAAAAAAATACCATGGGATCAGCCGTTGAGAAGACTCAAGTTCCTTTCTCTTTGCCAAATGCGAGTCTGGGAATTACCATGATCGACATCCGGTTAGAATATTTGGATTGAGATGAGTAGATTTTTGAGTTGGAACAAGAATTTCGCTCCAGTGGTAGAATCACTGAATCAGGATACGATATATTGTTGAAACAATAAAATAAATGAGCAAGAGAGTGAGAAGAAGAAGGCAGGCGGATGCCTCGCCTAAATCCTGTCTGAATGCGTCTGGTCAATACTTCTGAACCGTGAAATCACTTCCAGCGTGGTGAATACATAAAGGGCACAATTTTGAACTGTCTCTATTTGTTTCGCTCGTTCCATTCCAGTGGTAAAATTAGAAGAATAATATTCTGGAAACACTCTTGAGAGACGAAAGGTATAGATAGGAGCACAGAGGATTTTGAAGAATATAAATTTACCGAGAGGAAAAGAAAAATATATCAAGATTTTATTTGATGAACATGTTGAATCATTTTTTCTGAACGTTTTGTATGACCACTGACGCACTTTGAGATATGGAAAAAAAAAACATTCATAAAAGAAAAGATGATTTCGAGCAATCTCAATGAAATTTTCAACCAACTTTCTTGGTAGATCTCAGATTCTTTAATGAACATTGGAAACGTGACCTGCCGACTTCCAATTATGTATTGTATAATATTAGAATGCAATTATCGCATATTGTGTTAACATTGGGGAATTAACATTCGATTGAATTGATTATGAAAAAAAGAATTGAAAAAATTGTGGAAAAAGCAGCTGATTGAAATTAATACATTTAGGGAATGATTTTTCAAGAAAAATAAATAGAAAGAAAAACGGAAGGAGAATCAGAGAGAGAAATTTTTACTTTTACTTTCATTCTCATTTCGGAAATAAACTATTGGGACGTCCGGCCACACGCGGTTTCTCCCCTACCGTTTTAAAGATTGTCACTTGAAAACCCCTTTTCTTCTCTACATATTTACTCTTCAAAAAACAAACTCCTCAAAGAAAATGAGTGAAAATACATGAAAAAATCCATCTTGTAGTATCTAACCGACTTTTTGTACCACAAATAGACTCGTTTAGTTTTTCGCATGATACATGAGCATTAATACAATTTTTTTAATTGGAAATACACTTCACTATACACTTCTTGAAAAGATAAAAATTTTCACACTAACGTTTTTTCGTCAGCACTTTCCTTCCACTGACCTAGTACAGTTTGAAAAATTATAAGAATTATAGGAGACTTTATCGGTCATTCCATGATAATTATTCTTATTCTGGCCTTCGTTTTGTTGAGAATAACAAAAATAGACTTTGCATGTGTCGTATCTGCAACATTTGACTCTGAGGCATTTAAACTTCTCTTGGAAGTAATAAATATACTCCCTCGAATTCTACCATCTTTTTGAGCCATAAATAGCTCTCTGGTGCATTCATTCTTTATCACGTGATGAAAGAGTCTCAGGGAAATTTCAAATTGAATTCAAAAGCATCATGATAGATATCAAAGTACATATTCACAAGAAAATGAGAATTTTTTGGACATGTCAAGAAGCAATAAGTAATATCCAAGGCCAATGCATTTTGCACGTGTTTAGCCACGTTTATTCAAATGAGTGGGGATAAATGTGGCGCGTGGTTATATGTAAACTTGTGTTTGGCCGCATGCGCTTATGTGGAATCGCAGCGTAGAGTTCACTAAGAAATATACAGGTTCAGTCTGTTCGCCGTCTGATTGCCGAACAGTGCACCACATATTGAAAGTGACACATTATTATAATCATTAATTCAATTCAGCGTAATCACACAGTTGACAATAAGTTTTCATTGTCCAACAATGCTTGCTGCCAGACACCGGTAAAAATATCTTCTTCTTATTCATATAAAGAATAATATCAATATGTAATACACCTTTATTGGACGTTTTTCACCGTCTCCAACAATGGCTAATGAGCGATTTTTTTAGAATCCTTTTGTTCTAATGAACGTGACACACGTGAAAAAAATAAAAGATAATGAAAATTGTGCAACGAGCTTGTCTGACACTCTGAAGTAGATACATCGAATCCCATCCGGCACTTCATCCACTTTATCCTTATAATGTTACATACGGGATTTAAACGTGTTTATGGCGCCCTTAAGAAAGAAAAAATAAGAAAAAAAAAAGAAAAAGTAGAAACCAGTGGCCTTTTCTTCCACAAGTCTTGTGTTTCGCATGCAGTGGTTTTTGTCATTGTCTCCTTTTACTCTCAAAAAGGGTTTTAAATTCCCTCTTCATGTTCGTCGTGCGGCTACAAAAACGGGAAATTCGTGGTTTCTCATAGCCATACAGACTGGATCATCCCGTCGTGTCACTAGTTTCCGGAGACAGAGAATTTCCGGAGATTCGTTTCCTCCAGTATGCATTGAAGAAATTTTAATTTTCCTTTTAATTGAAATATTCGAGGAAAGGAAAGAAAATTTTTTTCCCCGATCGTAATAACAAAGATTTCTCAGGATAATGTTTTCTCTCTCCCTTTCCTCGCACTTCATTGCCCGATGAATAATTGCTTTTTCTCCAAAGGCCGCCGAAAGATGAGAATTCCCGAGTTGTTATATACTGAGAGATGCAGCCTTTGGCTTGTTGGGCAATATCGTATTCAATGGTCAATAAGAAAGCCTGGGATCTTTGCTGCAATTTTCTTTTGGTTTTACGCGTACTGAGGCCACTTGATTCTTCGTAAAACACCACCGACAGAACTCACGCAATAAACGCCCCCAGGGACCTCCTCCTCCCCCATACCAATGTTTTCTAAGAACGCATTTGTTCTTTATGCTCCAGTTTCGTTTTTTATTTCTTTCAATTTTTTTCAGTTTATGTCTTTGTTTTACTGGCCGCCAGCGTCTCTCGATTGCTCGAGCGTGTCACTTGTATTTGCTCATTCGCTGCTTTTTTGTCTCTTTCCTCTAATTGCTCAACGAGCTAGAAATGACGAAAGGAATAAATACGTGGGACATTGAATTATCTTCTTATCAGATCGCGTAAAATGAGAATTTTTTCCACACGAGTGTTTTCTTAGAATGTTATCGACAATTCCAATTGAATTTGGCAAAAGAAGTCATGCCGGTGATTTTTTATTTTCTCTATCATGTGAGCAGGTTGTTGTCAAAAATTCATGTACATCTAGTGATTAAGGAGAAAAGAAAGACAATAAAGCAAAGAAAAAACAATGAAAGAAAAGAGGAGCAACGTGTTTGGCACAATCCGTTATAATCCACTGTGAGGCCGTGGCACGATGTTACATACGCGCACACTGACCTCGCGCAAGATCGCACCGTGAGGACGAGGTCATGAGCCTCGCGAAATATACACTAGAGCATCGTGAATCATACGCCCGCGACTTTTGAACAACATGGAAAAAATAATATACCTCTGATTACTCGTTGTATCCTGTTGTTTTTTTCATCCTTTTGATTCGGTAAAAGAAGATTTGGGTGAAATTCCCGAAATAATCACAAATGGAAAAATGTGTTAAATTGGGGTCGATTTAACAGTCATGTGAAACACTTGGTTATATATGCGTTGTGACTCTTGGAAGGAAAAGGAAGAAAAGCAACTTTTTTTCACCCGCAGAAACATCCCTTTCGAATGAGGGGCCAGGAAACGCGTGATGAAAAAGTTGGAGTGAAAGGAAACACCAGTGTCTTCATAACGTATATTTAAACGAGCAATCAGTAGGGGAAGTGAATGAAATCAAGGGGAAAATAGTGAGGGGCCGAGGTAAATTTCTCCTGTAGAATGAGGGAAAAGAAAAAAAATCACGGTGATTTTATGAAAGTGTGCTTAATGAATTCCTTTTGTATTCCTCTCGAATCCTATAAGATTAGAAAAAAAAAGATCATGAATTTATGGGTACGTTTCCTCATAATCGTTGAGAATTTTTCACATTAAATCAACATATTCATGGCATAATTTAACGCAGTCAGAGATAAATTGCGAGATTTTGATTAAATTTTTGAGGTGAATCGAGGGGATAAAAAATGCAGGTGGTACGAGAAAACCGTTTTCCCTTGGATGAAAAAAAAATTAATTATTCAAATTTCAGTGATTTAAAAGCACGTGTATTACTTCAATTAGTATTTGGAGATTTAAATTTAGGAATGGATTTTAAGGTTGACGGAATGAGGCAGGAAGCAACAGTTGGCCTGAGATTCGGCATATGTCGAGAAACAAGGAAATGCCTTGAGGTGATATAAGCACCCGCTTCTCAGTCGTCACGGTAGCAAAATAAATGAATATGCATTCACCTGAATGTGTCGAGAAGATATTTTCTGCAACTAGGCCATAAGCATCCGATTTATCCGAAATTATCCTCACTTTTGAGGTTCTCGTTGTTTTGTTTGAAAAGAAATTCACCCCCTACGAAAGAAGACACAATCGGCTAGATAAAGAAAAGAACATATATTGTAAAGCTTAATAAACTACTGCCTATCTGTCTATCAATTCTGGTTACAATCGTAATCAGAGTAATCGCCTGCAGTATTAAAATGCTAATTTGAAATTCAAGAAATTATCTATATATAAAAAGCAGAGGAACGTTAGCTAACTTCAGAGTGAGGACACTTTATTCTCATTCTGATTGGCCAATTCATATTTCATCAGCCAATAGGAATCGTCGCGCTTGGCGCGCTGAATGTCTATTCACTTCAAGTGTTTTTACGCGAATGCAAATGGCGGCGCATGTCAGTCAATACGCGTGTAAAAATAATCATTTAATTCATTCATCATGTTATGTTTAATATAACTATGAGTTCGCCAGTGACGGAAAAAAGGAACTTTCAAACTACGCGGTAAATACATGTAAGTATTTTACATATTAAATATCAAATTGAGTAATTCATACATTGATAATCTCCGCAGTGCATTGTTAACCTGAAATTCATTCATATCACTCCCTGTGAGCTATGTTTCAGTCGCTCAATATTCAAATATTTCCTATTATTAATAAATGAATTCATCATTAAATTGAAAAAAAATTAATCAATTTTTTTTTTGAGAAATATTATTTGAGAGGATTAAGGGAATTTTTCAATGCCATCGATAAGCTTTGAATTCTTGAAACATTGCAACGACACATTTCTGTATTTCCTTCACTTATTTATTTCATAAAAAAGAAAAAAGAGAATGAACAATTTAAAAAAAAAAATGGAATTATGAATCGATATGAAAAAATTTCAATTAACAAGTGGCAACCGAAGAATGATGGGAGACACAGTCAATCGTAGATTTTCAAACTTTTTTTTTTAGCAAAATTATCAATTTTTCAATTGAATAACAGAAGCATCGACTTCTTAAATTCCATTATCAATATTATCGATTTTATTCCATCATCAGTTTTTAAGGCTCTCTCAGAAGTTGAATCAGATAGAGCAATTTTGTTCTCATTCTCTTCATAGAGACTTTTAGAGCTACATGAAAGATTCAGGTGAAATTGCTCAAAAAAATGAGGATGGAATGAAATAGATTGGTCTAAAAATCATGAGGAAAAAAAATGGAATTTTAATCATCATTTTTTCCCAGGACAACCTTCACCGAGACTAGCTACAGATACAGATTTTTATGAATATATGAAAAAGATATGTAGATACCTGTCAAGATGATTCACCATATATTGTACAGAGATTGATCAAAGATATAGATACTAAATAAAGATAATACAGATAAAAGAAAATCGACATTTCAATATTGATGAAAACCAGATCATTCCCTTATTTTGTTAATTTAAATTTCCTTCTCAGATATTTTTTACTGCCCCATTCATTCTTTTTCTTCTATCTTTCTATGAAAAACGAAATGAACATCAGTTCACTTACGAGCTCTTCTACACTGAGGAAAAAAATCATTACTGAGAAAAAAACCATTAAATATTGAGTCCACTGATCGTTAATAAATATTTTTTTTGAAATAATTAAAAATAGTTGAGTTTACTGAATTTCGTCTATTTAAACAATTAATCTATTTAGACTGGACAAAAATCAGTAAATTCAACTCTTTCTTTTTATAATTATTAAAAAAAAATATTTACTCAGGACCAGTGGACTCAATATTTGATTGTTTTCAACACTATTTCTTTTCAGTGTACGTTCATCCTCATTCCTATTGGCTGTTTCATTCAGCCAATCAGCCAATGAAAATCATCACAATTATGAAAATTTCTCCATCATCATGAATAATAATTTGGGCGAGAAGGGAACATTATCCAACGTTGAAGAAGTGAGTGATAATGTTGGGAGATACGGGGATATTACTCAATGTTAAAGAACCGAGAGATAATGTGGGCAAAAAAGAACATTATCCAGTGTTAAAAAAACAGAGATAATGTGGGGAATACAGGGGCATTATCTAATATTGAAGAACAGGAAAATAATAAAGGGAAAAAGGCAACATTATCCGAAGCTAGAGAACAGGAAGAGAATGTAGAAGAACAGGGAACATTTTCTAAAGTGAGAGAGCAGAAAGATAATGTGGAGAAAAGGAGGAGTTTATTCAATGTCAAAGAACAGACATATAATGTGGGGGATACGGGAACATCATCCAATACTAAATACAAAAAGACGATGTCGGGCAAAGGGGAACATTGCCAAATGTTGAAAGACAAAAAGATAATGCGGAGGAAAGGGAAACATTACCTATGGTTAAAAAACAGAAATAATGTGAGGGAAATAGGAACATTATTCAATGTTGGAAACGAGAAGGTAAATTGGGAGATAAGGGAACATTATCCAATATCAAATAACAGAAAAATAATGTGAAGGAAGAGGGGATTATTAATCAGTTTCGAAGATGGTTGACGGTACAATTGGAAAAAAGTTAATTCTTTGCATAAAGTCGTTAATACCAACTTATACGAGATGAAATTCTTGAATGTGAATCAGTGAATTTGTGAAGAAGGTAATGAAGAATAAAATAAGCCCTAGAAACACAAAATTAATTGATAACTGACAGATTCGTACCATTTTTTTATATTCCTTTAAATCTTGACGAATTTAAAGAAATGTTGAAAGTGGTAAAAAAGTTTCAATTCGAAATTGATTTTTCGTTTCTTGGGCTTATTTTGTTCTTTATTACATTTTCCAAATACTTACTGTTTCAGTTTTGAAAAATTTATCATTTATAAGTTGTCATTTAGGATTTCAGACGAAAAATTGACTTTTTTTTCGATTGTACTTTCCAGTCATCTTTAAAGGACAGAAAGATAATGTGAAAGAAACGGAAACATCATTCAATGTTGAAAAACTGAGATATATTTTGCGGGAAAAGGAACATAATTCAATGTTGGGAACAGAAAGATAAATTGGGAGGTGAGAGATAACATTATCCATTATCTGTTGGGGAACAGAGAGACATTGCGGGGGATAAGCGAACGTTATTGAATATTGAAGAACAGGAAAGTGATGTGGGAGAAAAGGGAACATTTTCGAGTGTTAAAAAACAGACAAGTAATGTAGGAAAATGGGAACATCATCTAAAGTTGGAAGGAGGGCACACATTATCTCATTTTGAAAAACAGAAAGACAATGTGAGGGAAAAAGGGCAATCATTCAATGTAAAAGTGTAAATATATAATGTGGGGGGAAGAGGTACATTCTCCAAGGCTAGAGAACAGAGGGATAATATGAGGAAGAAGGGAACATTATTAATGTTGGAGACCAGAAAGGTCATGTTGGGGATAACGGGAGGTTGTCGAATATTGAAGAACAGGAAAATAATGCAGGAGATAAGGAGGCAGTATCCAATATCAAAGAACAGAAAAATTATTCATTGTTAAAGTTGTTTAGAGGTACAATCGGAAAAAAGTTAGTTTTCTGTATAAAGTCATTAATACAAGCTTATAAAAGATGAAAATATCAAATGTGATTCAGTGAGTCTGTGAAAAATGTAATGAGGAATGAAAAAAGCCCTAGAAACACAAAATTCATTGAAAACTGAAAAATTCGTACTATTTTTTACATTTCTTTGAATCTTCACAAATTTAAAGAAATGTAAAAAATGGTAAAAAAAATCAATTCGAAATTAATTTTTCATTTCCAGGGCGTATTTTGTTCCTCATTACATGTTCCAAATACTTACTGCATCGGTTTTGAGACATTTATCTTATTTACATTGTTATCTACGATTTCAGGCGAAAAATTAACTTTTTTTTCGATCGTACCCCCCAATCATCCTTAACGAACAGAAAAATGATGTAAGGGGAAAGAAAACATTAGCCAACGTTGAAGAACAGAAAGGTAATGTAGATGATACGGGAAAGTTATTCAATCGTCCTCTTATATGGAAAAAAAAACATAAACAGCCAATAGAAATCATCGTGATTGTTGAAAATTCTCTCCAAAAAAATTAACGTGAATTAGAAGGATCGACACACTAACTGATCAAGAAAACGCGCGCGTCAGCGCGCGGTCGTTCTCGTTTAGATAAAGACTAAAGACATGAGTAGTGATAATATATTGATTTGATTAATCTTTGGGGTTTGAGGAAAGAATAAGAATTTCCTATGCGAAATTATTAAGTAATTTATCAGTGATCAAAGTAAATGAATATAAACAGAACCATGTACAGCGAGTAGTTACACACGGTTAAACACGTTTCAAAGACATGCGCTTTGTGGTCAAGGATTTTCATATAACTTCCGTTGCTAAGTGGAATGAAATCGTCATTTTTTCACTCCTCATACCTTACCAGTAACGTCAAATATATAGAAAAATAAAATATATATATATATATATATATATATATATATATATATATATATATATATATATATATATATATATATATATATATATATATATATATATATATATATATATATATGTATATGGAACCTGCTTTCACCAATTCGAGATATAATTATTTAAATATTTAAATATAAGTGACCTTATTTAACATGTGCATGTAATTTCAATGAGTAATGGATTCGTGACCAATGAATCGTCTCTTGCGAATTGTGGAATAAATAAACTGTCAATAATTGGACAATAAAAAAGGTGATAATTTCGTATTTTTAGTAAAATGAGGAAAAATTGAATAATTCAGAATATTTTACCCACGTCATTAAGCATTGTTTACATGGTTATAATACGTTTAATATGAAATTATTTTTCTATTAATATCGTGAGGAAGTGCGCCTCATGATTCTTTTCATTCCTCCACCTTCTTTAACAGCAAAATATACAAGTTGAAGTACAAACACCACATGTACCTCACGTCTTTACCGCGTCACAACGTGGTTAATGCACCTCCTCCCAACCCATGAGATTTCACATTGGTGGAGGTTGGTGCATATGTACACGAGTAGCCGTTAGCCCATGAATATTTTTATGCGGTCGTTCATCCCGTGAGTGCTTCAACTTTTCCCTTCATTTTTTTCTTTTTCCTTATTTTTCCTTCATTTCTCAAATCACATGAGAATCAGGAAGTCAAGTTTGTTGCGTGATTTCTTACAACGAAAAAATGTAAAAGAGGAGAGGAAAGGATTATATTTCTTTTCAATAATTTTGAAAAGAGTAAAATAATGATTCTATTGTTGGTGAATACTAACGGGATGAATGACCGGGCAATGGACACTGGGTTCTGCACGTACTGTCTACTCAGAGTTTAAATCTAGGCTAGAACGTCACTAATGTGAATGCACAAACTATCACAACGACTTACCTACTGCCAGTTGCATTTCAGCCTCCATGCTGGATAGTACCTCTGATTTTCCTTTCTCTTCAAACTTTTTGTTACATTAATAGTTCACATGCTTTCCAATTCTGAAATCATAGAAGAAAAAAAAAAGGTCAGTTAATGAAGAACAATTAATATATTAGTTTTTCAATATAAATAATCATCGTTTATTGCACAAATCGTTGAATTAATATTGAGAATCAATGGAATTTGAGATTCTAAATGATGAAAATTGCTTGGAAATAGTGAAAGTACATGAGAAAGAATATTCTCGATGATTCTATTGAAACACTGAAGAAATTTATCATGAAAGTCTCAAAACTGGTTTGGAGAAATTTTTTTTCTCCACAAAAGTTATAGGGGACATTTTTTTCCAATTTCAATTGGAAATTTTTAATAGGCCACGAATGGGGGACATTCCCGTTCGATTATTGGGAAAATTCGTTCGAGTTATCTCCGGTTTCAGGTTCCAAGCCTTCATGTTTCATTTGGGTTCTAGACCGAATTTTCCACTGCGAAAGTTATCAAAAAATTCTTTAAATAATGCACTCTAACATATATTTTTTCACGAAAATTCGCTCAGTTTTCCAATGGAATCGGCGGGAAAATTCCAACCGTTTCATTGCTACATTCATTTTATTCCACTTTCCGGTGTTTTTTGTTTTATTTTTCTCAAATGTGGGAAAAAAAGTTTGAATTTCAAGTCAGTATATCATAGAGCAGGCGCAATGGTAAAATACAATTCAAGGGAGAATCGGTACATGCGCGCGCACTATAGGAACCCCCTCAAATAAATCCACACCCCCACATGAAATTATCGATCTTTTACCCTCCAACGACGACCGCAAGTTCGACTTGTTATACTCGTGTTTACCAGAGAAAATATTTTTTTTTACATCATAGTGACGGTCTTGAATAGACAGTGTGTATTCAATGATTCACGGAGTATCCTCATGAATCGCAGACAGAGTCAAGAAATACCGAGAAATGGCGTAAGTCTTTTCATTGATATTAGCAAAAAAAAAGAAAAGAAAAGAAACCATTGAGGTTATATTTTGTTGCCAACATGGTTCTGCATTTGCACGTGTGCTTGACGTGAATCATTCTAACAGTTCGAGGGGAAAAGTTTTTCTGCAATAATCATACGTTTAAAGAGCTCGATGAGTGACGTGTGCGGGAAAAAGAGCCTTCACGGTCATTCTAATCGTCAAGTGCATATTTATTACTGACAAATAGAATTTTTTGGAATGTATTCGTTTGATGGTATAGAAAAGATAGAATTATTCCAACGTGAAACAATTTAATATTAATGATTTATTTTCATTGAAAAGAGTTAACAGATGATATGCAACTGATACATTCGTTTGATGAAATAGAACATAACTATGTGTATCTCTCGTGTTCCCTTTTCTATTTGCATCGATACAAGTCCCTTCTTCTACAGCTTTCATTTCATCGTCATCATGACGCGCGTTTCTCTTGACTTATAGGCACGCGCCAATATTATTTAAAAAACATCAAAGTGCACACAAGTGCATTTAACTCGTGACCTTCAACATTTTTTTTGTCTTATCAATGAAAAAAAATTATTATTCTTGATTGTTTATCTTTTTTTTCTTTCAAATACCCTGTCATTGTGTAATTGTTATAATAATCATTGCCACAAATATTTATTAATTGTGCGGTTTATATAAAAGGGTTAACTCTGGTAATGCATCTGTTTAGTGCGAGACTTGCCATGGAGGAGGGGAATCGAGAGACTCAAGCAGTAAAAATACGAAATGTTCGGAGACGTTTGTTCAAAGACGACGAAGAAACAAGCACGACTGATGAACGGGGTTCAACTGATAACGAAGCTAATCGATTTATGGAGGAGGCGAGAGGAAATTTGCAACGAGTATGTTTATCTTTTTTCTTCCATTTAACTGATAATTTCAAATGAATTATGTTAAGCCTATTGAGTATTTTCAAAATCTTCATGTATTCTCGGGGAATTTACAGGCCAAAGAAAAGTGGAACTTTGATTTTGAAAGAGAAGAGCCCTTGTCGGGTCGTTATGAATGGGTAAAAGCAGAGGACGACTTTCCATCGGACTCATCTACTTCAAGCACACCAGAACCAAATAAAAATTCAAATTCCACTGAGAATTCTCAAACTATGAAGAATGATAATGAAAAGACTAGTTAATGATGTTTTTCATTCTTCCAAAATCCACTGAGGATATTATTTTTTTTTATATCTTTTCATCTCCTTCTTTTTAATCTATAAATTTATTATTGGACGGAACTGTTCAGTATTTTAAATTATTTCAAAATGAAAATGATTAAAAGACTCAAATTTTGATACAAATCATATACTTTTTAGATTACTTCTTATCTATGCAAGAAAATGGACAAGTTATTAACAAGTATATTCTATGGACTTCAAAATTAATTTGTGATTTATATATCTAAATGACTGTGAAATTTTTGGAGCTTTTTTTTTAGGGAAACCATTCGGGTTCTAGTCAATTAGATGATTTATTTATACTCTTTTTTTTCTGTACTTGTAGAATTGTTTAATTGAATTTTCAATCAACGTGATATTATTTAATTGAAAGAAAAAAAAATTGCATCATAATTTGTCGAAGAAATTCATTATCGATTGTGCAATAAATAAGTGTACAAAAAATAATATGAATAAATATTTCAAATATTTCTTTAATGAACACGTCTCTTCAATGAACATGGTGAAATACGAGTTTCCATCAAATTTGTGTGAAGATAAATTTTTTTCATACATGTTTAGAACTCGTATTATATTTTAATAAACCATGGATTGCATTTCCGTTCTCAAAATTCCCACGGAAGTTCCTTCACAATTGTGGCCCTACAGACAATGCAGTTCCCGAAAAAATAAAAAAGTAAAAAAATAAGGACAATACAAAAAATCTCTTTAATACTCTGAAATAATGGAGAAAAATATCAATTTGTGAATGAATTTTTTCCTTTATATCAGGGCTCTCATGAAGACCGATTTTATTTACCGTAAATTATAAATCGTAAATTTATTACGTGCCATTGAAAACGAAAGTGTTGCAGTCACGCTTTTACCCTAGATCTGGTTTTTCCACCTTGACTTGTGGCTCGATATTACACCAAATAATTAATCAACAAGCTCACAAACTACTTGGGCACACATCTGATAACGTGCCACACGTTAAATTAAATTTACACCACCAATGAATGAATGCATAAATTTTAATAAATCAAATACTACTGCACAGTTGATTTGAAGCTGAAGAGAAGAAAAAAGTTTCAAAGTTTATGAGCACCAGTGGAGAATTTAAAACTCCCGCCAAGCATCAACACTGCCACCTACGCTATCTTTTGGCTCGACTACATTTCATGGAGGCTTTTATATATACGTGTGGCTATAGTCGAACTAGCGAATGAATCGACATCGGCTTTTTTCGGCTCCAATGCCTCATCATGTAAATTTTCGCTTTGGTATGGTTCGGATGTCAATTCTTTTGTTAGTACGACAATACATGGATACACTCGTTTTAAAAGTCAAGACAATTTAATCATAATCTTTTTCCTTAATTCAATTCAAATATGACACGTTTTCCAGAGAAAAAAACTCTAATTCAGTAGAAGGGAAAAAATGGAGGTTAAAAAAATTAATAAATCGTTGAAGCATGTTTATGAAAGACTTTTAGAAATGAACATTCGAATTATAAAAGGTCTATAGTTTTCAGTGAACGATTATAGTTGGCCCGCGTGATCGTTCAGCTACAGTACACTCGTCGAGAGTTTTCGTGTGAGCTGTTTACAAGAATCACGAGGCCACCTTCTCTCAGCTTTCCCGCGCTATTGAACAATAAACTTATGCGTCAATGAATTAAATTGATGATTATCAATAAAAACTTGTGTTTCACTAGGAGCTACAGAGATATAAAATATATATATAGATATATTACGAAAAAATCAAATGAAAATTTCATGAAAATATCATTTGTATGATTCGTTAGGAGGGAACAAGTTGGAAAAACTGAATAACTCGAATTAATTTAGCGTTTAATTGGCTATAGTAGTGGGCGAATTCTTCATGAAAAATAAGATAAGACTCCCCACTCCGTAACAGTATGAAGACAAAGCCGGTAAAACGTGTTGACGTTGACATATCACCGAACGCACAAGGATAACCTTTACCACATAATAATCTCAGCCAGTATGCAAATAAATTTTACAACTCGTGATGCACCATTCCATGTAAATATGCCGAAAATAATATTAATATTCTTTAATGATAAGATATAGAATGTTTTCAAGATATTTTCGCGTTCAGGCATTTCAAAACTTGGTGATTTGAAGTGTGAAATGAGATTTACTGGATGAGTGATGTTATTTTTTCACTCGGAGTACATATTTTATTTAGAGCTACCGTTTTTCTCTCGGATGAAATCGGTAAAGGAACATGATGATTTACCTTATTTTACCCCCTACGTCGAACGAAGAAATACCAAAAATTAAGAGGTCCTGCAGAGTCCTCTATATTGTTCCACCATCCACTTACCTCCTTGGAATGACGATTGAAGTAGAACAATAACATTACTTTTGGGTCATTCATGTTGATGATTATTGCATTTAATTTACAGAGAGAAAGAGAATGAAATGAAAAAAAAAATGAATACTAAGAAATTCCCATTAGCATGTTTCGTCTCCACTCAAGGTCAATGCCTGTTCTCTTTTTTTAATTTTATTACTCGAAAAAGCAAAACAATCGATAGAAAATAACCATTCTGCTGTTATGGCTATTTTCACATGATCAATTATTTTTTTTTATTCATGGGTTCTTTTTGCTGTTCACAGTGAAAATGATTCTCATATATAGTGGCTAATGCGTGACGATGGAGCAAGTCGCTACCGAGATACGCTGCCTTTATCATAATAATTTATCAAACTTCATCTTGTTGTTGTATTTAAAAAAAGTATTTTTCGCGGAGGAATCAAGGAGAATTATTTTTTTATCTATTATATCGTGACATGACTTCAATGAAAACTCAAGAAAACTGAAGATTACATAATTCAGGGCAATAAAAGGTTTTTCAGTCAGGATCTAATAGCATAAATCCTGTATTGCGCTTATGCCGAGTGAAGTATACCTACATGGAATCGGGGGAAGTTGGAAGTGGCGGTTATTTCGTCGGACACGCGGGCACTGGAGAGTGGGAAGGAAGGAGAGAGAGAGAGAGGGCAAAAAAAGTGGGCGAGGGACAAAGATGGCAGAAAGGGAAAGGGGAATTGAAAAAAAAACAGGGAGAGGGGAGAAATTGTGATGGTAACTAATACGTGAGAGAGAGAGGCAACAACTGAAAATAGGAGTAAAAGTTGCGATGAAAAGGAGGATGAAAAATACCAAGGCGGGGTAAAGGAAGGCAAAATCGAGTCGAGTTCAGCCGAACATGTACGAAGTTTCAAGTAATACTGAAGAGTCTGAGTTGTGTGGCGAGCACTAACAGCGCCCATCTCAGTCGCTAGAGAGCGCTTCGCACGTGTGTTACGTTCGTTCGCGCTCTCCGTAAGAAGGATTTTTTTTTTTCACTTACCCCACTCACAAGCCACACACGGACAACTGCGCGCTTCACCATCATCATTATATATTTGAAATAATATTAAACAGTTCATTCTTGTGCTGGTGTAATATAATCGAAACTTTCTGCGGGTACTTTTCATTTAACAAACAAATATTTGTGAATGAATACAATTTTAAGCGGGAAATTAAAAAACTGTGTATTTGTGAAGCAATCTGTCAAGTGAAAGAATTCTTTTTCGGCGGGAAGATTTATTTTTCCATTCTTCATAATAATAACAAGAAAGGATCAATTTTGAGTGCAGCGTTAATCTATATTGTGCTTCTGGAATATCACGTGCTTGAGGAAAATTGGAATTTGAGGTTACGGGCAACGTGCAATAACATTTTTTTTTCTTTTTTTTTCACGTCCTTTTCTATTTCTACTTTCTTCCATCATGCCATAAAATTAAACAATTCAATGAATATTTAGTGAACAGTTATTGTTGTATTAATTTTTCGAGCAAGATATTAGAAATTAATTGAAGCTATTGTGTGTGGAATATATACTTCGATGAGACTCCCGCTCTACGGCGTCTTCTATTCGAATACCACGTAACCAACTCATTCCACTTGGAAACTCAGAGAACACGCAAGTGCGTGCAACGTTGCCAGATTGAAATACTTTGGCTTGTAAAGCCGCGCCGTTTTACGAAACTCCCAAGACACACCACCATTGCTTCTCCCGATTGAGAGACTCCACTTGGACGGTGTTGCCAGGAGGAAAATAAAAAAAGAGAAGAAGAGAATAGAGGACAGAGAATTTGAGAGTAGGAGGAGTTTATTCAGTTGCATGAGTGAGAAAAAGAGATGAAAACAGTGTGAAGACTTTTGACCCAGTGATACTCGAACGCAGAGACTACTGCATCGTAACAATTTTTATAAATCCTGTTGTTCTTCAATTGAAAAACGGAGCAATCTTCATTAATGAGTAATTGAATCATCGTAATAATTGCATCTAAAATTTCCCAAGTGACTAATATTTAGAATTCTTTCTTTTTTCTTTTCTGTGAATCCAAAAAATTTAACCTTTCTCCCGCTTCAGACTTTCAACATCCAAAGACACTCGTATGCGGCCAGCGTTGCCAAGAGTGTTTTTATTCTCTGTTGAAAAAATCGTGTATGCTACAACGGAGAAACATATCACGACGCCACAGAGAGGTCTAGCGCGTCTAATTCTTGTAACACGAGTTAGAGTGAGACAGATAAATCAGAAAATAGTTGAAATCCCTGTGATGTGGAACTAGCCTCTAGTTGGAAATTCCAGGAAAGGCTATTTCACAATCGCTCATATGTGTAACCCTGTGTATTATAGTGAAATCTTCGAAATTTCTCATTTAACAATAGTAGTTAATAGCTGCTACTGATGAAGTCGAGGCCAGAGGCCAGTGTTGCAAATTTGAGTAATAAAATTTTGGCGCCCTCGAAAGTGTCAGTGAGATATTGACAATATTAAACAGGAGGATAAAACGTTATTTTTCAATAAATTGTGTGAGAAGCGGTTAATGTGACCGCGAAAATTTTTTTATTAAAATATGAGCGCAAGAGTGATGAATCCAGCCATGATGACAGAGATGAGTAGAAATTTAAGTGGTGGTGGCGGCGGTGGCAAAAGAGCTACTCCAAATCGTGAAGCATTAGCAAGAGTCCGACGGGATCTATTTGGTCCAGTTGATCATGTGGCAGCGCGGGCGCTTGCCGATACTGAATTGAAAGCACAATCAATGCTTGATGCTAAACGATGGGGCTTTGATTTTCGTTTAGAAATACCAACTGGCAATTCACGATACGATTGGGAAGCAATTGGTCCACAGGAAGTTGTACCAGAACCTTATGCACTACGTGGTATGCCATATTTGCGTAAACATGCCCCACAAACACCGAAAAAATATTCTGGTAGTCCATCATCATCATCATCATCAAAGAGACGTGGAGCAAGTTTATCACCAATGATTACTGATGCATCTATTAATGAGAAACCAGAAACAACACCACCACAGATCCCAAGAGTACCTAATATAGGTGAAAATACCTCCGGGGACGAGTTTGTTAATGAAAACTACAGGAAAAAATGCAGAGCTATACCGGAACCAACTACACCAGTTCTTCCTGTATCAGTGAGAAAACAATCCAGTATCACCGGTAATTTTTTTTTCTTTTTCATGAATTCTTAATCATAATATTTAACAATTTCCTGATTCATACTAAATACCGAAATGATTGTGAACCAAAAAAAAAGAGAAAACAAGTCGTAATTCTTTATTATTTTTCTTCACATGATTTTATCAACGAAATCAACGTCAAATATTAGCTCAACACTTGATAAATTTCGGTTGAATTCAATACTATGCAGAATCAAAAATTTAAGATAAAAAATTACAGCTGTGTATAGTTGCTTTTCTTTTTATTTTTCGACAAAGTTTAATGACTTTTTATTTGGAGTGTTGTGAGTAATACAGGAAGTCTTCTATCAGTCATTGCACTCGACAGATGAGCGTTGCTCGAGATTCCTGAGATATAATATTAAAATTAAATCCTTCACTATACTATATTTATCCCAATAAATGCATTGAAATATCATAATTCTTTGCAATAATCTAACATGCTTCATACGCGTCACGTGAGATGAAAACGAGGATTCTTCATTAATTTCTATCAATTCTATCATTTTGCACCTTGTGATACAACAAAATTTGCTTGATACATCATGTTAGTGGTCAATTTGAATTAATTGAAGAAATTGATTATTCGAGTTAAGTGAAGGAAACCATAATAGACAATGGAGACTTTATGCTTTCAAATTGGTAATTATAAAAAATAGCGGATTAAATCATTCAAGATAAAAGCGTATCCTTGAGAGAAATTGGTATCAAAACGAGCCAGTGGGTCAAAGCCAATTTCAAATGAGGCAGATAGTATTATATAGAAGAAGAAACGACTGTATATCGAACAGAGTAATGAATTCAGTTCTTTTTTCTTTCTTTCAATCACAATAATTTGAATAACTATTACCGTGACAACAATCGGCTGCAAATGCAGTTATTCGAATATATGTTAATTCATACTCCTTTTTTTATTTACCCATTACTACTCCAGACGTACGACATGCTATATTTACTCGTGACAGATAGTATTCGTAAAATGTGTTATCTCGAATTTTAATTTCAGCTTTTTTTTTCTCTTTCTTCTGAGTCAGATGTGCAAGGCGAAAAATAATTACATTTTTTTGTTCATCCTTATCAGTGTTTTGTTTGCCATATTTTCAAGTATCATAGAGTTGTACTTACTTTAGGCTGTTCTATTCATCCAAGTAACTGTTGTACGTATTTTCATCATTAATATTCGTTTCACTGCACAAACGCCCACGCACTGATGCTATTTTAGGTCGTGAGTATTCAGAGAGTGTCATGATTTGTTACTGAAGAAATGCTTCCAGTAGCCCCTGTAACAGGAGGGATAATTGAATGAAATTTCCATACTGAAAAAAAGAATTCAGGAAGCTTCCCCAGAAAAAGGAATTTGTAAATTAATTATCCTCGATGCATGACACGGAAATCCGTAGGATTCGAGCATCGGGAATGAGAGGTATATGGCGGGGGTTAAAGGGAGCGTAGAGTTTTTGTAACGTATTTTATTAATGAGAAAAGTGGTCAGCTGTTGTGTATGTATGGGGTGACGTTTCCCCTCGATTCTCCACCTCTCTCTCTCTCTCGCTTTTTCATTCTCCCATTGGGGCCACCCCCCAAGCATATGCACGCTTGAAGCTCACAGCCCTCACCCCCACAAGCGCATGCTCCCACGTGTATGGGGGTATCAGCTGTGCATAATATACCATGAGATTTATATGCCATTCATTTAAAATCCAGAGATAAAAGTCGCAAATTCCAAATATTTCCTCCATTTCTTTTCCTCAACTGTATTTCTACATATGAATTTCTACATGAATTTTTAAAATTTTTTCTCAATAGAGATGCATGCCCCAATTTGAACCTGCATCTGCAATTTTTTTTGATAGAGAACCGTTCGATGGCATTCGAGTGTATAGTCGGCCATATGGACAAACGATTGTCGCATTACCCGCATAATTCTTCTCAATCTTTTTTCTATCATGTGGGTCATGCGTTTTCTTCATCGAGATATTTACTAAGAAAAAGAAAATATATATGAGAATTAGAAGAAATAGAAAGAATTTTTTGGAGCAAGCTTTAATATTATAATGTCATAGCAAATGAAAAAGAAAAAAAAACATTTATTTCGCCATAAATTTAACAAACGAATGACTCAGCCTGACCAACCACAACTCGAGTGTCATTCGTAAAATGTTTTCTTCTTGTGTATAAATCTGCGTGTAGGGGGGGGGGGGGGGGGAAGGGGACTCACTGACTCGATAAATTATCACGAACCTCGTGCGACCTTCAATTTTTGAAGTTCGCCAGGAATATTCATAGCTTTGTCATTCAATGGAAATCGGTAAGGAATGTACGTTGAAGCTGATAATCTAGTCCAATGATTAAATATAAATAATTCGACATATCGTATTTTTATATTATTTCCAATCTCTAATCGATACTGTGCGAGCGAGAGAGAGAGAGAGAGAGAGTATTGAGGTAGATCAGTAGTTCAATGGAGAAGGAATAAAACGTGTGGTCGGAAATACAAATCCTCGGTGTACGATGAAACGAGAGGGGTGAAAAAAAATGTCCCTAGAAGAGAATTCCTTCCATGAACGCGTGCGAGGAGGGTTGAAGAATCGAACAGATGTTGGCCATTTATCCCAAGCCGAAGCCCATGTGATTATTCTTGAATATTCAAGATTCGTTACATGAAAAATCACGTGATTATTCATTGTTCAAAATCCCTGTAATAAAATTCTTAATAATTTTCGTTAATTTGAACGTTTTCCTTCCGTTCATTAATGGGGGATATATCAATTCAACAGGGCAATTGTCAACACATATTAATCCGCTCGCATATAATTCATTACTTTTTTTTTTATCTGTTACAGATTACATGAAGAGTCGCAAACGTTCGCTCAATGGTACCAAGAAGAGTATCGTAGAGCCTCCGGAGAAGATTACCCGTAACGCAGGACAAATACGCAGCTAAACCCCCCATCACTACATTTTTTTTTATTATTATTACTTTATTTTATATTCATTCTCATTTGCTTTTGAAGATGAAAGTTAGAATTTTCTCTATAGTTTTTTTAAGATTTTTCCTTTGTAAATCGTATATATTTCCATTTCTCGCTGCAATATAGCAAATGGAAGAAAAATTAATTGAAAGAAAGACCTATATACATGGACTTCTGTTATGTCACAATGAAATCGATAATATGAGATATTTAGTTAATTCGACGAACAAAGTCATTGAGTCTTTTTGGCTGTGCCATTTTATTCACGTAGATTTATCCGCTTAGGACGCGCGCCATCTCTTCAATTTTTTTTTTCTCGAGTTTGCGTATTTGGGATTATCTCGTGACTTATTGGCGCAAATTAGTGATGAATATAGTAATTCAGCTTTCCGAGGGTGGATTTAATCCATCATGACATGATGTCGTAATTATTGTTCGGGATAAAATGATGGAAACAATTATTGTTCAAGTGTTTTTACTTTTTTCAATTGTCTCAGGCTAACTTCGAATCATTCAAGCTACAGAGAAAAATAATGAAAAAGTATCTAAATTCATTGTAATATATTTAACATATATTCCTTTTTATTACATTAGAATTTGGAAAATGTTATAAAAAGAAATAAATATATACTTAGGATGAAAAAAAAAACAAAAAGAGAGACGGCTCTCAGCGTGAGGCACACGCAACAATCTAGATAAGTTACAGATACAATATAAGATTGAAAACAGAGTATATGTATTTTCTATGTATTTCTTCCGACATCTGAAGTCATCATTGGCGCCTTACTTTAGAGAACTATTCGATATTTTTCTCCATGATGAATTTCGACAATTTATTGATGAATTTTCTCCTTATTAATTTTTTCTTGAGGTACGATTGAATGTCGTATGAATATCCGCAAGCAGTATTTTGATTTATTTAGAAAAAAGAAGGCAACCGGAGTAATTGCGGCTAACTCTAATAAGTTGAGTCGTAATTATCGCTGGGCGATCCTTCCTTTGGGACAGATAGTTCTATTGAATAATCAAAAATGCATGTATTGATAAATCACAATATCATCGTAACTTATGAATTCAAGAAAAATTCATTCACGAATCTATTCTAATCAATATTAATTTCAGAAAGTAACAGTTGGAGTGTTTGTAATGAGCCTACAGAAGTGACATGAACAAACGTGCGGAAAATCCTTTCTTCGACTTTTATTTTCTTGAAATAAGAGTGAAATTAATTTCGTACTAATTTTTGATTAGCAAATGAATTACAAAAAAAAATAATGTCAAATAAACGTGGAGTGATCATTTCAAGATGTACGAAAGAAATACTCAAAGTAGCCTTATTCTACGTTACCCAAGAGTTAAAGCATTGATCTCCTGTACGAAACTACAAAAGTACAGCCGATGCCAAATCAGTACCCCTCAATTTCTTTTTGTGTGTTTTTTTTCTTTTTAATTTAATATAAATTATTCTTTCTCTATCAATTTCTGTGCTGAGACCAAGGGAAGTTACGCCCCTTTGCTTGAAAACCCACTGGGACAGTTGAATAAAAAAAGTAATTTTTATCAAAAAAATAATTATTAAAAGAATTTAATAACTGAAATTCATAAATTGAATAATAAATCAATTGATGAACTAATGAGAGATAATTTTGGCCAGAATCTTGCCTCTCATATTATTTCCATCAATCCTTAATCCTAAAAGAAAAAAAAAGAAAATGTTACGATCTTGTATTCCAATGGTACTCAGTACATTTCGCGCATCCTTCATTCCTTCAATGCAATTTCATCCAGAATTTCACAGCCAATGTCCTCAAACACCTCAGATCCTCTATTTTCCGGTTTTATCACTAGAGGAAGGTGGGGTAAAATGCACAATCGAATGATTCGAAATAGGAATTTTCTAGTGGTTCCATTGGAAAGCTGAGGAAATTTTAGCCGAAAAATTTTATCAAAAATTTTTTTTTTTCAATTTCATGAAAAGTTGACGGTTTTGACCAAGTTTTGTAGGGACATTCACTTTTTCGGCGATATCTTCGGTTGGTCGTAGCGAGGTTGATCTCAAATGAGAGCTCATTTCTCATCGATATATGTCATTAAAATTTTTTAAAAATCAATTTTTCACATATTTGACAAGTACATATTTCACAAGTACTTGAAAAAATTGATAGATTTTTTTTAAATCCCATAAATCGATTGAAAACTGAGCTTTCATTCGAGATCAATCCCAGGTCGCTACGATCAATAGAACCAGAAATTTTCCTGTGAACCTGAAATTTTTCCAAAAAAAAGCTTTTATACCTCCAAATGTTGCGCGAGAAATGGACTTGTGCAAAAAATTCGAAAAAAAAACTTTCGACATATGATTTTCATGAGAAATTTTCCCATCTTGTCAATGGAATCATCGGAAGAAACCTATCGCCAATATTTCCATTCATTTCGAGTAATTTTCATAGTATAAAATCCCAAAATCAACCCGTGTCCGTTTAACACGTCGTGTCAATTTTACCCCATCTTCCCACGACATTTCATCATTATATCGTGGTGTTAGAGTGAAAAGAGCGCAACAAGATAGGAAACATGTACCATTTACGCCCTCTTCACTCTAGGACAACGTCCCGCCTGACACTTGCTTTTTCTTCTCTTTTCCTATTTCGTTACGAGATTATAGTCAAAAAATACGACTAGTGGTTACAAGTTATTTTCTTCTTTCGATTTTAATGTACAAAATACAGAGTGTGTTTCTCTCATTTTCTTTGATCGAAGATTGTAATTTTTAAACGAAAATGTCCCTTTTCAAGTGATTCTTCTCAAGTATTTGTTATATATTTCTTTGCAGTTTCTTTTGGTTATTGAAGGTTTTTGTCAATTTTCTCGTGTCCAAATAATTTTTAAGAGATGAGTTATTAACAATCGACTATTGGGAAAAAAAAAAAAATCAAAATGATATGGAGAGACACAGAACAAAGGTCAAACGAGTATATGAGATAAATTGATGAAAAAAGGAAAAATTCAGAGTCATTTATGGAAATTTGAGATAAAATAATTGAGAGATGTGCTTATAATTCCCAATTTCTTTCCCAATAGAATATTTATCACAGAGAAATCCATTTAAATTTATTTTTCAATTACAGCCGCGACTACGAGGGTTATGAACATGGAATTTGAGTTTTTATAGGGGAAGATGGGGTAAAAATTACATAATGGATACAACAGCTACTTTTCAGTTCGGATTTCTTATATATTATAAAAATCGCTAGATATCAGTGAGAATATTTCCAATAGATTTCTTTCTCATTCTTCTATCGAAGAATTGAGGAAATTTCCGTTAGAAAATATATATTCATTTGTCCAATTTTTTATTTGAAATTTGACTTGTTTTCTGGAAATTGGGCTTCTTCCAAACCCATTACTGAAAAATTGCCCTTTCTCGAGTAGGTTTCTATCGGCCATAGCGACTTGGAGTTGGTCGTCAAGAAAACATGAAATTATTTGCCATCGATTCGGTTAAAAAGACAAAATAATCAATTTTTGAAGCGCATGAGTACTTTTGAAAAACGAGAATTTCTTCTTTGAAATCACATGAATCCATGACGCATGCTTCCGAAAAAGTGAAAAGAATTGTCAATGGAAAGGGGGGTTTGACCTATTTATAGCTGAAAAAGTAGAATTTTCTAAAAATTAATTCCGAATCGTTTGAAAAATTCTGTCTCAATCTATGCCTTCAGAATATTCATTTTACCTCATACTTTCCTCTGTACATAAATTTCATCAATAATAAACCAATTGATGAGAAAAAATAGCAGCAATGAAAACAGAAGAAAACATGAAATGGAAGAGAAAAAAAATGAAACAAAACAAATATATGTAACCCTGTGATGTATTAGTATGATCTCAGTAAAAATAAAATTAGTGTGTAATTCTTAGGTCTAAATTTTTTATTATTAAAAAAGTTACGATAGCAATGAGACGCGACAGAGAGTATATGTGTGCGATGTATGAATAATAATGAAAGTAAAATAAAATAAAGAAAAACGAACATTAAGGGGCAATGTAAATTGAAGTGATGGAAATTGCGATGGGAACCCTGCGCCATTAGAACAGAAATGAGCGAGAAAAAAAAATCTTGAAACTCCTCACTCACAGAGGAAAGGATGGACCATCCGGTGAATTTATGCCTTTATTTCTTTTTAGCCGCATATTGTAGGCATTTTTTGTCTAGAAATAATATAATTATAAAAAAAAAAGAAATAGCCGTAAGAGAGTTTAAATGAAATAACTAACACAGAAATAGATACAATGCTATTGTTAATGAAAAAAAAATTTATAATTAAAAAGTATGAAAATTATTCTTGCTGAGTCCTCTTTTTTAACACTCGAACTTGCCATGGATTCCAACAAAATTCACTTATTAGAACCCCAGCATTCAATGATGACAATACATTTGTCAATAGTTTCTATCAATTTGTTGTCGATGAGAACATATTAGTGTCTACATTAGTGACATGTATGATAAAGGATGAAGGAGGTCCCATTGGGCGATCTACCAAGATCACACAATCGTATTTTTAGGATATGCTCGACAAGTGTCAAATTTTTGCAAACAAGCATATATTTGCTTCCAGTTGACGGAAATTTTACTCAAGTCTCGATAATAAATAGTCAAAATTAATTGATGTAGAAAGACGCATTGAATGAAATCCCAATGAAATTGTTACTCATTCTGTGCAATTTCGCGTGTAATGTTTCCATGGCATTATCTTGAATCTTTGAATGCAACACTGTGATTCACAAGTGGGGCAATCTCGTGGATCAAAAGACGAGGGGTAAAATTGAGACGACAGGTGCACGAAAGGAATCGTTGCAGAACACAGGTATAAAAGAAGGAAGGAAAGAAGAGAGTTTTGCACTTGTGTACGCGCACACAGTAGGCCCGGTCCATTTCTTATTGTTTCTTTATTTTTTCCCTCCTGTTTTCTTTCTTTTACTTCAGAGCAAAGCAACCAGCAGCAGCAGGTGCACCTGAGTCTCGCGAATCTTCGTTGCTGCCCAGTGTTGCACACTCTATCTCTCTTTGATACCTTACACTCGACAAAGTGTGCATCATCTTTTTTTATTTTTTCAAGAGAATGAGAGGACAGCAGCAGACGCCAACTTGCGGTGTAACGGTCAAATTTAACCTTGACGCTGAAGCTGATTGGAAAGAAGTCGAAAGTCATACGGACCTCGCAAGGTGGCTTACGAATTAAAGAAATTAAGAGATTAGTAAGTTGCGTAACTCCCTGACTGTAACGAGAGCTAATAGAGGAATTAATTGCCCTTCATGAGTGAAATATTTCTTTTACTTTTTCTGAATAGAGAAAAAACATTTTTCTCACTTACCCAAGCTGATTCTGAGCTTCCTACTGTCACACAGCAGCTAATCAAGTCCTCCCTAAACTATCTGAAGAATGAAGACAGACTTTCAATATTGATTTCATGGCAACACGATCGAATTACAGCACATCCTGCACACACTTCCGTTCGTTCCTCAAGGAATACATCAGGATGATGAAGCCGCATAAATTGTCTTCCTGTGTAAAAAAAAATCAATGAAAAACCTACGACTTTTTTCAAGTTCCTATTTGAGAAGCCACGTGCCGGCGACAACTAGATACTTTTTCTTTCGAAAAGAGATGTATCGCATTAGGAGAAAAATTCTGGAATTCTCTGAGGGATTCTTCCAGCTTTTAAAAATTCATAGTCAATCTGTGGTTAAAAAAAAATATATCTCAAATAATTGTTTTTCTTTGTACACGCTCTCATGATTTATTCACCTTGGCGAACCACAAGAGTGCCCTTGTATTAATATGCTCACATGTTCATATTCTGTGAGGAGCATGTGCCCTTAGAATAGAACATTTTCTCGCTCATGAAGACAATGGGAATTTTTTCATGGTCTATTTGTCTTGAGGAATTCATGTAATTTTTATTTCAAGAACTTTTACAATTATTATGTGCCATTATCTTATATCATATAGCATTCTAATATTCAATTCAAATTGAGAACTGAAATGAAGATTTTTTGTTGAAAATTTTCAGAAAAAGTCATGAAATAAGCTTCAAACGTATGTATTTGAGATTGGATTTTTTTTTTTCATGGAACCATCATCCAATTTCTTTCATTTCCACAACATATATCAAGAAATATCTTTTTCTTTTCTCTATAGGAGAAGGTGGGGCAAAATGGACATCAAATGTAAAATGCACACATCTAAATTTTTAGGCGAATATTATGATAAACTCTTGAAATTAATAGAAATATTGGTGGTACATTGTTTTTAATGATTTTATTGAAAAGCTGAGGAAATTTTAGACGGGAAACGAGTGCCAGAATTGATTTTTTTTTTCAATTTTCAGTGATTTTGACTTTTTTGAGCATTTCTCAGGGGTAAGACAGTCTTTTTTTTGAAAATTCTCAGTTTTTCGAGAATATCTTCGGTTCTATTTGGCGTAGCGTAAAAATTCGGATGGAAGGTGAAGGGTGAGATCATTTACCATCAATTCATAGGGTTTTCAATTAAAGAATATCGATTTTTGAGGTATTTATTGGCACTCCTGTGAAAAAGTTTTGTGAAACATTTTTTGGTCTATAACTATCAAATCTTCGAAAAAATCGAAAAAAAATACCTTCGACACTTGTTTTCCGGCTAAAATTTTCTCAGCTTTCCACTAGAATCATCAGAAAAAATCTACCTTTAAATGTTTCATAACAGTGTCCATTTTGCCCCACTCTCCCCTATGAAAACTTGATTATTCATGAGAACAATGATAATCCATGTGTTGAAGAATGCAAAACTTACTATATTGCATCATGATAAATCATCAATATTGTAAATTATATAATTTCCATACTATTAATTGATCATGTGCACAAGAAATTATGAAAGACAAGGCGATATTAATCCTAAATAAAATGCATAGAATAGAGCCTACGTCTGTTGCTAAGGCACAACGCCGAGTCGTCAATTATTTTTAGACGTGTGCGTACGCATTTTATTTTTCTTGTGTACGTGAAAAGACGAAAAAAATGTTACAACACTCATCGGTATATATTATTTTTGAAAACAGATTAATATTAACAGTTATAGAGAGAGAAAAAAAAGCGAAAAAGAAAATGGTTAATAGGAAATTTTGTATACCTGTGCCTTTTGTTCTATGAGGGTAAATGCTCTAATGGGAAGGATTTATTCGAGAGATAACTGAGAATTATCGTATTTCTTGCTTCTTTCGTTTTGCTTATAATAATTTTAAAGAGAATATTAATTTATCGGGTATATGTGGTTATTGGATGGATTATGAGAAGAAAAAATGAAAAAAAAAAATAAAGGCTTTTAGCAAGTAAGGCGGTAAAAAGTCTAAAATCGTTGAATCAGGTGAAAATATGGCTAACAGCGCTGGGTGCGGCGTTTCAATCAACTAAAATTCGAGTCGGTAACATGGCTGACGAACTGTGGCAGAGTTTCTAGGCGAGGCACAGCGATTCTCGGCCGAGCAGATAGAATACTCCGTGAAATTATTGACAAAATCAATGAAATACAAAAATTAATTTCTCCATACAAAATGACCTGGAGAACAGGTTGTGAGAGGAAAAAAAATCATGCGCACATGAGCAGTCATGTCGTGATCAATTTACTAGAATTAAATCTCATTCAGAGGAAATAAATGACCTTTGAATTTTACTTCTGGACATGACTTTTGCCACCATGGCTTATTCTCACGGGACAGATAAAACGGATTCGTGTGGCCGGCATGGCGACTCATGGTACTTTACCATGAACAACCAATGCGCCAGGGCCAAGTCAAATGGAATTTTGTCTTTTTCAACTACTAGCACCAACCAACTGCTGGCAGGCTATGAATGGCCGACTGGGTAAATCATTTCCATGTCAAGAGGTATATAGAAATGTTTAGTAACTATACAATATGATTATGCAAGAGCCATGGACTATCATGGTAGTACTAATTATTATTTCATTATAGCTAAGCATGACTTGGTATATTTTTTCTTTTTAGAACACCTCAAGTTTCCCTATATGAGAGGAAACGATAAAGAATAAAAATCAAGTATTAACGAATGATGCGAGCCAATCAGTGAATTTTCGTTGATAACGAAAAAGAGATCTGGAAAAAATTCGAACATGTCAGGGTCGTATGTAATTCCAGCATGGCATCCGATATGTCGTTTCAATTCTTCACTTTGCCCTTGTCTCTGAAGAAAGTATCAAATCTGCAGGCCCTTGAATGTTTCATGAACGTCAATTCGAACGTCATGCGAATTGACAAGAGGTAAAAGAGAGATGATGCTAGCGTCATCCACGCACGTCGACACGAATAGGCCGTTACCTCACGTACAACAAGACAACGTGATAGGTGTGGACACGTATTTTCTGCAGCAACTTTCTTCATTCTCCTGCTTCAACAAGTTCTCCTTGTAATTTTTTTCGTATCCTCGGGAGTTGACGCACACAATTACATTCGCCCGGGCGCGCCTACGAATTACGCGCAGGGTGCAATGTACCTGTTGTTTACCACAAGGAAGGGTTCAAAGCCCGGTCAGTCTTACTCCTCTCCCCCCTACCATTCTCTCCTCATCTTTCTCCCTTCCATTTGGGCCCTGGCATAAGATGGGTTCTTCACAATGGCTCCAGGCAATACCTGTCCTGAGATGCCAAACTACCTCATGCACCATGTCCTTATCCCAAGTGAACTTAAATTTTATGTTTTAATTATCTATTGGTTGATTGAATTTTTTCACTCACTCTAAAATCACCTTTCAATTACATTGATGATTATTTCAATCACAATTAATAGACATGATTTAATGAAATTTTCAAAATATAAGAAGAGAACACGCAGAAGGTGTGTGTATACATTATTTTATCATGTTAAATCTATCGTAGCTCATAATTATCGTTATCAGGAACATGTTCAACATGAGATTCATTCGTCCAGATAGATTGTTTCTTCATTGACGTTGTGTGTGTGTGTGTGTGTATGATTGTTGATATATGTATTTGTTGGCATTTCACGGGGCCAAAACAACATGCTGCCGAAGCATTATAAAAAAACATGAACTATTTATTTGAAAAATTGAAGCAAAATAGATGAGTGAATCAGCATAGATTTTTTCCGATGATTCCATTGAAAAACTGAGAAAATTTTCCGTGAAAATCCTGTATGAGATATATTTTTTTAATTTTTTTTAGAAATCTAATTTTTTGATTCAAGACTTGAAAGCCCCTTCTATTTTTGAAAAACCTTTTCTCAACATATCTCCGGTTCTATTAGTCGTGGCGTAGAAATTCCAAATGGGGATGAAAGGTGAGATCATTTGCCATCGATTTATGGGCTTTGCAATTTAAACATATCAATTTTTAAGGTATTTATGGACACGATTGTGACAATCAGTGTTTGCTCCGTAACTATCTCAAAAATCCATATTTTTCAATTCAGAACTCCGTGAATGGATGGCAAACAGTGTCACCTTTCATCTCCATCGCAATTTTTATGCTAAGACCAATAGAACCGAAGATATGTTGAAAGTAGTAAATTTCTCCAAAAATGGTAATGGTAAGGTTTTCAAACCTTGATCAAAAAAGTTGGATTTCTAAAAAATACAAAAAAAAATCATTTCTGACACATGAATTCCATAGAAAATTTCCTCAGCTCTTCAATGGAGTGGCGAGGATAAACCCATCTCTAATATTTATATTACTTTCAAGAGTTTTTCATAGACATGATAACCTCAACTGCATCCATTTTATCCCTCATGTTTCGTTCCCCCTTCCCCTAAACAACTAGTCCTCCATGCTTTATTCATCATTTCTCGCTTTCAGTGAGAACCAGTAAAAACAAATGAAACCGATTGCTTAGAGACTCTCTGTTAGAAATTTGTGCCGCTTACGAACCATTTGTAATTCATAATTTCTCCCTTTGATTCATGCAAGCCCATGAGATATCGATTTGAGTAAAAGAAAACGACTTTTTGTTATTTGCAATATGATAAAAATGGAAAAATGTGCGCTCGCGACCATCTGTTACTAAGGCGACGATATCTTTATTAGATTAGATAAATTTGGAATTATGAGGTGAGTGAAAAAATACATAGAAACAGCCAGAGTGTCGTATAATGGCAGGCGAACCGTCATATCATGGAGAGTGCGTGAGAAATAGAAACACGATCATAGCTTCCGTAAACAAAAGTGATTGAGAGAGTAACGAGATTCGAATCAATGTGAATGTAACTTTGGAGCAAAGGCCTCATATTAAACTCATGTGCTGATGTTTCCGTGATACTTGTCTCTGTGGTGGAATGAAACAAGTGGGAATCGACCAATGGCATGAGCTGTTAGGGCACAGGCCCTCTCTGAAGTGCTACGACGTAGTACTCCAACCGAGGGTTCAAAGCCCCAGCAGAGAATATTCCTTTTTTTTACTCTTATTTATCTCCTTATTCTCCTTCATCCTCGAAACATTTATATCTACAAGCATAGCCCAAAAGTGTGTTAAATAAATCATCATATGTTTTAGAATTTTTCATACCATGAAAAATAACACTCCATGTCCTTTGAAGGATCAATAACGAGTGTAATTTTTTTTTATTCATAAAGAAATTCAAGTTGTCAATTGTTTCAATGATTGATCAAGCTCTTGTCTTTCAATCGTTCGTTAGTATGAACAGGTAACAGGTATTTCTTGTAAAAAAATCTGTTATCGCAATTGTAATGGATATGAAATGAAATTTTTTGGTTGAACATATATGGCAAGAATAATTTTTCTTGTTCAAGAAAAATTATTTCATTCTGGCTAGTAAATAACGTTGTTCATTTTGATAATAGTTTCTCACGTATAGAAATTTTATTTTATACAGAGAATTACGTGAATTTTTTATTCGATTTTGATTGCAAGTTATGGTCGAGTGTTTGGTTACAACTTGAACTTATAAGTATACGCGCGCCCAGGGAGAATTGAAGAAGGCGGTACGTCAGCCTCGGGACAACAAGGAGCCAAGGCAGAGCCCCAGAGTGCGACGGCCTCTTCGTACTGCTAATCAATACCACTATATCGTGAAAAAGCTAGTGGATTAATTACTTCATTCAGCAATTACATGAATATTTATGGAAAAAATTTAATGTTTATTAAATTAACCTGATAAGAAAATATTCCAATAAATGAAATGGATCCATTGAATTACATTCTGAGTGGTTGCATCGACACGTGGATGAACTCTTGGGTTTATTAGAACGTCAACGGGGAGCGTAAAAACATGTTGGAGAACTGGATGACGCAGAACATTAAATTAAATGAAGATTTGTTACGAGAAAAAAAATGTCTCCACTTTAGTCAACATGATAAAAGCCACTGGAGATATACGTGCAGACATGCTGAAGAAATTTCTCTAAAAAATAGATTCCATGTACACTCATGAGGAAAGAGAAGAAAATCGGGTTCAAGAAGGAAAGAATAATAATTGTGCTACAGGAAACAAGTTATCGACAATAATATAATATTATATGAAGGGTATATTTTTTTCAGGTAGCCGAGTTGTATTCCACTCCTTGACATGGCGTATTTATAATGCAAATTTAAATGTTAATAAATCTTACGAACACGGTTCGAAGAGACGCATGGTTCGTTATACCCTTCTTTTTTATTGTACATGTATATTTCTTCAACTTTTTCTTCGTCTTCTTCTTCAAGAAATCTCCGGTACTACTCTGATTCTCTATAAACAAAATATTACTCTACTGTTTCCAAGGAATTTATTTCAATATTTCCATCATATTATATTACTTATGAATTACATTGAAACATGTATCATACATCTACCGAGCTTAGCAAGGGTAGGAAAAAAATCTGGGATAGAGGCTGTACAAAGGAGAAGAAAGATCCAAAAATAATTTTAATCTGATACCTTTATCGTTCCTCCCTCCTTCTGTCTTGCTCTATTGCCATGCAATTTCTTTCTCTCTTCGCATTTAACTCCGAACTCCGTCCGCTATCGTCTTGTCTCTAATTCTTCTTTTCATTCACGCTTCAGCATAACCAAAGTTCCTGGCTGTCCAGAATCATTCACTTTCACTTGCTGCACAATCTACGGGCATTTGCTCCTGTAGGTGTGCTTCTAGTATTTACGATAGATGACAATCACTAGTTATGTGGTAACGATAGACATGTGGTCAGGTTAGAACATGAAAGTTATAAGAGTCTGGAGAACCTTAAATTATAAGCGAAACGTCGCGAATTGACAATATGTCAGTATTGTATTTATAACCTTCCGATCTCCCATAATTTTTAATTAATGAAAGTTATAATTCTGCATTTATCAAAGAAGGAAAAAAGGATAAATTTTCAAATTACAACAATTATTCTTCGAGAATCAACATTTTCATCATATGTTTATTCATTTATTTTACTCATGCTTATAACATTATAAGTAGATCTGCCTCGAGGCTTCTTGGAAACTTCACAGCTTTACACACCCCTGAAAATCCGGAATTTTTCTTTGCTTCTACCTGTTATTATCCAACTTCCACTTCGAACTCCCATGCTGTCAACATTTTAATGCTCTATCCTTGTTATTTTCCCCCAATTCTCATTTTTTGGGCTCAGTTCTGCGTCACGGCCAGTTTTTTTTGTTCCTACTCCACCCCTTGCATCATTCCGAGTTTATCTTCCTCAAAACTCTTCTCGGTTTTAACTTTTTTTTTCTCTTCTCTGTATATCCTCCATCGGTTTTATTTCGTGATTCAGTCTTGCTCGTTTTCTTTCTTTCTTTCTCATATCTTCGTCCTCTTCACTCTGAAGCCATGCTTCGTTTTATATTTTTTTCTCCCCCCATTCTCCTTCATCTTCGAGCATCACCTTCTCCATCCAAGCGTTTGCTCTATCTCTTCTTTTTTCCTCCACTTCTTCTCTTTCCTCTTTATACGTTATTTTTTTTCTCGGTCTTTTTTTTATTATAAAAAAATCTTTTTTAAACCAGGAATTCTCCTTTTGTTCCACGGCGAAAAGAGAACCTGGGGATCGTTCAGCTGAGGCAAGTGATGCACGCGATCTCGATGAGCT
The DNA here is from genome assembly GCA_963921955.1 of Aleiodes alternator. NCBI lineage: Eukaryota > Metazoa > Arthropoda > Insecta > Hymenoptera > Braconidae > Aleiodes > Aleiodes alternator. The sequence goes on along the minus strand of OY998111.1, from coordinate 10,443,678 downwards.
GAATTCTATTTAAACATGTCGAATTTGAATCAATTTTCCCCCTCTATTTGAATTTTTCATTCCATTGCTTAGCCGACAAACTCATAGTTTAGAAAGATTGTGCCATGGTCCTCAACTTGCTCCAATTATAGCATATATAATGCTTGAATTCTTGTCATTCCTTGAGAAGACTTACATTCAATACAATATATATTTATTCCATAAAAAATTTATTCAATTCACATATCTATGTAATCTCATTCATGTTGATGTAATTCTTTAGAATTTCATAGTAACTGTTCTATCATTCTTCAATCGGTGGATTACATTTGATTTATACCAAATTCATAAATATTTCAACAATCCGTGTGAACCTGATAAGCTCACGTAAAAATTTGGAATACATCCACAGAGAATAGGATTATTAAGTATAATCTTTTTCTTTTCAATGAATTCTATTTTTTTTGTTCTTTCTACAAGCAAATGGCAATAGCTATTGCGATAAACAGTTAATGAAAAATTGTAGACCAATAAAATGATTTTAAAAAAATAATAATAATAATAACACTTGACGAAGAAAAATATTTGAAAAAAAAAGTAATTTTTGCTCATTCTTTAATTCACGGCTCTGAGAATGGAAAGGTATATGTATATGTAGTCTGAAATATACGACGGGTCGTTGAAATGGGCATTAAAAAGAGCACCCGAGAGGCACTTAAACTTGGACGCGTCCTGTATAATCCGTATAGCCCCTATGTAGCCACCCGAAGAGAGTCTGGACGTGCCTTTAATACGATTTAAGCCGTGAGCCGGGCTACCCGTGTTACGAACTACGAGTTTTACTCTCCACTGTAGAAGCCACGGCCTTGAAGATGCTTCGTGGCTATTCAAGCCTCTGTATACTCGAATACCCACACAGTGAAGATAAAAAGCAAAATGTTAAATGGAAGGAAAAAAAAAGAAGAAGCAGAGAGAGAGAGAGAGAGAGAGAAAGAATATCCGCATGTGCGTACACATATGATTGCGAGAGATGAGCACGCGCGAGCACCTAGGGTCCATTCCTTCGATGCTGATGATGGCCTTTTGTTATTCAAATTCGTGGCTATTTGAGGGCCACCTATTACACGTTCTCGCATTGAATCGATTCCAATCTTTTCTTTTTTTTCTCCCTCCTCTTATCTGAACTCTCAAATGTCCAGAAAAAATCAACATGTTTTTTTCATTCATTCCAGGTATTTGGACTTTCTTCCGTCACGGCAATGCGATTAATTAATGCTCGAAAAAATATTTGAGGAAGAGGAGGAGGAAATAAGAATTGGTCATCTTATTGATACTGAGAGAGCTCTTCATGTACCAATTGAAAAGCCGTTCATTGCCCTTGAAACACAAAGACCGGTTGGAGACGTGCAAGTACCTGATCATGACGCTTTTTTATTGCATCATTGGGTCAAGCACGTGGATGAGAAATGATTCAAATTTTACCCGAACTACTTTCTTATGCTAATTCCAATTGCACCTTGAGCATGATAGAATCAATTGTACAGTTGTTTATATGCCTCAAATGTAATGATCGTCCAGAAAAATCATGGTTTTTTCTAAATTTTCTATTTCAATTCTTTATCTGCACTTGTTTCGAACTTTCATAATAGATTGCTTGAAATGACTTTTTGTTTTCCATTAGAATCCTCATGCTAAACTCCGAGTGTGAAATAATTGAATGGAAAATTAGTTTTGCCCAAGTGTTATTATTCATTTTGAATTAGTGGAGAATGGCAAAGGGACAGGTCGTTGGTGGCATGTCATGGCGTGTCGGTTCAAATTTGCACAGATTAAGAATACGAATGAAGATTAGAATTCCTCTGATAAAAATGGATAATTCTTCACAATTTAATGAGGCATTCACTCATTGAATTTGATGGGTGGAAGAAATGACTCATTGAGTCATCTCAATCTCGTACAATTGTTGGAATCGTTTGAGAAATTCAATTTGCAGCTGTGACTAAAACATGAAAAAATTGTCCACTGTTGTAACGGAAAATATTCATGTTACATTAATTATTCCATGCATGACCATATTTTGAAAGAAAAAAAGGAGATAATGCGAATCGAAAATAAAAAATAACAATTTAATGGAGAAAAGGCAAGAGAATTTTTGGACATGTTACCCCTGTAATCTTGTATGGACGGCAAGAGACTTTGCCCTGACCACCCTGTAATTACAAAATTGCGTTTTCCTCAGCATCTCTTCCACAAGGATCGTACGGGAGGGGCAACTGTGGCCCCAAACACAGCTTCCGTAGAATCTGGAGCGCGTTATAAATAGCAGGGGACGTGTAAGGGAACGTGTGGCCCTTCAGGAATATAAACGCTGGAGAGCCACAATACAATCATCTCATCTCTTCTTATACCAATCTCGAAAAAAGGCAGAGGCGAAAGAAAAATAGAGAATAAATAAATTTAATGAATTTTTTTTTTTTTAATGGAGAGATTCATCGAAAAAAAAACAAGAAAAGTGAAAAACAGTACTCTTCACTGTCCGATCGTTATCGTTGCACAGCCAATAATCATTGTAATTCAAGTAAATTATCGTCTGAGGTCCACTGTATTCCTTCCATTAAAAATTCAGCACAGGAGAAAATGAGAATAAAAAATACATCGTGTCGCACAAATTATCATTTGCATTTGATTGAATAGAAGATGTATTCTTCAAAATGAATTAGGACAGGGTCTATTTTATTCTTTGCTTCTCAGTAGTTATAGCGGAAAATAGGGTAAGAAAGGACGCGAGGAGTGGACACATGCTAATTTTAATGATTTATAGCATAAGACTCGTTTGAAATCAGTAAACAAACGTAAAGACGAAAACACTATTGGTGGCTAAGAAAAATCTAAAAAATCAATTCCGGCACATTTTTTTTTCGTTAGAAATGGGCTTTTCAATGGAATCGTCAAAAGAATTCCATCTCAAACCTTCTCATTGAAATCTCCATTCTACATTACTTGCGTTCATTCTTCATATTCATCATTATTGAAGATCAACGAATTTTTTCGCTTTTAGAGTTTTCAACCATGATTTTTTAAGGGCATTAAATCATTCTTATCATTTATTTCTGCCATGATGAATATCGAAAATGATGAAAAAATGAATTCAATTCATGTGTCAAAATTTTTTTAAATCAATTTTCGTGAAAATTTATTTTTTGGCCAAGTTCTGAAGGGGTGACCCTTTCAAAAATTGAAAAAATTCACATTTTTGGTGATATCTTCGGTTTTGTTGGTTGTAGTGACCTGGGGTTGATCTCAAATGAAAGGTGAGCTCATTTCCCATCCGTTTATGGAATTTGAATCGAAAAATATCAATTTTTGGGATAGTTATAGGTCAAAAAATGTTTCACAAAACTGTTTCATAAAAATGCCCACAAATACCTTGAAAATCGATATTTTTCAATTGAAAACCCGATGAATTGATGGCAAATGATCTCACCTTCCACCTCCATTTGGAATTTTTACGCTACGACAAATAGACCCGAAGATATTTTCAAAAAACTGAAAATTTTCAAGAAAAGGAAGAGTTTTACCCCTCTGAAATGCTCAAAACAGTCAAAGTTGCCAAAAATTCAAAAAAGTTAATTCTAGTACTTGTTTCCCACCTAAAATTTCCTCAGCTATCCAATGAAATCATCAAAAACAATCTACCGCCAATATTTCTATTAATTTCAAGAGTTTTCCATAATATTTGCCTAAAAATTTAGATGTGTCCATTTTACCCCCGATGTCCATTTTGCCCCAGCTTCCTCTATAGTATAAAATACTTTGTGTCCATTTTACCCCATCTTGTCCTTTTTCTTTTTATATGATGATGATTATGTTGAAAATATTGAAAGTATTTGAAAATTGCCTCGGATAATTGCTATCGCCATCTGACAATCATACTGATAACTTCATTCATCGTTGAAAATTATCTCGCCCGATAATACCTCGTTAAATTCGGATTTTTTCGACTTGCTCGTTCAATAAATGCTCGTGTAAACTCAATAATTCTATCCACGAATATTCCCTGTTAGCGTAGTATCACTGAGGTCTTCTCCCTAACAAGAACGAATAATTAAAGAAAAAAAAACAAAACTCAGCTTCAGCGGTCGTGGCAGCACACGTCCAATATGGCCGCCACTATCCCCACGGTTTCCCGCCAATTTACCACTTGTTGGCAGGTATTGGCGGGATAAACGTCTCGAAACACGCCCAAGTTCGCCAAGTCGTGAAAATCCAATTAAAAAAAATACACTACCATGATCGTCAAAGATTCATGATAATTCATGAAAATAGGGACACGTTTATTAATATTTTTTTAATTGCTCAATGATGCAACAACAACCAAAACGCCTGAAATTGTCTGCTAATACGTTTATCGCTGATATTTCAACATCCATTGGTAAGAAAGCATAAATTCCTAATTAAATACAAAAATTATTAGTTGGAGAGAAAAGAGGGAGAAATATGAAATTATGACCTTGAATACGAGTGAGAAAAACAACAAAATCATGGAGTGTTGGTACCTGATTGCTCATTTGTAGTATCATGTCGACCTGATTATACAATCTCTTGTTCTATCAGTACGACTGGATGAAAAAAAAAAAAATCACAGCTTGGCACGAGTATACATTCAAAATGGCTGCCGCTATCCACATGCCTTCCCGCCAATTGGTCACTCATTGGCGGGCCAAACGTGTCTGAACTTGTATAATCTTGCAGTCATAAAAATTCAATCAGGAAAATCAGAAAAATTGCCATTTAACTTGGATAATAATTCGTAAATACAGTCAAGACTTCTTTTTCAATGATTTTTAAATTTCTGAATAATGCAACAACAATTTAAACGTCAAAAACTCTCTGTTAATTCATTTGTTGTTGACATCTCCACATGCATCGGTAAGAAAAATGATAAATTGTTGATAAATGAAGATAAAAGATTGTGAGCGTCTCGTTCTAGAGAAGTTAATCAAAATTCAGTCTGGCATGAGTCATAAAAGTAGTTTGTTAAAATAAAATAAGGGAAATCACGATGCTTTTGTTTCCAGAATCTCTGGCAGGAACGATCAAGTCAATCAGTGACACTCATGCATCCCAGCTTAAAGTAAATAAAGCAGTAGTGAATTATTTATTGGAGAGAAAGAGAAAATCTGAGCTTGTGAATTTAGACATCAGTGAGAAGAATAACGAAACGTCAGGATTTTCATAGGTAAATATGTTGTTCATATGTGTGTGTTTGTATTTATTTTTCGAACGTACATGAAAGATGACAGGACTTTTTCATAGATAAACCGAGCTATAACTGATTAAATAGGCAAAACAATAGTAGAGCGTCAAAGTCAATAAAATATTGATCTTTTCATAATTATTTTCGATCATTCAGAACCTGTCTCTTGACCTTGAGTCATTCTGTACTGCAACAGTGACCTTTCAAGGCAGCTGAGTATATCCTCCAGTGAATTCATATAGCATTATATCACATGATTTTATCACATACAAGAATACGAAAATATGAGCATGATTCACATGGGATTCCCAGGATAATCATTGTGACCATCTGATTCACACTTGAACAGATAATAAAATATCTAAAATCTTGTATTTTTGTTCTTCATTAAGTACAGAAAATAGAGTAATAATGGCGAAGATGCTTGAATAAGAATGTCGATGACATTGAAAATGATTATGTTTAATTATTTGAATAAAAATCCATGTAGAGGGATTTTTCAGTAGTTGGGCTCGTCTTTGTGCTTTCTTCGTGGATCAGAGGCGTCAAGTGGAACTATAACTGGTGGTACATCTCTACTCTTCGTACCATGATTGTAGTTAGTTCCACGACTAAAGTATCGATGAGTTGAGGCTGGTAGACAGCTAAATAAATAATAAATTCATTATTCAAGTGCATTTCTACCGTAAATAGATTAAGAGCATGATAGCATTGAAGATTGAAGCCAGAGAAAAATGAAGTTTAAATACAAATGTAAATGCTTTGTTAGTTGTAATAAGTTAGTTTCTTTTCTTCATGCAATCCTTACAGATTGCACAGTAGATCCACCACCGATAATAAGTATTTCCCTTAAATTCAGATATTTCACCAATATCTTTCCTCCACTGGTTCACACCTGCATGTATTGTGATCAAATTCGAATCCAGTATTGCAATCTTCAATAACTCTACACAAACAAGCACACGCTTCAGCATCCCAAAGTTTTGTGTTGTTATTCTCTTTACATTTTGCCTCCTGTTCACTATTCATACATCTGCAACGACACTCTCCCGCTACATATTTTTGTCTGTCTGTGCAGTCCTGGAAAACAAGAGACAACTATCAACACCAATGACGTCAAATCATTGAAAAAAAAAAAAAAACAAACTGTGCTGTTCACTAATTATTATTGACTGATTATATTACTATAAATAATCACCTCAGGTTTAACTTTGCATCGACACTTGCACGATGTGTGTTGCTCTAATGGGATAATTTCTTTATTTTTGTAACTCGGTCCATTATTTCCTTCGATTTTGACTACCAGTACCTGGAAAGTTATTTTCACGTTTTTTTTTCTTATCATGATAATCGACGTTACGAATAATCAACGTACCACAAAATTGAGTGTTTCTGATGCAACGGCCTCACAGACAAGTGAACGATGGCTGCAACAACCACCACATCTTTTTATTCTCGTGCATGATGGCATATATAGAGTTGAATGATCATGATCTTCACTGTGGAATGGTACCGATTGTAATTCAGGCATACACTTTGCTGGTACAGGCTTCAGGGTGCTTGTTCTCTCTAAACCTGCTATTCGTGCTGGAAAACAATGAACATGTATAATTTGTTGAATGTTTTTTTTTTATATTACAATAGAAAATAATGGCAGACGAGTTCTCACGCGCCATTTCCTTCGCCAATGGATATTTTTCCCTCGTCGATGGCTTAGCTATGGATCTGGAGGATTATTTGGCTGAGGATGTCGTGCTGGATTGGTTTGGACAAACTATTAGAGGGCGTGGGAATGTTGCTGCTTTCATGAAGTACAAGAAAACTAGTTCGAGACATGTATTCAACGAAATTGAACCAAAGACGACCATTGGCTATCACGAGACGCGTCCTCTACGGTGAGTATAAAACTATTTTAATTTAATTCACGATAATCTATCTCCTAATAAAATTACAAACGAAAATGAATTTAGAGTGTATGGGAAGCTTTTGAGAGAATCACTATTTGTTTTCCTTTAAATCTTCGAAATCCAGTCTAATTTCCCTCATCAAGTCCTCTTGGATTTAATTGATGGGTGCATGTTAGTTTATTTTATCGAAAAATACTTCCATAGTTTAGCTATTCAGTAATTTAAATTTTAACATGATAAAATTTTCCATTGGAACAGGAGAAAATATCATTCAGCTGGTGGTTCAATCGAAAATCGTAATTGCACAACAGAGAATGATAATGAATATCAAGTCAATTACAAAAGAAAGTGTTATTCCGAAATATTTTCAGGACATGATGGTTCTTTTAGTGAAGACAGCGGTTTAACTGACGTATTAGAATGCGAAATGGACACAGACAATCTGAATACAACTGAAGAATCTGTTGATGAATATAAACTTGAAATAACAGACAGTATAATTGGAAAAGAATTGAACATGGAAGCATTGAATCTTGATAATTTCACAACACCTCGTGACACTTGCAGACCAGAAAAAACGAGTTCAGGAAAGTTTTCAACAGATTCTAATGTTGAAATGGCGATTCAGCTTGAGCCAACAATTATGGATGACATTGAAATGAATATCGCAGAGTTGAAGGCACGAAAGTTATTTAAAATTGAACAGGGACACAGTGATACAGAAAAATCATCTCTAAAGTTCCTTGAGGCATGTGGAGTTATCGAATTCTACAAAGTTTTCAATGCACATCAGATTCGAAAGAATACACGCAAACGTCATTGTAAATTGCAAATTGCATACTCGGTTAAGGATGAGAATCACAATTCCGCATTATTGCATCACGATTTGAAGGAAATAGAAATTTGCAGGAAAACAGAGAATAATTTAGAATGTAGATTGCCAGAAATTGAGGCTTTTACCGAGGATGAGGACGAACGTAACGAATTTCTCCAGTGTCTCCAGCTTCAGATGATGAAGCAGGTGAATAATATAAATCATATATCAACACCCAAGTACGTTAATAAACAATTGAAGTTTGATAATATTCAAAAAAGAGCGATGGTTATGAATGAATCGGCTGACAGGGGTGCATTCGTTTTCAACTATGAAATTCACGTTATAATTTATGGGAGTAGTACTAAGTGTCGTCTTAATCTCTCTCATGAGTTCGACGGCAAAGAATACTTGGAAGATTAACTTTTTTTAAAATATTTATTCCAAGTTCTTACTTTTAGTTCAACGAAGAACTACTACTAGTCCCAAGTCTTAGATTGATTCAAGTCATTACGTTAAGCATTCACATTAAATAACGTAGAATATTTCTGCAATAGGAGACTTACTTAGTGGTAATGAAGGCGGAAAAAATATGTAATGGTGCTTGATTATTGGAAAAATTTTCGCAATTAATAATAAGTTTCTTAATAAAGTATTTTCGTAAGAATTCATTACCAACCGGTCTTTCTTAATTATCAATGAACATGCTATGTAACAACTCACGAGACCGGTTACAAGAGTACATGTGCACTCACGATTTAGTAATACATCCTTCTCTTGCTCCGGTATTCCATCCACCATATTCAAAATATCCTCAAATGAATCCACATCATTAAATAGTCTTGCCACTGCTAATTCTTGCTGAAATGGAAATCAATTTTTTTTTGTTCATTTAATTGCTCATTGATAATGTGATAACGATTTTCTGAGAAGGAACAATGATAACATGATAGAAACGTTATTTGCTTGATAAGGGAATTTGTGATACGGCAGTGAAATATATTTTATTCCTGGAATTTCTTCTATTTTCTACTTTTCATTTTTGCTTTTGGCTCTTGAATCAGTAATGAACTTCTATATATCGTCTCATTTCTAAATTGTTCAGCTCTCTAAATGACTCGATGTAATCACTTAATTCACATCACATAAAATTTAATCGGAAATCGAAATTCAATGGGGGCCACACCTGTAGCACGGATAATAATAAAACTCAATGCTCTAATTTCGAATAACGAGGGGATAGAAACAAAGAAGAACACTCAATTTCGTTAATCTTTTATCATAACATATTATCTTTCGAAACTTCCCACTTTTGACGAATTTTTTCACGTGCGTAGTATGGAAAAAAAATTATCTGAATTCTTATTAATTGTTATCGATTAGTGCGTCAGAGTTGTCAAGTAGCCGTGGATACTGCGAATGACTAACGGAGAAAATTAATTGAATAAACATGAGGTCAATATTCTGATGTTCAGTCTATTACCAAAGTATTTATACCAGAAATAATTGAATTTTGGCACAAAAGAATTTTCCTTGGGTTCTCCTGAAATGAGATACTTGCAGCAAAAATGTTAGAAACTATAAATGCATTTCTTCCAAGTAGTCGTACATGCAACCGCAAATGTACAAGAAAGAAAACAAAATTTAACACACGACTCTTTGTCAAATTCGTGTGTTTTTATCTTTCGCAAACAAATATTTGCCTTTTAACAATATCTTTTTATGGAAGTTTCAGTCGAGTTATCAAGTCTAATTGGAAGCAGACATTTGGACTGAATTATATAGGGGGAGGTGGGGTAAAATGGACTCAAGGGGAAAGACGGACATGGGTTGATTTCTGTATTTTATATTATAAAAATTACTCGGACTCGATGGAAATATGGGCGATAGGTTTCTTCTAGTGATTCTATTTGAAAGATAAGAAAATTTTCTATGAAAATCATATGTCAGCAGTTATTTTTTTGGAATTTTGGAAGAATTCCGTTTTATGGTCAAGATTTGAAGGTAAAAAGCCTTCGGTTTGCAAAAAATTGCAGGTTTTTGTGAATATCTCCGGTTCTATCGGTCCTAGCCACTGGGGTTTATCTTGAATGAAAGGTGAGCTCAATTCCCATCGATTCATGTCGTTGAAAAGGAAAAATTATTAATTTTTCAAGTACTTATAGAGCAAAAACTGATTTTCAGAAAATGGTCTGTAAGTATTAGCAAAAATGATTTGAAAAAATTTCAAACCCCATAAATCGATGGGACATGATCTCACCTTTCATTTAAAATCGGTCCCAGGTCGTTACGACCAATAGAACCAGAGATATCTAAAAAAAGGGGAATTTGCTCAAAAATCGAAAGGGTTCTCTCAAAAAGGCCCCAAAAAATCAAATTCTCAAAATATAAAAAAAAATTAATTCTGGCACATGTTTTTCGACTGAAATCTCCTCAGCTTTCCGATGGAAACATTAAGAAGAATCCATCTCCAATATTTTTATTAATTTAAAATCTTTCATAATCCATGCATAAAAACTCAAATGTGTCCATTTTACCCCTTATGTCCGTATTGTCCCACCTTCCCCTATATATGCATTGACTGTGGCCTCAAGTCATTAATAATGGAAGAGAGTGTTTCTGCGAAAATCACCGATTGACGTATTTATTGACAGGATTCGTACATGTCACAGCACATTAATTACACAGAATTGCTATTTGTCACATTATTACTGGATTCGCTCTCATGTGAAACTCTTTATTGTATATTTTCAATGAATTTCATAATATCCTCTAGGAATTCCAATTTAATGAGCTCTTGATGTGTTAATTTTTTCTATTTTGAGTGTAACATGCTCGGTGTTTTATGAGGAAAAAAGCAATTGAAAGTTCATGTAGATAAACTATCGATTCATATTGCCTGAAGCTGTGAGGATTCACGTCAATCAATATGTAGTAAAAATTTTGACATTCTTGTTGCGTTTTTCTTCACAGTAATAACTTCATCTGAATTAACAAATTATGGATGAACAGCTGTTAATTTTCTACAGGTACGTTCAGTTCTATCCTCGACATGATTTATGCCACAACCTTGGTGGTCACATGGATCGAGTGACTCCAAGAGCAACTCAAAACTTCTGTTATATTTCACATGAATTCGTTCTTCATTGAAAAGTTAAAAATTTCTACCAAATCCATTGAATTTGTCTCCCTATCTTATCTATCCATTTACCTGAATTCGTCCAAATATAATCTAAATGAAGAGTGAATTTTATTGTGTAAACATAGTCAAGAAAGATGTGACAAGTGTTTGCCATGAGTAGGCGCCAAGAGCATGTGTGTCAGGAATGTTATGTTTCGTTTTATGCAATAGCTATTCATGTAATCAAAGTGACTACTGTAGCAAAAAAATGCAAAGAATGAGAAAATTGATCTATGATTTTGTTTTTTCTTGAAATTCAATTTATTAAAAGTGTATTTTAATTACCGACAATGATGTTTCAACTTTTGAGAGTGAATTGTCTGAGTGGGCTTGGCGATTTGGTGAACTAATTGGTCCTGGAAACACCACACTGTTCGGATTTCCCGAGTAAGTATTTCGTTGGCCAACAGCTAGACTACATACAATCAACAGGATTAATTTTTCCATATTTCAATGGTTCTCACACACTGAATAATAACAGATAGTAATCCTCGCGCTTGGACACTTGAATTATTAACGTCTATCCTTCTGAAAGTGTACTTGAATATATATTTCTAATAGAAATACACGCAATTTCCCGCGGAAAATTCGAAAGCCTGCCGAGACATTCGGATTGAAGTTCTCTTTGCGCACTGGCAACACGACTGTCTGAAACGAGTCGTGTCACCGACAACTTGTAAAAGTAAAATACACATACACACGCACTCAAACCAGTATGGTTTAGATAATGTGAGTGGCGAAGCAAATATGCGGTTTGAAGTTGTAATATTCGCGCAGGCGCACTTGAATTATTGATTCAATCGCTGTCTATTGAGATGAATTGAATTCTTGAATTAATAAATTAATGAGCCCACTCTCTCTGTATTTGGGAAGAACCTGCCGAAATGAGTTGAACATGTGCTGAATCTGTGAGAAAAGCACTTAGCTTTCATTAGCAAGTAACTCAAGGATGGTAGGATCTGATAATTTTGAAGGAACAAGTGATAAAAAGTATAATTCGATTAGGTGACTTTCTAAAAAAAAAGAATTTCTAAAATTACTCGACTTTACTGATTTTCATCCTTTATTTTTAGCAATTCTGAACACCTTGATGTTCCAGGAATTCCGATTGAATCCTAACTCAACCAAAAGTAAAATAAATAGACTATTTTATATCTATACTAGATATGAGTATCTTCTGCATTTTCTCCGGTAATATTGGTCTTGTGGACCTTCTTGAACTGTCGATAATCTAGGAAATTGCGGGAATAATTCTCTGTGTATCCGATAATTGTATGAAATATTCTTTTGAAATACTGATTGGAGAATTAATTGATAATCAGGCTCTCTGCTCGGTTTTCTCCATGAATCAGCTATTTTGAATAGGATTAAATAAATAATTTCCCGTCTCTGTATGACATTCCTCATGACTTCTGGAAACTGTACAATGAATTCATTTTTATTGCTAATTTCTCATTGAAAAGCTAATTTTTCGTTGATGTTTTTGGTTTTAGTAGAAGACCACTTGAGATCAGCTTCAAAATTCACATCCAGGACCAGTATTACTGAAGGAGAGGTGTCTTCTACGGCAAGTACGAGGGAAAAAAAATTGATTTACAATTCACGCACTTGATGACGATGATTTTTTAGTAACACATTATTCTCCTGTTCTGGTGTATTATCTTCTGTGTCCAGAAAATCAGTCAGAGAATTTGTTTGATTTATTTTTTTTGTACTCCTTGAAACAGAACTTGATTCTACTTTGTATGAAACTGGTCATCATTGATGGCATAACCCGAATTTTCTAACAGGGGCAAATGATTGTCATCTCATTAAGAGCAAAGTACGTCATGTGGCATTGAAATATATGTTTCATGAATATTTTTTCTGGGCGAACAAGATACAGAACACACCAGTTTGGCACCACTGGGCTAATAAGAAGTAGATCGTTTGTTTAGTCTCAATCCCAATGGTTTATTATCTTTTTCTACCATAATTGGAACACCGATGAAATCTCTTTTTCCGTTTTGCAAGGGCTTCCTGAATATATTCATCGATTCAATGAACTAATGATCGGGCTAGAGCAAGTCAGCACGATCGAAATTCACATTTTTAAATTGCCAGACATGATAAGAAGGAAAGTGGCTTGAAAAAAATGGTAGAACACATGGTACAAGTAGATAGGTAGGTAGAACACAACACAATTAGGATAATTACTGTTACCAATGTGAATGAATATGCAGAAGCAAAATAGAGCTGTGATAATACGGTCTGCAAAGAATTTTAATCTCACAGCTTTCATATAACATAAAACGCTATATTCCAAAGGAGAGCGGGATTATCGCCTTTTCATCATCATCATTCCGCGCACTCTTGCAGTTGTTTCATTAACAGTCGATAATATAGGAGTTTCCAGAGTAACTCTCTAATTTTCATTGGGGCGCTGTCAATTCATTGCTTTGGAAGCTTCTTCAACCGTTTTCACTACAGTTTAGGACCTTCCTATAGAGAATTGTGAAGCGTCCAGTCACAGACTGAAACGATAACACTAAGATTTATTTTTTTAAAAGAATTTTTATAATTAAAAGAAAAGTGAAATGGCGAATCCAGCTCACACTGATATGATAGAAGAGGATGCAGCTGATCTTCAGTTTCCAAAAGGTGATAAAAGGCTTTTTTCATGCAATTTTAAATGTTCTTTTCAAATAACCTTGAAAGAGAGGATTTTTCATTATTAGCATTTAAGTTTATCTCATTATTATTTGAATAATTATTTAGGAACCGGCGTCTAAAGTGACGATTTTCTAATTTCAGAATTTCCCTTGAATGAACAAGAAATAGATCTCGTGTCAATCCAAAAAGAGGAAATCTTCACTTCAGACCCGGTTTGTTGTACATGTAAAAGTACCTTAATAGAACCATATATTAAATGTGCCCAATGTAAAAATACAAATCTCTGTCCCATGTGTTTCTCAAGGGGCAAAGAAAAAAATAAGCACAAGAATTATCATGATTATATAATTATAAAAAATGAATTTCCTCTTATTGAGGATACAAATTGGACAGCCAAAGAAGAATTAGAGTTATTAAATTCTCTGCAAGAATGTGGTTTTGGTAATTGGGTTGATGTATCCAAGAGAATTCCAGGAAAATCACCAGAAGAATGTAAATCTCATTACTTGAATAATTACATTGACAATCGAAAATTGCCAGATTTACCAAATATCCCGGAGAATTCTGCAAGTTTATTCGCCACTGAGTCTATACCTTATGCTTTTAAATTACAAGATTTGGAAGAACCACCTAGATTTGCAACTGGTACAGCTAATAGTCGTTTACTTGCTGGTTACAATCCAGCAAGATCTGATTTTGGAGTAAATTTTGATAATTATGCTGAATTATTAGTATCAGAATTGAAATATGATGAGTTTGGAGATGATGAAGAGCATGATGATCATCATCATCATCTTGGTAGAGAACTTCAGGTGGCAATAGTTGATTCTTACAATAATAGATTGAGAGAGAGAAAAAGGAGAAAAGCGATTATTAGAGAGCACGGGCTGATTGCATTCAGAAGAACAATGTCATGGCTTCACAGATACGATTCTACAATTACACGATCAATTGCTGAACGACTATTAGTCTTTATGCAATTAGTTAGTGGAATCGATTTTGATTATATTTTGGAGGGTCTTCATCGTGCTGGTGAATTGAGAGATGCTCTGAGAAAACTTTATGATTATAGAACAAATGGACTCAAGCATTTTCATAGTATTCCGATTTATAAAAAATTACTGGCATTGAAATCAGAAAGTGACAGAGAGAGAAAACTCTATGTCAATAATATTGAGTACAGTTGGAAAAGTATAATACCTGAAAGTTTTCTCACTGATACTCCAGTTGCCAATACATCCATGAGAAAACCACCACCACCATTGGACATTAGAGGATTACCATTTGAGGATAAGCTCATGGCAGAGGAAAAAGAATTGTGTATAAGTGCTAGAATACCACCGGAACAATATTTAGATCATAAAAAATTGTTGATTAATGAGAATAAAAAATTGGGCTCACTGAAACTTGCACAGGCACGGACTTTATTGAAGATTGATGTCAATAGAACAAAAAAATTGTATGTTTTTTTGATAGAACATGGATGGATTCAGAGCAAATCATCTTGATTTATTTGTACGGAGGATTCTATTTGTTTTTCTTTTCAATTTGTATTTTCATGTGAATATTATTGGGGGAAGGTAAGGCAAAATTTTCAGGCAAATATTATGAAAAACTCTTGAAATCAATGAAAATATTGGTGATACATTATTTTTGATGATTTCATTGGAAGGCTGGGGAAATTTTAGGCGGAAAACAAGTGCCAGAATTAATTTTTTTTAGTTTTTGGCGATTTCGACTTTTTCGAGCATTTAAGAGGGGTGAAAGCCTTCCTTTTTTTGAAAGATTTCAGTTTTTTGAGAATGTCTTCGGTTCTATTTCTCGTAGCGTGAAAATTCAGAATGGAGGTGAAAGGTGAGATCATTTGCCATCGATTTATAGGGTTTTCAATTAAAAAATATCGATTTTTAAAATATTTATGAGCATTTTTGTGGAACAATTTTGTGGAACAGTTTTTGGCCTATAACTATCCCAAAAAATAATATTTTCGAATTTAAACCCCATAAATCGATGGGAAATGAGCGCACCTTTCATTTGAGACCAACCCCAAACTGATGCGACCGATAGAACAAGAGATATTTGCGAAAAACTGGCAAATTTCAAAAAAGGAAAGGATTGTACCCTTCAAAAAAGCCGAAAAATATCGAATTTTCAAGAAAATCGAAAAAAATGCATCTGACACTCGTTTTCCGACTAAAATTTCCTCAGCTTCTCAATAGAATCATCAAAAGAAATCCATCTCTGACCGTTTCATTATAGTGTCCATTTTGCCCCACTCTCCCCTATGCCGAAAACGTGCAAGTTTATATGAAAAAATTGATGGAATTCATTGTTGTATAATTTTTTTAATAAATATTTTTTAATATAGATAAACTCTTTCTCTTTCATAGAATTTGAGAATGCAGAGACTTTATTGATATCAGAGGTTCACATGCTATTGGAGCATAGAAAAGCACAGAATGAATCAGCCGAGGAGGAGCAAGAATTCTCCGAAGTTTTTATGAAAAGTCTCAATTACACTGATCGATTCCGTAAATTTAAGAATAAAGAAGTCATTGCTGCTGTGAGAAAGTGAGTTATTAATGATTAAATCGACATGCTAATATTTGAAATTAATATTTTTCCTTTCCTTCTTTATTTCTAGTCTATTGATGCAAAAGAAATTGCACAAATTTGAATTAGCTTCACTGGCAAATTTGTGCCCCGAGACTCCAGAGGAAGCGAAAGCTCTTATTCCAAGTTTAGAGGGTCGATTAGAGGATGAGGAATTGCGAACAATTTTAGATGACATACAAACTAAGAGATCACTTCAGTATTGACGTGAAACTAACAGCTTACATTACGTTTCCATTCCATCACTCTCACCAGCGTTTATCATGAATAAATTTAATCATTTATTAAGCTGTATATTTTTTCCTTTCCACAATTATGCAAAACGCTGGCCATCATTAACCGAGATATAATGAATCGAGGAGAAAGAAGAAAATAAGAAAAAAAAAAAAAAATGAAAATAAAACGTGAATAACTGATTCAACGTCCAATTATAAAAATCACGATAATTTGTGTACGAGAAAAGCGAATGAAATGAGAGATAAAAAAAGCTAATCGTTGTAGTGCGACAACCATGTATTATGTCGCGGGATAATTGCAAAGATGCTTTCGTTTCTGCACGCAATGGAATCAAAGAGGCATTATTATCGACCCACCGGTTTACTTCTCATACCAAAGAAGATGTTTGATTACAAGTAACGTGATTTCATGATTTTAAACTTTCTCTCTATCTCTACAATATTAGAGGTTCATGGTAACTCTATTTAATTTCCTCATCTATCTTTCTCCACTGTCATAAAATTATAATGATGAATATATTCTATCAAGAATTAAAATATATTGAACTTAGATATTCAAGTGAAATTAACATCATTGGATAGCGATCAATAAAAGCCACCTGTAGTTTATGACGTGACTGTAATAGCCACTTTTGACGGGTGTGTCTGATATATAAACTTCTCTTTATTTTTCGTATATTCTCTTTTCAATCCTGTCCATCTCCATTGACTTATGACAGGCTCACGTGATTTCCATGAATTAGTTGGTAGCAAATACATGGTTTGCCTTTGGGATATAATTCATGAGAAACACCGAGTTAGTGATTGACATTTTCAAATAGATTA
Organism: Aleiodes alternator; assembly: GCA_963921955.1. Taxonomy (NCBI): domain Eukaryota; kingdom Metazoa; phylum Arthropoda; class Insecta; order Hymenoptera; family Braconidae; genus Aleiodes; species Aleiodes alternator. The sequence continues at coordinate 10,426,214 of OY998111.1, read as the reverse complement.
CTTGTAATTTGTATTTTCGGGAAAAATAATGTAATTAGTAATTTAAATTGTGAGTTTCTTCAATGAGAGAACTGCATGATCGACACGTTGTCTCTATCAAGATGCAATCTTGACATACTACAAGTGGCAAATATGAAATCTGTTTATTTTTTAATTTGTATGTATTTTACAATAGATTTTATAATTTTTTTTTGCGATTTATGCCAGCATGTACATGGAGAAACTTTAGACTATTCAGTTGTTGGCTTGTAGTAATTTTTGGCATCGTGAAATTTCATTTTTAACGACTGAGCCATGTTGAGAGTGGGAGAGAGAGTATATCGGATTTCTACTGCGAGTTGGTGGAGTGAAAAAAAGATTTTTCTACTCCAAGGCGGGTGTAACGAGTATCCTTGTTTGGTATCTCGTCCTGTGATATTACACCGCCTGACTCACGTTCCCTACACTCATTTTTATTGTTATTTTCATTCTGTTTGTTGGTGAAGAGGGTAGAAGACGAGCAAGAGAAGAGGAATGTAAAGAAGTGCTGAGAAAAAAAGTTTTTAGTCTCCTCTGCAAGAATATCGAGTTGCAAGGTCGTGTATCGACCCCCTGGCATTCTTGACCTGGATAACTTATCATGAATACCGTAATAATGAAGCTCCTGATTCTACCAAAATCATTCGTAGATGTATTTCCTAAAGAGAGAGAGAAAGGGAGATGTGAAAAAAAAACATGAAAATTTAAATGGCACGATGAAATTAACATGCAATGTGATATTTCGTTTTTTCTCGAATTCTGCAAATCCATCATGCTAATGAGGAATATAATAAGTGGACATGAATATTATCTTCATTTTGAATATTTATAATTGTTACATGCTGCAATTCTCATTCTTACTGCTAGAGAATATGTTACGATTTGCATTTTAGCCAACATGGTAATTAAAATTGATTCTTTCTTATTTTCATTGATTTTTTTGTTCCTTTTCGAAAATTTTATGTGTACTAATAATCTTAAGGTAAATTCAGAGGCTGATTCATTCATGATTGATTTGTTGATCCGTGAATAGATGGTGCAATAACTATTCGAGACTTGGTGCAGAATCAATAGGATTAATTTACATTATAGACCACAACATGACTAGGTGTGAGTGAATCCAATGGTTACAAAGTCGTCGGCTTGCTAAAAAAAATGAGAAGGAAATTCTTTTATTAATTTTCTTCCTGAATTTAGTAAATTCGTGTATTGTCTTCTTGTCTAGCCAAAAGGGTCGTATAAATTTTCAAGTTACAAGAAAAATCCCAACTTGAATGAATAAATTTCAACTGAAGAGAATTAGTTATCATAATAGTGATAATAATGGCTCGATTATATAATCCATGAGAACAATTTCATTAGAAAAAGTGAATTTTATACTCCTTCTATTTTTTGTCATCGGGAACACGTAAAAGCTCTTCAAACTCACGTTGTATAAGAGCATTATATCTTGACATGGTATTAAAAATAAAAATAAGAGGTAGAGTTCAACGAATTTGCCTTGAGAAAATTACATTTGCAATTGTTGCGATACAGGGTAAGTATATGATCGTACAACAACACTGCACGTACTGTCTGTCTCGGCAAGGGAATATTCTACTGGAGTTCCGGATAACACGACTAGGATGAGCTGGAATTGCGCCGTGCTAGTAGTTACGGCCTGTGGAAAACAAACCTGGTCAAATGGGAAAACAAGGTGTAGGTATCGTCAGTTATCTCGTGGGGTTTTAACCGAGTTTACCCGGAAATTACCGAGGTTGAAAAAACAGAATATGCTCCACAGTCAACCAGGACACAGAGGGAGAATAGGGTAGAAAGAGTGAGGTGAGTCGTTTGCCTCAATTTATAAGGGTTAAATTGTATTTACTTATGTGTCTAGAATGGTTTACTTCTTGATCGCGTTATTCTTTTCATGTAATTGCATCATGTGTGCCTCTGTTGATGTATTCCAAGTGTCTTTTCACGTGTTTCTTTATTTTGCTGTTTGCAGCTGATAATAAAATGAAAAAAGACATGAAAAAATTTCGATAAAATAAGATTCAAAAAAAAAAAAAAAGAGGGGAAAACATGAAGAATTTTCCTGTTGCTCTTCGTCATTCCGATTTTGTTTGAGAAGGAAAGAGGGAGAGAGAGAGGAAAAAAGGCCGGTCGCGCCGGTCTTCTCGTTGTCTTTCTCTACTTGCCTACCAGTACGATAGATCTCTCTCGACTTCCCTCACTTGATACTCTCTCTCTCTCTCTCTCTCTCTGCCTACCCTCTCCCACTCATCCGTTTGCTCTCAATATATATGTATTGGTTTGCCTTCGCGCTGGCGCACAAAACATTTACGTGATACATACACAATGATAAGCGCCCTCGCCTTAACCTCCCATTCGTTGCTCTCTCCCACTCTTATCCATTGAATTTACATGTGTGTGTGCACTTGTATATTTTTCCCTTTTTTGAGTGTATTGAGTATTGTGCGCCTGCCTTGACTCTCTCGCTTGCACTCGCCACAGATCAACGTTTATTTCGTTGTCGCGCGTATACTTGCTGGATCCTCGGTCTCTCATCTCGTGGGGTCAGTGCCTGCTCGGATCTTGAGCAGGAACCCCGGTGAATCGGATCACTTTGGTTATTATATTAACATTTTCCTTCGTGATTTTCAATTTTGCAATTATTCATAAAATATTAAATAAATCAATGCTAAATGAAGCGAGCTTGAATGAATAATTAAAGTTCATGTTTCATGAATTTGCAATTGTTGCATTAATAATTCATTAACGCGGGTGTTTGTACTGTGAAAATGAAAGCAGAGGATTAAGTAAATACAATATATTTATGAATGTTAGAGAGGTAGAAGGAGAAGAGAGAGAAGGAAAGAGAGCAAAAAAATAATACACATAGAAAAAATAAAATGACACTACTGTTGCGCGTGATTTGAAGCGCACAAGACTTGATGTTTTATCGGCTACGTTGTTTGTTGTTGACGAGAGTCAAAGTTTGACCGGAGTTTCTGTACTCAGTTTGATGGACGCCATGGTGCGATAAAGACGTGAATATTTTTTTGATTAAAAAATTAATCAATTGAAGAGACACAAATTTAATTGTGCTGTGTTTAATATATGTGTATAGGAATTATCATTATATATGTTGCTTTTCTCATAGGCGGTCTTCAAATATCACAAGTGTCGAGAAAGTTCATTTTGAATAGTGTCTTCAAAAATTTTCGAAGTTTCATTAATTCTCATTAAAAAATAAAAATAAAAGGAATTCTCATTTTACTCAGTTTCCTTTTCATTCTCCTTTTTGTCTCTTTGCCCTCGCGTTCATCCATCCCCTTCTCCAAGCCGCCCCTTTCTTTCCATTCGCCATTCGCTCCATTTCCCTCGAGTTCTTGCGCACAAATATTCCCCCTCTCTTTTCTCATCTAATTGAGAACTTGTTGGAAAAAAAGGAGAAACAGATTCAAAAAATTGAGAATAGACAGTGAAATTGTTGAATTAGAAATAGTGTTAATGCAGAAATTGTGACTCAGTGAATGCAGACACATGACAAAAAAGTTAATCTAGTAACCGGCGAAAAAATGATGCAGAAGGATTTTCCATTCTTCTTATTCAATGTGAGTACTTACATGCATTTCTCTATCTTCCAACATGTTTGTGAACATCATGATAATAAAAGGGCTCATTTCTGCAACTCATTTGTCCATTCGGGATACCCCTACATGATTTCAATGCCATGCCATTTTAAAATGAGCCTGTAGAAGAGTATCAGTAACGGGTGAGAAAATTACCCAGTTGGATGGATAATTTCTGGAACAGGTGGAGATATACATTTTCCTTTTTTTTCTCTCTCTCTCTCTCCCTCTTCTTATTTCAGCTGCAACTGTATTTGTGAATCAAGAATATTAGACAGTCGCGTGTATCAATACCTTCCTCTATTTTTTGAATGATTTTGGCAAAACATTAAACTCATGGCATGAATCATTATGAGGCTCCTCATTGGTGAGAAACATATTGGAGACGATTTTGTGTTGGGTAGAAAAGAATAATTGAAAAAAAGGAAAAGAATTTCATTCGCTTGAGAATGGAGAAAATTCGGTTGTATTGTTAGGGGCGAAGACCATGTAGGATTGAATGCAGTAAAAAATATTGGTGGTAGCAGATACGGTTGATGGCATTGAAACTGTAGCAATAAGGTTAGTCATCCAATTCAGAGTATCGATAATAATGTTATGAAAATACGAGTATTTATTATCTGTAATAGTCACAATAAAGAATCAACTGTGAGCATAAAGAGAAGAAATTAAGTGTTAAATATTAGATTTCTTCTTACTATACAATTTTGAAATGGAAAAATTCAAAAAAATAATCCAATTGATGCGTTTGAACTTGCGCGATAACCTTCCTGATAACATGAATTCATTGGGTCACTTTTTTGTTTCTTCTTTATAAAAAATTTTCATCAAGATTGATAAATATTGTCAATGAAATTTTCCAATCAATGATTTGGCATGTCTCCAACTGGGCGTGCGTCACGATGCAAATTTTTACTAACGAATTTAAATAAAACTCAATTATCTATTATTGTATGGGTCAAGTTAATTCTGTTTTGGATTTACTTTTCATTTCATTCTCAAGAAAACAAACGTCAAATTGATGAACAATTGTCAATGACTTTCCAGTTTCCCAGAGTTTTTCATCGAATAGATTGGTGTTTTTTTTTAATTCTTCCAAAAGATTTTACTTTTGATTGACTCTATGGCAATATTGAAACGATTCAGCTTTGATGTTGAGATTGCATCGTTCGGGGATGAATAATTTCGAATTTACACATTTTAGTTGAGCGAGTTCGCACATAAATTCACATGTTCTATCAACATGCAATGTTTGCTATTTTCATACATTTCATTTCCAAAATAATTCCCCATACTAATTTACTGAGGCTTTATTATACTACGAGTGGATATGTCAAGCATATTAAGTCACATTGTTATCTGTTTAATGCCTTTGTAATCACTATCACGATATGAGATCTCTTTTGATCTGTTGGAAATTTTCAAGGCAAATGCACATGACAAAAAAAAAGCTTAAAAAAAATCCATTGATACAATATGGCTCATATTAAAGTGAATTATTTGATTGGAACTTGCTAAATTAGATGAAATTCTGCAATTTGATTGGAACTTTTTCGGCTTGTATATTTTTTTCTCTCGGTCTCTCATAAAAGAGAGAGAGAGAGAGAGAGTCGATGCATTGACACTGGGAAATGATTTGAAACCGGCAGTAATGAATTTTCTAAGGGTTCCAAAGTTCTGCAGATCGAATAAGTAGATTATTCTTTTTCCCCAATTGGATAAGTCACTGCATAAAAATCTATTGTTATTTGAGATAACATGAGGATTTTTTAATCAACAATAAAGACTGTCGGTTCGTATATGTGTGTATTATCGGAGAAAAATGATATTGCACGTAAGCGATGCTCGAGTGTGATATACAAACGTTTCTACTGTTTTACGTTTGTATTCTACGCCTTACGTCTGTCGCGACATGATGCGATTGGATCGGCCTACACGATGGTAAAAGGGGCTCGAGCGCTACAACAATCGATTGCATAAGTGCCAGTGGAAGGAAAGAAAAAAGAAACCAATCATCAGGTGTATTCTCCCATTAGTTTTCACTCACGGATGACTCTTTTATCCCGACAATCGAACAAGCCAATTTTCCATATGTTTTCTTGACTATTTTTGCTCCTCTTTATGGATCTTTCAGCACTGGGGGTAGTAGATCTCAATTGGGCGGTATGGCACGAAAAGCATTAGGCTTATGGGGAAAAAAAGTAGAGGAGGTGAACCCTCGAAATAAGAAAATAGGAAAAAAAACTCACTCCTCCCACTAGACGACTTCCGCTGGCTCAAGGGTCGCTATGAGTGGATCGATCGTGCACTACTCTAGTGAGAAAGAGAGGGCAAACGGTATTTTACAACCCCCTTGTGTGCCTCCGCGAGGTTTACATATATGTAGTCCAAGAAGAGAAGAAATATAATAATAAAAATGAGGAATTTCCACGTGCTACAGCGAGACATAAATTTTTATTTATTTATGGCTCTTATTTGTTTTTTGAACTCCTCTAAATAAGGAAAAAAGTCAAAATATTATTGTTATCATATTGATACAGGTGCAATTGGTAATGATCAAATATTCTAACATGACTTGCATTAATTTTAAATGTTTATTTATTGAATTGAATTTATTCAGTTTATTTCATGGTGAAAATCATGTCCCATTTCATGTGCACACCCTGTTTCCTTAGTTCTTTTCCTGCCTGACTAGTGGGAATATCAGCCTGTATTAGTTTGAACTCAAAAAAGGGTAACGAGAAGCTAGCGTGTTTTGTATTAACCGGCTTATATACAGAACCGTTGCGGCCGAGTGAGAATGACGTAGTTGGGGTGCGCGTAAGCCCGTGTATTCTATGATTTACATAATTGGCATATCGATCGAGGGAGTGTGAGTTCACGTCAGCGACCTCCACTAGATTTCGTCTACTTCTTGCGTTTATAATTGGTATGTTTTTTTTTTTTTCAATTTTTAATTATTTTCTCGTCATGATTGATCAGTCCATGAAAATTTTACTCGACCCGTAAACATTAAATTGATGCGTTCTTCAAAATTTCCTATTCATTCATTATCGCTTTACAATTCATAATTCAAATGATGAATGAGCTTTATAATTTGTATATTCCAGTAGCAATTTAATACCAACTTTATCAAGACATTTCATCATTGTCTGTTTACCAAGGTAATACAAATTGATTTATTATCAACAGTGATTGTCGAATCGCATTAAATCCATCGCCTGATGTATCGGCGATTTCAACCTATGATAAAAGCGGATGTATTTGTATGTACTTTTTCTTTTCTTTCTCATTCAATGGGTTTTTTTTTTTGCTATAATCTCTCTGGTATTATAAATTTTTATAGTCTGGAGAGAATCAGTTAAATTGATCGCGTAAACACTCAAGAGAAACAAGCGTATTTCTTGTTTCTATCCTTGTAATAAATATTATTTGTTCATTTCATAAAATTTACGTAAAATCTTCAAATTCTAACTATAGAATCAAATATCTCTTCATTTCTTTATTTATCATCAACCTGAATATCGCAATTGACATATACTTTCATGTTCGAAATATTTAAATAAAATTAAGATTTTCAAGTAGGTAAATTGAATCTCGTGGCTCGTGGTTCATAGAATTCGGATAATAATCCTGGCATTCTGCCAGTTTTTCTTTATTCTCCCTTACCATCCATACAATTCTGCGGCACATGGGCGGACGTATTGACTGAGGAAGCCTCCCCAACTTCTTTATTTCCCCTTTTTTACCCTCTCTCTTCTTCTCTCTTCCTTCCTTTGAAATCTATTCTTTGTCTTCGTGCTGTATCACCCCTCTCAATGGTTATATCGAGCGCAAAAGAAATTGATCTCATGAAGTGACTACAAAAAGGCGGTTTTGAGGGTATATACGTTGCTTCTATCCTGACTGTGTTGACGTCACGGGATGAGAATTCATCGGTGAGTGGAACTTTTTTTTGCCTTCGATTGAAATTTTATGGCTTTTACTCGTGAATTCACAGTTCACCAACACTATATCATGATTCTCCAAGTATTTCCATTAATTCTTTTTTTTTTATCTGTAAATTTTCATTGTTCAGCTGTTTTTTTAATCTTTGAAAAACTGTGATAGAATTAAGAGTTGCCTTTGTGCATTGGATAAATAGAAAATTTTTGCTTGAAAAAAGTCTTCCTCGTTGGAATTTTCCCAATTTTCGCAACCATTCAGATTTACTGCATTTGCCAACTTTACCTCACCTGAAATTGGCATTGAATTGTTTCCGACACTACATGTCTCCTCTCACCATTTTTATGTCAATCATATAAAGTGCTTGCAGATGAAATTATTGAGAAATCATTGATATCACTTTGTTTCTTCCAATATGAGTGAGCTTCATTTAGCTCTAATATCTTTGAATCAACGAGAGCCGAATGTAGAAGAACCATTTCTTAAGAAAGAACGCAAACAAAAGAGAGGGAAAAAGTAAAACTTTACGAATGGCAGTGGCCCCGAGAATTTGGACATGGCTATCTCAATGAATGAAGAGTCATTCCATCTTTAAAAAGGAAAAAAAAACTAACTACATTTATTCCTCTCAGCTATCTTTCTCAAAGTGTCCCAGTAATACCTCTAGTGAGGTTAAAAATTCCAGTAGTCGAGTGTGATTTTTTTCTCCTTTCGTTTGAAAAAAAAAACAGAAAAAGAAAAACGACAAAACTGAGCAGAGATCAAGTGAATGCCAACGACTGTTGCCCGAGGGCACGACAGACACATTTGCTGTGCTTTCTTTGCTTTACCCTTTACCCTTAATCTCATGCATAGTACTTTTATCTATCTCTCAAAACCCACTTTACGTTTTTTTTCTTCTTGCCGAACCCACTGAAGAAAGAAAGGATTTTCCCAGCAGTTTAGTTTTCCCCTCAGTACTTGGGCAAGAGAAGAAAATCAGAAATTAGGGGAAGGTGGGGTAATACGGAGACGGGCTGGTTATGGTATTTTATGCTATGAAATTTACTCGAAATGGATTGAAATATTGGAGAAGGGTTTTTTCTAATGATTCCATTGGAAAGATGAGGAAATTCCCCATGAAAATCGTATGTAAAAAGTTATTTCTTTATTAATGTTTCGAAAATTTCAGTTTTTCGGGAATATCTCTGGTTCTATTGATCTCAGCGATCTGGGGCTGATCTTAGATGAATGGTGGGCCCATTTCTCATCGATTTATGGAATTTAAAAAAGAAAATATCAATTTTTTCAAGTACTTATTGGGCAATAACTGATTTGCAGACGATGACCTGTAAATATTTGAAAAATTAATTTAAAGAACATTTGAACCACACAAAAATCGATGAGAAATGAACTCGTCTTTCATTTGAGATCAACCCCAGGCTGCTGAGACCAACAGAACCGGAGATATCGCTGAAATAGTGAATTTTTTCAAAAATGGAAGAAAAAATTTCTGACACTCGTTTTCTGCCGAAAATTTCCTCAGCTTTTCGTTTGCGTTTAATTAGAGTGGCCATTTTATCCCATCTTCCCCTATTTATTACAGTGAAATAGCTTGAATAGTTGGGGCTTGACTTTGGAATGAGAGGGAGAGAGAGAGGCAAAAAAAATTGAGGAATAGATCATTCATTGTGGTATATGCAGACTACTCGTAGTAGTGCGCAGAAGGAAATCGTGGTGGATAAAATCCAGCCTCTCATTAAACTGCATCAGCCGTATTGAACTATTCTGGCCCTTTTTTTCCACTTCACTGTAGCAATTAACCGTTGTACTCTTCGTTCATCTCCTCTTCTTTTTCTGCATATAGTGTGATTTTGAAGGACATGTCTCACTATCCCAGCATCTTCTCGATTGTCATGAAAAAAAGGAGTCTGCCGAAGAAAATACAAGCTGCCAATTGAATGAGAGAAAGCCTCGGGTGGAATATCATAAAAATGAAGCGATGATATTAAATAAAGTGATTGAGTCTCGCTTTTCCGCATGAACGCCTCGCTTATTATAGCGTTTGTATGTATTAGTAAAACGTTTATGGTGTATGCAGAATCGAGAGTCAGCTCGCGAATCTACTGATAATAAAACCGGCGCCTCGGTCGCCGGACGCTCCTGGAATCCAGCCAGAACTTTACTTCTTTCTTTTTTTTTGTTTTCATTTAATTTCCCCTTCTCTCTCATTTCTCTACTGGGAGTTTTGAGATTCAGATGGTGCTGCACTGTGTAACGGTTCAAACTATTAGCGCGTGCGAATAAACAGTATTCTCCCCAGTCTATACTGCAATAATGCTCGTATCAATTTTTATGATATGGATGGGAAAAGGGCAGAGGAAAATCTATTAATTTTTATATTGAAAAATTGACACAGTTAGTGTTATTGGTCTTGTTTAATCAGATAGGAATAAAATTCTAGACATAATGAATTTTTTTTATTACACTCACTGTGTCCCCGTTTGGTATTTGCTACTGTATTACATTGTTATGAGTCTATTCATTTTCCTTTCTCATTATATTCAAGTGGAATTGGCCTCAGGACAGTTACATATTTTCTTTTTTTTTTGTAATTTCTTTTTCATTTCCCTTTCTTTAATTATTATTCTGGAATAGTGCCGATGTTAGTATTATTAAAAAATTTTAATAACGTTGATTAAAAAAAGTGCTATGAACAATGGCAAATGGAAATATTAAAACTGAGAATTATAGATAAGAGCTCTCTCGATATTCCAGACAATGGGGAGGGTCGAAGAGAGGAAAGTGAAAAAAAAAAAGGATAAATTGATAAAGGCAAAGATGGAAAGGAGGAGGACGAGTGGGTGAAGGTGGAAATGGGAAACAGTTATTCGTACATGAAACTGCTATTCTCCTCCATTTCACATCACTTGAGAGTTTCTTCGAGGTACCATTTTTCCTCTATGCTGGAAAAGTAGCCAGTCATATAGATTTGTATCCTGTTGCGGACAGGTCAATAAGCTTCACTCTGTCTTTATTCTTTATTTTTATTTCGAAGCATGAAGAGAAAAAATGAATTCTAGTTTACGAAGATCTTCTCCATCAACGGAATCAATACTCTTCATTGTTTCAATTGCATTTGATTCCATGGAAATGATATTGTGAGGACATTGTACATTTTTTCATATTTTCTAATTTTGAAAGAGGAATGCTCTTACAAAATCATTACTCTTAGAAGTACTATTATTTTTTTTTTCACGATGACATTTCATATTTCTCCCGGAAGAAGAAAAAAAAAGAAACAATGTTTTTTCTTCTTCTCGTCTTCCATTTCTGTATATATGTGTTCTTCTCTTTGTCTCTGGTTTCTTTCACTAAGATGCGCACGCGACTCCGCTTGGTACTCCCATAATATATAAAAGGACCGGGTTTAAAACTCGTCTCTCTCATTCGCCGGGGTTCGATGCTGCTTGGAGCCTTCAAGCAGGTGCGCCGGATGCATTCTATGCATACCGGCCTCTCAAACCTTGTCCTCCTCATCCAGCATCGCTTCGACCTTCCCTCCTACCACTTGCCATTCTTTGCTACCTCCAGAATTAAAGTCACGACTGAGATTTTGTTTACTGTTCATTTGGCAGTTGAAGAACTTTTTTTGGCTTCTCCTTGTCTAGAGGAAAATATGATGAAAATCGCTTCAAGTTAGTGTAAGTATTTGAGAAAGGATATTTTTAGTTTTTAGATGGTTTTATTCTCAATGAAATGATGAAAGAAAATAGAATTCGTATTATGAATAGAATTTCAACAGCTTCACTGGCCAATCAATATGCAGTTTTTCCTTTAATAAATTATGATATGATGGGCATTATTAGGGCTGCTTGTGCCGAGCTAAATCATACATTCACGTCTCTTCGATTACCGGGTATATCCTATTACTACGTGGACTGTTGCATTTACGTTGCTTCTCAGTCAGATCACTAGAAAACTGATGAGTACGAGCAATTACTTTAGCACGAGGAGCATTGCTATAAACCGATTGGTTTACAGATAATTTACGTAATTTGGCATCAACGACCTTTGCGGGAATCTCATATGACACCACTGTGAAAATTGTGACTGATGGAATTGCCTCTGGGTGAATCCGAAAAAATTTTGAATTTATGAATGATAAAATTTCTCTTTCTGCTTGAATTCTTTGGAGTCTTTTAGCATCAGCGTTATCACACATTCATGTCTTGTCGTATCGTGTTTCCGGCTTTATCTACAATTTTTTTGAATCTTATCGTATTCTCACTTTTTTGTAAAATGATAAATTAATCAGATAATGTATTTCATGAAATTCATCACTATCATTGATCAATCATTCGACTAAACAAAAAAGAAGACGATCTTGCCGTTGCCCTTTCTTGAATGCGACAGACTCTTGGCTCATTTTATATCGAAAAGCTTACGTACTGAAGCCAAGAATGTGCGAAGTTCGATATCAATGGCCATTGCCCGCTTGGCTCCTCTATACTCCTCCACACAATCGCGGATGATGATGATGATTACAAAAACATTGTAATATGATGAAACAAGAACGAGCGATTTACAACTATTAAACTCCCTACTCGATTCGGTGTATTCAATTCTACACTTCAACGCGGTGAACAATGAATGTTTAGCATTTTTTTGTGTGGAAAAAAGAACTTGTCCATATTGCTATCTCGAGGGCCCATTTAAGTATAACTTTTGAACATGTATCATAGGCAACTTGAAATTTTTCCTAAAAAAGTTCTCTTGTCTTTCATGAGGGAATTGAGCTCCATTCCAGTCATGTATAGTATCTGTTAGAATACAAGAATTGGTTAGAGCATATCAGATAGTTCAAATCCCTATTAGGTTATTCAGCTAGATTGAATCTAAGGGACAAGTCAACAAGCCGTTGACACTTGCATGATGAAGTATTCCTTTTTCTCTAGCTCTCGTCTTGAGATCCGAAACGAGGCGTTTTGGATGATTTTGTGTCATATTCCGATGAAAATTCGAATTCGAAACAAGTTGCAAGTACAAAGCTTCCATTTGGAAGTAATAGATTGAGTCAGCTATATACGATGAACATTAAATAATCAAAAGCCTCTCCCATTAAAGTCAATCTATTGAATTAATTCTATTCTTTGTGTCAAACTAGATGGCAGTGCCTATAAAAGCGTGTATATGGGTCACGGTGGTTCTCCGTTTAACTTCCTGAATTTAGTCTGAAATTTCACTCCTGCACCTCGCTGAGGATCGATCGATAATGGCATACACAGTCCACCTCTATCTATTTATATGTATATACCAGGTTTATATATACATGCGAGAAGATCCAGCAAATACATATATGTGGTTTCTCCCAGGAGGTAGCACTGTATCTTGAACGGCGTCACGTTCCGATAGCGAATTCGAAACACGAACTCTCGTTATCCCGGTGAATGTGATCACGACGCGACGCTGCTGAGATCCACGGTATTTTACTTCTCAAGCTTATACGCTACTGACTCTTTTCAAAGGATACACCACCCAGGTTTATTCATTTCATCTTGATCATTTACCTTTGTCAGACATACCCACATAGACACCCACACATGAAGAAAAGGCCAATCTAAATTTATGGCATTTTGACCATTTTGGTCATGCTCTTCTCGGAGCACTACTTGACTATACTGTAATATTAGGAAAAAATTGAAAATCAAACTTTGAAAATGAAGAAGAGATGATCATGTCCCTGTTGCATGGGTAAATATTGGAATTTCGAAACTTTGATAATGTAATATTCCTCATGAAGAAGGCGCACCTATTTCTTTTTATCTCTAATTTACAATGTTCGTCATGTCGATAATGAAATAACCAGAGCATAAAGGTAGAAAAATTTGTTAACTATTTTTTTTTTCTTTTACGAAATCATGGCTGTAATTCCCCCGTTGTGCTCTGTGAAGGATAGACATAATCTTACTTACGTCCGTTCTTTCATCGTAAATGTGGATATCAATGTTCGTGTTACCCTCGTAAAAGAATAAATGGAAAAATATAGTGGTAATATAGGCAAAAGAGAGAGTGAGAGAGAGAGAGAGACAGTGTGTAAAAATAAAAATTTATGGTGAGTTACTTTATTTTTTTTAATTCACGCACTTTCATGTTTTTGTGATTATTAGTGTGGGCCTACCTCCTCGAGGCAATTCGTTACGATTTATCAATGCCCTCCCAGGTATCATGACCTCCTTGTAAACATATCTACCTGTGAAGTACATGTTTACTTTACCCGAGCAAGTTGACATAGGAGACGGTAATCGATTATTGGAATGAAAATAGGGAATTTTTTGAATTTCATTCTCAATGATAAATTTCCGATTGATGATTGGTTAAACTCGATAAATAACTTTTTTTTTCAACACTTACATAATTGAATAAGAATTCATGTTGCTTCTCATTATTCTGTATGTGGGTAGCCCTGAGGTAGGAACCTTCACCGATACTCCAAAATAAAAATTAACGAATTCACGATAATCACCCGCTTACTTGGTGTTTCCCAGAATTAATTAAATTCCAACTAGATACGCACTCTGAAAAGTGTTTATCTGAACCAACGATAATCCTCAAGGTCTGGATTTAGAAGTAAGGTCGTAACTTTCATGAAAGTTTTTTTCCTTTTACAATTTAATTCCTTTGAATTATCGGTGGAGGCAAGGAAAAAAAACCAACAGCTCTGACAGGCGCGTCTGAAGCAGTAAAACGAGTTGAAGTTAGTGGATAGGAAGATTTTAAGTGGGTGAGAGGCACGGTACAAGTTGAAGCTTTTCCGCTTGAAGCACCATGGGGGTGTGTTTGCGCGTCCTCCCTCGCGCACTCAGCAAATAACTCAGAGGGTGAGAGAAGAAGGTACGAGTACACATGGGTCGTGTTGACTGATACGCAGGGTGCACCACCAATCATCCCTCTTTTTCACTTCAAGCCAGACTCGTCAAAGATCGTTGTTTCTTCTACACGTTAAATGAAGGACGAACCTGCTGAAAGTCAATCTACAGGATCTATAAACTGTTAGCATGTGGCGATGGTGGTAACATTGCAGGCTTCTCCAGTTATTGATCATCTGACGACTGACGCACGAGAGAAAACCGTGTGCCGCAGGTGTTTTGCAATATTCTATCTCAACTTCAAAATACACCCTGGCGTTTCACTCTTCAGCTTTCATCGTTTTCTCAATGTCTATTGGCCTCCATTACTCTTCTTTGATTCTGATCAATTCTTCAGAAAAAGGTTTCTTTTTTTTCCTTGCAAGTTTCATCAATTTAAAGAAGATCAAATTACAATTAACAGTTGAATTGATAGATTTTGAGAAGAAGTGTAATTCGAAACATCGTGACTCTCAATTGTTGGTTAAAAGCGCCTACTGCAAAGCGGAAAACAACTCCAGCATAATTTCCAATAGTTTATAGATTCTAGCGAGTATGCGTTTCATCAACAATATTCACTTCGATAATATGCTTGTCTCAAGGGCGGTTGCGCATTAGCGCATTGTATTCACTATGGAGTTGATGTAATTTCATGCAGCATAGCAGAGATGACCACTTCACAGCTAGTCTATGTAAGCAACTATCCGAGCGCCTAATGATTAACTGAATGGCTTGTCCAGATGTATTAAACGTACTGTATGTACATTAGGCGTTCATTATTGGACCCCATCAATGTGTATACAACCATAATCCTGATTTCTAATTGAATATGGGAATGCCAATTCACCAGTGATAATTCCATTGATCTGACATCAGTGAATTAATGACAATTTATTTCTCATATCCTCATTACTGGATTTTCGATAATATCATATTACTCGAAATTAATTAATCATTTCTTTAATTGTTCAATCAAATGACTTTTTAATAATCCTCTACCTATTTTTATTCCATTCATGACAATCTTATTCACGAAGAACTCCAAGTAGAAAGAACAAGAGTGATTCATATTTCGACAGAGGGAACATTGGGGTAGAATGGACACTGCTAATGAAACAGTTTGAGATGCACGTTTTTTTATATATTGCATCGAAAAGCTGAGCAAGTTTCCTCGCGTAGGCCTAGTTTTCAGACAAGAATGTCGAAGTTTTTTAAACAATCTCAAAAATGAACCTTGACGTATGTTTGTTTAAGGGTACAGGGTTCTTTAATGAAATTATTAGAAGAAATCTATATCAAGTATTAGTAATGATTTCAAAACTATCATGTGTCCATTTCAGTAATCATGTCATATCTATCCTATTTTTCTCTATTTATGACTTCGATCATTTTTCTTTATAACTGAAGGCAAAATTATTGCTTATTGACGAACATTGAGGCACGTTCTTTAGTGCCTACCTGTCCCATTAGTACGTGCGGTAAATTAAAAATGCATCAATCGATGGCAGGATGTGCCAGACAACGATCTCACACATTCATTTAAATCAACTGTGTAAAACTATATACATTTGGTTTTTAAACTTTTTTTTTCAATTGATTGATCGATGAATGACGTAGATAAGTGAATGTAATTAAGATGAGAAATTTTTTAGAAACCATCAACTTTAATTTCAATTAAAACAATTATTGAAAATTCAATCTAAAATACAAATTTTATTGATTGATAAATTACATGACTGATGCAATGCAAATGAACAATCATCAAATTCAAATATTTCATTCTGTAGTATAAACTACCCGAGTGGAAATTTGTTAGGGCTTGCCTGATTCAGTATCAGTTTAGGATCAGTAGGAATAAGGTCCACCCTATTCAGAGTACCCTGATCCAAACCTTATCATTTTCGCACCAGGATTTCCTCAACATGGGGAGGCTGATCAAAGACGGATCCTATTCTTATCTGGAAAAACTGAATGTAATAGTGTTTCGACAAGTCAAGGTGAGATTTTCCTTAGTCAGGAAACCCTGATGAGAAACTTATCAGTTCCGCACCAGGGCTCCTTTGATACGGAGATACTGATCGAATACGGATCCGGTTCTTATCCGGAAAACTGAATATCATAGTATTTTGGCAAGTGGAGGTGAGGTTCTCCTTAGTCAAGGAACACTGATGAGAAACTTATCAGTTTCGCACCAGGGCTTCCCTGATACGGGGATACTGATCGAACACGGATCCTATTCTCATCCGGAAAAACTGAACATCATAGTATTTTGGCAAGTCAAGGTGCCCGAGTGGAAATTTTTCAGGGATAGCTTGATGTAGTATCAGTTTAGGATTAGTACGAAATAAGTCCAACCCTATTCAGGTAGTACTGACTAAAACTTATTAGTTCCACGTCAGGCTGTCCTTAATAGGGAAATACTGATCAAATACGGATACTACTCTCATCCGAAAAAACTGAATATTGTAGTATTTAGAGAAGTCATAGTAAGGTCCTCGTTGATCAGGCCTCACTGATCAAAAACTTATCAGTTCCGCATCGGGCTTCCCATGATAGGGAAATACGGATCCTATTCTTATCCGGAAAAGCTGAGTATTATTTTTTTGGAGAAGCCAAAATACGATATTCGTCATTCAGGCCTTACTGATCAGAAACTTATCAGTTTTACATCCGGTTTTCATTAATAGAGAAATGTGGATTGGATACGGATCCTATACTCATCCGGAAAAACGGAATATTACAGTACTTTAAGGAATCAAAATAAGAAATTTCTTAATCAGGTCTCACTGATCAGAAACTTATAAGTTTCACATCAGGTTCTCGTTAATAGGGGAATACGGATGCGATACTCATCCAGATAAACTGAATATTATAGTACTTGGAGGAGTCAAAATAAGGAATTTTTTAGTCAGGTCTTACTGATCATAAACTTATCAGTTTCATATTAGGTTCCCATCAATAAGGAAATGCGGATTGGATACGGATCCTATTCTTGTCCGACGAACCCGAATTCTATAGTACTGAGATGAATTAAAACAAGGTATTTCCTAGCCAAGCTTTACTGATCAGGAACTTATCAGTTTCATATCAGGTTCTCATTGAAAGAGGAATACAGATTAAAAACGGATGCTATTCTTATAAAAAAAACTGATTATTATAATGCTTGGAGAAATAAAAAAAAGGTATTTCTTAGTCAGACCTTACTGATCAGAAACTTATCAGTTTCAGATCAGGTTTTCATTGATAGGGAAATGCGGATTAGAACCAGATCCTATTCGTATCCAGAAAAACTTACTAGAAGAGTATTAAAGAAAATCGAAACGAGGTTATCGTTAGTTAGGCTGTACTGATGAGAAACTTATCAGTTTCGCATTAGAGTTGCCTGATTATGATAACTCTCATTATGATGAAAAACTTCAAGTCCGATCAGTTCATCCTGATCTGGAAGTGATCAGGATATTATCCGGTTCCCCGAATGTTTATTTATTTTCATTAATTTTGTTATAAACTTTCAATATTCTATTCCAAATCAAGAATTAGGATTTTATATTCTAATGCCAAGTATTTATCAATACTTTTTCTATCGAAGAGGTTAATATAGATCATGAAACCACCCGTTACTATAGCAAAGCAGTGGTCCAGTGGTTAGCGTGATGACTTAGTATGCGGAAGGTTCCAGGATCGAGTCCACCCAAGTGCAAATTAATTTCATAATTTGAAATCTTCAATTTCAGTAAAAAAATGACCCCTAATGTTCAAATATAGCATATAAATATCGTTAAAATAATTAATGAAATAATTTTTTGATTTTTCAGTTAATTAATTAATATTTACAGTTTCTTGAGCCGAATCAGTTAATAATAAGGTTACCTGATACTATTAGCATCAGGATACACTGATACTGATAGAATTCGAAACAGCGTTACATACATGATCAGTTACTGATCAGGATGCCTGATGCTATTAGTATCAGACAATCCTGATACTATTAGCACCAGAATACCTGATACTATTAGCATCAGGCAGCCTGGTACTATTAATATCTAAAACAGCGTTACATCTGTGATCAGTAACTTATCCGGATATTGGATACTGGTAGTATCCGCATACCTGATGCTATGAGCATGCGGATGCCTGACACTATTAGGATGAGGATGCCTGATCCTGAAAGTATCCAAAACAGCGTTACAGCCCTGATAAGTAACTGATCTGATAGCCTCATCAGTAACTGATTTCAAATCAGTTTTGCTGGATCAGTAACTGATCATAAGCTTACCAGAATTTCCACTCGGGTAGTGTGAAATTAATTTGGCTGATTCTGAGCTCATTAAGCTGGTATATCGAGTTTTTTTTCATTTCAATTGATTAGTCATGTTGTATTTGAAGATGTAAGCCTCATTTAATAATGTGTATGATAAGCAACAGGCTTGTATATATCATATAATAGGTTGAAATAATATTCTCACAGTGCATTTCTCCGTTGGAAATATAGACCTGCATCGTATTACATAATGATGCTCCTGTTAGGAGCAGAAATTCACTGTACATTTTGCAATTACGATACTTTTGATAATTTTAACTAAGCATTGGATTGCATGTTTTTCTAGCCATTTATTCTCTTCCCAATTTCAGTCTACCTCCAATTCATTTATCATTAATTTAACAATGATGATAACAATAATGGGGAAAAAATTTATTCTCCCGAGTCGTTGGGCTATTTTAGTTCTCTTTTTATCTTCTAATTCCATTTCTTCAATGATCTGACAAACAGCCGCTGTAGTGGATGAAGAAGCGAATAGGAGTGTCACGTTACAGGACTGTTAATGAAAGAACGATAATTGAAATTGGTTCGTTTTATATACCAAACGGACAAGAAATGTCTGTCAATGCTGATTTTACTTATCTCCAGTTTTCATTCAGCATTGGATGAAATAAAGGAAAAATCGCCATATACTAACGTATCGTTTTTGTACGTTTATAACTTGACAGTAAGATCAAGAGCCATCAATCGTCCTCATCAATATATTTCTTTCTTCATTTTAAAATAAAAATAAAAATTATTCGTGTTACTTCATTCATCAACTGAATTTTCACTCAAGAATCTAATAGAATAGAGGATTTTCAGAATTTTTCACACATTAAAGAAATTGATAATGTATGACAATATAATTGTTATTATGATAGACCAGGCCTGTCATTCTTCTCACTTGAGATATCATGAAAGTGTTTTGTCGTAAATCAAAGATTTCCATTGCATAATACTATCGCATATATCATTTGAGTTCGTAAAGGGACTAGTATTATCTCCATGTGTGTTTGCGGCTAGAATCGGATCTGTCAGCTTGAGGCTACAGTGAAGAAACACTCCCAGTACTCTCGGCTGGCGCCAGCCTGAGTTACGCAATTTTTATATTGGTTGTATTCCTCGACAATTTCACATTTAACGCCTATTCATGTAGGATTTGAGAGTTGAGAATTCGAATAATATCAGAGCAGTACATTGATTGACAAGTTGTAAATTTTCAAAAATTCTTAGCTACAATTGGCCTACAGTCAGTCTAACCAATATGATTATTAGATTGACTATCGACAATTAATGAGAACTCTCGTTTATTTGATAAATTTCCCTGGAACATATTTGACAGGGAATAATACGTAGGGAATTGTCCTCACTCTATCAATGCTGTATCAGAAAATCTATTTTATCTCTACTATATCCTCCGATTGCCCGAAGTGATATTGGGTTGTCTCGAGTAATACTATACAAAGTCTCTTCAACGTACGCAATTTCACTTAATTGGACTGGTGAGCAGTGTCTAGCATACTGTGATTGATTTTCAAACAACTCTTGTGCCTAGCCATTGTTCGGCTTGTAAGGCTTTTATTTCAATGAAGAAGAGAAGAAGAGCTTCATTTCTAACCTTTTTATGCATTTCTCTAATTGAGAGTATTTTATTAGCCATTAAATTTTTACTTTAGTATCACAATGAAGCTCATGTCAGAAGATTCAGTATAGATGTACACATTTTCCAATGGATCAAACTTGTATATATAACATATAATCCAACTCAATTATATCTTTGAAACTATAGTCTTCATTCCAAATGTAATTAGTTATTTTTTATATCCTTGCTATTTTTTTTTGTTTTATGGCTTCATCATTTTCTAGACATTTTTATCTGTGAAATTGCCGACAGGAGCGTTAGTAAAAGTAATTTTCTTATGGAAGCAGTCAGGGCACATGAAAATCCTGGATAAAAAGAAAATGTGTGGTTTTAGCCAGTGGCAAATAGCCTCAAAGCTCCGTGAATTCTTCTTTTTGCAATCATCTCTATCTCATGTTTCAACAAATTCCTTTGAGGAAAACGAAATAATCATGATAATTCACTCGCATCAAATAAAAGCAAATGCACATAATTCGTAGCTTTTTATTGTTTCTTTTTTTTACCCCTATTTTTTTAAATCCGTTCATTCAATAATACTGTCCAGTGCACCAGTAATATCTGCAAATCGCAGAATCGGGTCAACGATTTGCCGGGAGGACAATCGCGTGAGGTAGTTCGACTATGCCAATGAATATTTATTTTTCCCCTGACAGCCTGCTTCGCTCTCTGTTCTGTGATCACAATTTACGATTGAAAATTTGCGAGTAAATTGTTACAAAGAGGTGATACCCAATTTTTTTTTTAATTCTATCCGTAGTATGATTGGCAGAGTATAACAGTGTTGCTAAATATTGTCGCTAAATGTTTTCTATTAAAACGACGTTGGATATAAATCTATAATATTACAATTTTCCTATCAATAATAATTCAACACATGTTTTGAATACATTTTACCATTTTGTGTTACAGATGTTTCGACGTGAAATTAATATGATGGACACGGGGGCAGATTTTGACTGACTTTAATATCATGTTGAACGAAAGGAAAGAGTTCAATTTGTGAGAAATTCATTGCCGACTCAATTTTTATTAACCATAAAAATTTGAAAAAGTGCAAAGAACTGGAGAGACAATCTTATCCATCCTGCCAGTGTGTTACCTATTAAGGTGAGTATTCTGGAATTTTTCAACTTATTTTCAACGAAGCAAAAAAAAAGGAACAACTGTTGGAAACTAATATTTTTTTTTTTTTATGGAAACTAATATTAACCGAAGCTCTAGAAGATACACGGTGACATCCATAGAAAAAAAAAGCCTGAGCATAATAAAACGCGTGAAAATTTAATGGATTGGAAAATAGCAACGGGATTGTCCTCTCTGTTATTGCAATATAATGCTTTAACATTAAATCATGCTTCTGGTATAATATTTTCCACTGGTTGCTCTTCCAATGTATTTCATTCTGTGTTACACATTCTGTCAGGGCGTATAATGACACTTGTGAAATATTCTCTCTCTCTCTGTCTAATTCTGTATGTATCACATTGGAATGACAGGTCGTTTGTGAGTCTTGTTATTCCAAACCGATATAGCCTTAAGGGAAATCGATTGCTCGTCCAATGTGGTTTCTCAAACAAAAGATCTGATGGTGAAGAGTATTTCAGTTATGGCTGTGGATATCCCGTTGGCTTGTTGAGTAGTCCTAGTGGAGTTTTCTTTCTATTAGTGACGTCTTATCAGGTTCCTTCGTATGTAATTATTCTTTCTGAGCTCATTCTATTTCAGCAAATTTATCTTTTCACAGTGCCATTTTTTTCTGCAGTTTAATAGAAATGTTTTATTGACATTGAAGCTATTTTTATGTCATACTGTGACACAAATTAAATTGCCTGCAGCCATCGGTATTATTAGCAAATGTAAACTCTAGTGATTGACAATAAATCACAAATTCATCCGATATTCATAGTATTATGGCACTAATTCCACAAATATTGCACATTTGAGAATAGATAAAGATTTATCTAAATACGAGTGAATACCATTCGGATAAATTTATGAGATTATAACAATTGTTTCACTCCTATTCTTGAATCGTGTGTAGGTGAGCCGAAAATAACATGAACTGACTCGACTGATAGGTCAATTCTCAGTGTCTTTTCTACCTTGACAACTATTGGTATCATTTATCATTGTGATTGAGCCATGTGTCTTCCTCTGATGTTGAAGAACACTTTTTTGTATTCCGTACGCTGCTTAAAAAGAATCAGTATTCATTCCCCTTGATACTTTCCCTTACAATTTCCAACGTGTATTAGAAAAATTATTCCCTAATCCTCGTACCTCCCTCGATTATCATGTGTTTGGTCTCTTACTTCACGAGTTCAGTTGACTACTATTCATTAGTAGCCTGGTCGTAGAGTACGTAGGGATAATATTTCTGGCAATTCTCATCCTCCCACTATCTGAACTTTCGTTTTATACGTTTCAATCAGGGCTACAGGAAACTCACAAATGATTTCCATGCATTCACGCTCCTGTTCTCTCGGAATTGTAGTATTTTTAGTATATTATTGATTTTGACAGGATAAAATGACCTTGTCTCGCTTGGTTTTCGAGATATTCCAAGAAGAATTATTGCAAAGAGTTCATTTGTCTTGTTTCAACTCTCCACTTCTGATTAATTCTCATTGGTGAGAAAAAAATGAATTCTGATAATACACAGGCGAATATGTTATTACGCGCATATACCCGTCGTTATAGATTACTTTACCTCAATTTATATCCCATCCACCAACAAATAGTACGAACTTGTGCTTTCCTTATTATCCATGAATTGGTCCATCGAACTTGAGGCGTTCCAAACTAATTCTCAACTTGTTCGTCTATCTGCTCCAATCCAGCCAACGTGAAACGTTGTTCTTGACTCCATATAGCAGCTCTATACTCTTTATCGAGTTTTTCATGATCCCTCTCTACCTGTATATGAGTTTCTTTCGACTTACGCTATTCCCTTGATCTTTCGCTGTGTTACCGAGCTGCTATTCAAGTGCGCGAGGCTGTATCTGAAAGGGGAATCTTGAGTGTGAAAAATATATAGGCTATACACTTCAGAAACTCCACTCGTCTGTTCATTCTTCCCAGTTCTTCGTATCATTCGAGTTTGTGACAGAAATCTTACCTTGATGCATGCTTCATTGAAATTATTAAAAAATCAATAATGAATTAATTCTGTTGGGGAAAAATATTTGAACGTATTGAATGACATCGTGTGGAAAATGTTGGAGAATCTTGATGCATCTCATTTGAAATGCACAACAAGTTTTTCTGAACCTTTCACACAATTTATTGGCTCACTCCCTGCGTTATGAATAGGCAATATTCATGAATCCGTACACTAATGACGAGCTTTACTAGTTTATGATAATGAATGTTCCGATATTACCTCTATTTTTATCCTCTTTTCATCCTAACAATGACAATGCGTTCATGACAATAGTAGTGTCTTTTGTAATTCTTCCACAATTTAGTTCAAACTTTTCTAATTTTCTAGTATTAATTGCATATTGATTCGAAATTCATCCAGCATTTTCCTTGCTTTTATATGACGAGACCGATGGCGCGCTCCAGCGCGCCCGTTAGGTATCTTTAGTATAGTATATTACGCGTACTATACTACTCACAATTTAACTGACCAATGAGGAAGAGGACTTCACTTTAATCGTGACAACTTTTGATACATCGATTGTTTGCGGTCTTGCTCCTTTTTATGAAGAATAATCGCGAAAAACTGAGAAAACTTTTTCCTGACTCCATATTAATGTCTATTTCGCTCTATCTCGCTTATTTACCGAGATGATCGAGAAAAACTGAAAAAATTGCGCGAACACTAGATATCCCGAATCGTTGCGGCTTTTGGCCCTTCAGGATTCCCCATCATCGTGTGTTTCACTCAATTCTTTGCGAAATTTCAAGGAAAACCACGTATTCCCTCGAGAAATGGGTGAGAAATGAGGATGAAGGAATATTCGAAGGAAATCAGCCATCATGGAAATCCCGATTTTCGAATTTTCATAACTTTTTTTCTGTGGCGTATTTCCTGATGAAATTTTACAGTGACACTGCCTATGTCGTCAGGATGTAGCCTGCAAAATTCCACAACAATATCGCGAATGGTTCTGCGAATTCGACAGAGCAGACATTGACATTTTCACTGATCCCATATTAACGTCCATTTCGCTCTATCTCGCTTATTTACCGAGATAATCGCGAAAAACTGAAAATACTTCTCTCCTGATCCCAAATTAGTGCCTATTTCGCTCTATCTCACTTATTTACCGAGATAATCGCGAAAAACGGAAAAAACTTTTTTTTGACTCCATATTAATGTCTATTTCGCTCTATCTCGCTTATTTACCGAGATCATCGCGAAAAACGGGAAAAAAATTTTCCTGATTCCATATCCCAGCGCGCCCGTTAGTTATTTTTAGTATATCACGCGTACTATACTACTCACAATTTAATTGACCAATGAGGAATGAGGACTTCACTTTAATCCTGACAACTTTCAATATATCGATTGTTTGCGTTCTTGTTCCTTTTTATAGAGGATCATGATGCGAGAAACATTAAATTCTATTTTTTAAATTATATTATTCTCTTTGTACAATGAATAATTGTTCATGTGTATATTTTATTATACTATTTATGCAAAAATCTAATACAACTAGCAGAAAAAACCTCGCATTATCTGTTTCACTCATTTTTATTAAATTTAATATACATCTTGGGATCTCGTGTGTTCAATTTTTATCCGTCGCTGTTGTGGAAACATTCCGCAAGTAGAACGTCAGAAGAAAATCACGTTAAGTTTCTTTGATCCCTCCGGAAAACGATCTCCGTTAAAAAAGAAGCTCACAATTTTCCTCTGCTTTTTTTTACCTTCATTTACTTTTTGTTCTGGGATTTCGTTCTTTTCTTTTTTTTTTTCATTCCACTTTGTCTCTTTTCTTGTTCTCGCTTGAGTAAGGTACCCACTTCATGTTTATTTTTTTTTCACATTTTTCTCCCCCGTTTGTTGTATCATTCTTTGTACCTTCATTCTGCTTCTGGGATTGTTTGAGACCGAACGCGTGGTGCAAAAGTGTACAATACAGGCGCTTTCTCACTCACTCACTCAATTCGTTTTGCTCACGTTGGCCTCGCGTTGGCAGTCAGTTTTATTATTTTTATCTCTCTCTCTCTCTCTCTTCTCTTTCTCTTGTTTCTTTTTATTTGCTGCCTTACTCCACCACGTTTCTCATTCCGTGTTCCCCGAGGCTCCAATTAGACCCGTACACTTGAAGCAGACGTTTCTTTTCTCCCAACCAAAGTTCCAAGTCTCACACAACGAGTGCGAGTCACGAAATTTTGCTCGATCAATTGTAATGTTAGACACAATAAGTAGAAATGAGATGAATAAAGGAAAAATACCGGAAATGATGTGTGATCCTTCTTTTTTGGTAATACATATTACATGGTGAAAGAAGCTGAATCACTAATTGCTTCCATCAAATTGTTATTTTCATCCAATTCTCTAAAAGGAACAATCGAGCTAAAAGTAGCATGGAAAAATTCCACATTATCAACGTCAAAGAGTTTGAATGAAGGGAATATGCTAAATCTTCTCTCTTCATTAAATTATCTTTGGCAATGACATGAAAATCTCAAAAAAAAAATTGTTCCTGTACATCAAAGAGGTTATTGAAATTGATTTACAAACCTTTATTACATTCATGTGAATAGATGTGATTTGTGGATAGATCAAGCTCTGATGGGATAGAGGCAGAGGGATTAAGGATAATCAAGATCCATGGAATTTTTTTAAATAAAAAAGGAGAAAGAAAAAAAAATAATAATCATGGTGATTCATTGAATTTATTTGATTTCCATTGGTTTAATCAATACAATTTCAATACATCACATTGTACAATGATTGTCGATAGCGCGACAGCATGGCGACCAAAGTATCCTCTCATCTGCCTAATGAGAAATGGCCAATCCAGTAGTGCGACAAGCGCTATTAACCTGTGTGTGGCTAACGAGGATTTGTTGTCCGATCCTGTTGGGCCACCTTCGTTGATATACAGCCCGAAGTCTTCTTCATTGCCCCCTCCCTCTCTATCTATCTCTTTCTCAGTTTCTTGGTATTGCTACTTCAGTAATGTAAAAAAAAAACTCTAATCGTCGATTCTCTAGGCAATTCAAGCGATTATGTATATCTTTTCTATACATGAAATGAAACATCATCGCGTGCCTCACCGGTCAGCGGGGGCGCACTCTTGTCGTCCTTCAGTAACTTGATTTTTTCAATGTGGCAAAACACTCGTTCATCTATTGATATTTCTCTTCTGCACATTCCATGAATTCCTTAAATGTTAGGAAATCTTAGGAAAATTATCATTTTTTTCCCTCTATGAATGAGAAAATATGAATTATTACTTTGATATATTCATTCAAAGTGATAATTCTTGAAAACACGCAATATCTCATGACAAATTAATTCTATTTTTGTATTTTTTTTTGTTTATTTACTGGAATTATTTTTTTGTCTCTGTGAAAGCAGGCACGTGTTCATATTTTGGTAAATTATGTATTTAGGATTTTTTTTAATGGTTAGAATTATTTACTCTTGTCAGAATTGAGTTATTTAATTTGGAGGAAATAGTGTGAATAAACATAGGAGGAATTTATGCATTCTTTATGAAAAAGATAAAGCTTCATAGGAAATAATTCAACGACATAGACAATATCAGTGAGGTAATTGGGTCTATAAATGTTCCTCAGTGTATACATTCACTCCCTGATGGAAATTATTTAGTTTCCTATCTCTCGTAATTCTGGGAAGCTCATAATGCTCGCGGCATTATTCGAAGTTTTTAACAGCGTTACGTATAAAAGTACATTAATTATGTATGAAAAGGGAAGGTGGGTTAAAATGGACACTCTAATTGAACGGTTCAAGATGGGGGTTTTTCTAATGATTCCATTGGAAAGCTGAGAATATTTTTGGTGGAAAACATGTGTTAAAATCTATTATTTTTTGATTTTTTGAAAATCTTACTGATTTGACCAAGTTTTGGAGGGAGTTCCTTTTGAAAACTGAAAAAATTCACTTTTTCAGCAATATCTCCGGTCCTATTGGTCGAAAAATGAAATTTTTGAAAAATTCCAAATGATAATTTCTGACATGTGCCATAGAATCATCAGAAAAAAACTATCTTCAATAATTTCCATCCATCTCGAGTAAGTTTCATAGTATAAAATACAAAAATCAATCCGTTTTACCCCTTATTCCCATTTTACCCCATCTTCCCCTGATCTTTACTTCCTTTCGTATCAATGTTTTTATTTGCAGTTTCATAACTGTGTATTTCATAGGTGAGAGAGTGAATGAACAGAATGAAATGAAAATCTACTGGGATTCAAGAAAAAATTTAATTCTCTACTAGAACTTGAGGCATGGCAAAAATCATTCATAGAAGTAAAATGAACTACATAATTCCTCCATTTACAAAGTCAGAGAACAAGTCGTTTTTCTACATATATTCATCCGAGTTTAGACATCGTAAATGCCTCAACCTCATCCTCTCGCTATAAAATACTTCACTTCGAAGTGTCATTTTATTTTATTCTTTTTCCCCCTCCATTTTTTTTTCTTTCATTCTTATCTTGAAACTGCAATTCCTCCGTCGAGTCACGAAGCGAAGATGAGAATTTATGTGCGCGTGAAGTTGGTATACGAGGCAAAAAGCTAAAGGAGCCAAAGGAAGTTCTTGAAAAAGAAAAAAGAAAGGTGGAAAAAGGTTTTTTTTTTAAAAAAAAAAACGAACGGAAAAGAGAGAATAGTATTGAGAAGAGAAAACGAGAGAGGTAGCTGCCTGCATCAGTACGTTCTGGGATAACGCGTTTGTCACATCGTCTAGGGCCGTGGAAAACTTAGATTTATCATGGCGCTCAGAGGAGCCTTGCGAATAGGATAGAGGAGGGGCTGTTTTATCCCTGGAGCTTTGCGTTAACCTCAATGCCTTCCTCTTTCGTCTTTTTTTAAAATTTTATCCCGTATCCGATCGATCATTCGTGACTCAATAGTGTTATGAATATTGAATAATCGTTCTCACTATTTTTCACGGTATTTTCATCGAAATTCTATTACTACAAAACTTGATTATTTCGAAATTTACTTGAATTGAAAGGAGAATTTTGAGATTAATATGAAACACTCTAATTATGAATTGCTCTAACTTCTAAAGCTCTCGTTCCATCAAGGCGCAATGCTTTATTCCAATTTCACGATGATAATCATGATAATTATTCATCAAGAAAAGTGATGGTAGAAGGCTCTGTATGCATTTGGCCCTGGGTGTGTCAGGAGCGTTCGATATTTCTAATGTGAGAGCAATCTAACTTTGTGCCATAAACAATGCCAATACATTAGATGCATATGTATATACGATGAAAGTGGATGGTGGAGATGGAATGAGAAGGTTATATTTTACAAAAGCACAGGTAGAATAGCTTCATGAAGGTAGAGTTGTTCAACATCCATAACCCCGTGCTTCATAGGTATACACAGGTTTAACCATAGTGCCACAAGATTCCACCTCGGGTCTTTATTATACACCAAGATTCGACCCCATGCTTTATTATACAGAATCATGCATCCACCTCTGCTCAGGCCCCAGGCATGCCTCAAAACTACATCAAAGATGTCTCTTTCACGTACAAACATTTCCAAATAGATGGAATCATTCCGGTGCATCTCAGGGTTTACATTTATAATTGAATATGAATGCTAATACAAATCCTTTGATATGATATTATCATTTAAGGAGTGTCAGTTGCTATTCAGTTATTGGAAAATAAGTAATTACAGGTATTTCAGTTAATATTCATGATTTTTTGAAGAAATTTCTCTTCTATCAATTGCTCATGACGTCATAGTGCAGAAACATTCGGAAGAAATAAAATTACACTTTAATAACTCCTACAGAATGTAGAAAACTATATTTTATAGACTCTCATCTCTTTGTACACATAAAAAAAAACTATAATTGTTTTTTTACTCCATTCATCGGGAATACAAATTTCAAAAACTCATGAAATTGACAAAAGAAACAGAGAGAACTCGTTTCGATTGATAATGTAGTCTCATACTCTATACCTGCATGATGTTAATTCCAATGGGCTATAACAATCATAAACAAGGAGCCAGTCTCATTATGCCCACTCAACTGCATCATCTCTACTTCAATCATGATGGATAACCACTCAGACTTTTTTGTCATATCAACCATTTAATGTACTTCTAATTCCTTTATAAAAAGGAACAAGAACGCAAACAATCGATATATCGAAAGTTGTCACGATTAAAGTGAAGCCATGAAGTCCTCATTCCTCATTGGTCAGTTAAATTGTGAGTAGCATAGTTCGCGTAATATACTATACTAAAGATACCTAACGGGCGCGCTGTAGCGCGCCATCGGTCTCGTGATTAGAAAACTGATGCAATATTCAACGAAAGTCTCAATATCTCGTGTTGATAGGAAGAGTTTAACGAGTATGAAAATATAATATGCCGTTAATGTCACATATTAAACAATATTTCATGGTGAGTTTTCACTTTGAAATTTACTACAGCTAAAGTGTAGTTCAAAACATATAAGACGTATTTAAACGTCATAGCACATGTGCATTTAATCGAAAATTCACTTTTTCGTGAAAAAAATGGAAAAAACCAGTGAACTAATAATTCAGTTTAACAATTGAGTTGAATCCAAATAACTGAAATGTTACTTTCGAAAGTTTAAATTGATAAAATCCAAACTTTAATTGACTTTCACGTAATCATGATCAAAACTATTACTTGATCAGATATCACAATCATTGACATTCATAATGCCAGGAGTTCTGTAAAATACGGAAAGAGCGCAGGAAAAGAGTATTCTAATCCAATTGTACATACGTTCGACACTCAAATTTCATGGATTTTTTTTTTCACAATATAGATAGAAATTATAATCCGTTATGTGATGAGACTATCCGCAAAACCATGTCGAGTAATGGGTTTATTGAGATTGTCATTTAATACAACGAGAGAGGCACTCTACGAGGCAATCGGGGCTTCCGGTGTTTGGCTGCATCAGTGGCCGCTCCCGTGATAGTTGTGTCCGACCTCTCGTCTATATTTTCTACTTATCAAAGCTCTCTTCCTTTAATTCTCTGCCGAACTGCATCATTCATCATTCCACTCGACGGATAAAAATCGATGACTATACATGTTTTGTTATTGCTCAACCACAAATTATTGTCCAATATTCATTTATTTAAGTATGAAACTGATGATTTTCCCTATGTGCTTGATAATACTTGCTGCGTGTACGTTTATATATGGAGAACGCAGTGAGGAAGAAAGAGGCGAGAAACGCTTACAGTTAAGTGATAAGGAAGTAACAAATTGTCTAGCTAGACGAGCACTACTAACTGTTGCTGCACGATAATACTAAACACAGCTCAGTTTTCTACTCTTATTCTATCACTGTCCTCTATTATCTTATGCTCAAGTCCAAAATTAACCACGAGTTCACTGCATCCATCTTGAATATTCATGATAATTCTGAAAAATCGATTTGTCAACGGGCGACATAAACAAGTCGATATTACCATTTTTTTAAAATAAAAGTGGTCCTCGAGCAATTACTGGGCAACTTGATCCTCGAAAATCCAAGGATGTCTGAATTGATGTATGTAGCACACTCAAGATATATATGAAGCGCAATGTAATCCATCCAGCCACTAGGATTGCCTTCATTATCATCGTTTTGGAAAGGGCCTATTGATGTTGATCCATCAGCCACTACCCTCGCTCATCCTTCTGTTATGTGGGATGAAACTACAAATTATCCTAGAATACTGCAAGTGGTGTTAGGATATTGCTCTGTTTTACTTACACGTTTACAAGCTCTTTCAATACAGTTCTTCGATGTGCTTCATGGCTTGTTTTATCTAGAATGCCACTTGGACACGGGGAAATTCTGTCCCAGTCTTGCACTCGAGTGCACTGCAAATACAGTTAGCGTATCAACCTTCGTTCCTCACTATACAATTCTTGGAAGAGATGTCATCTTTAGCATTATTGGTTTTCTATTTTTAATTGTGCTCTTTGTAACATATTATATTCTGCAAGTTATCATTAAGGAAGAGTAATTTATTATTTAATAATATTTTCATCTGTGTGATTGAGAATCCTAAATTTATAATTACACGGGCTTGAAGGTGACAGAATTCCAGAATTTTCAGCAGAAGAGGTAAAATTTTGTTTGAGTATTCTCTCAACTTGAAACACTTGTCTGATACTTGAATCCCCACTCACTAGTGTGTCTGGCTCTCACTGCGTCGTGGGACTTGGCGACTAAATAGCGTTTCCGTTCAACTGGTGCAGAGATAAGTTTTGAGTGTATCCCACGGATTTCCGGAATACTTACTTTTGGATAATTTTACAAAGTTTACTCGAGAGAATCCTGCAGGGATTCAAAATTATGTCTTTGTTAATCCACTCTGAGAAGGTGTTGAAATTGCTCCTTTTTCGCTTTTTCTGGTGTAAGTGAACAAATTGTCATATTTTACTGGATGAATACTTGGATGAAATGAGATGAGTAGCTAGTCAGACGATTCGATACATATCGAATGAATTCGTGAAAACAATGGACTCGCGTTCAATTATCCACCCTCGATTAAATCCAATCACCTACGAAACGTCTTTCTCAGGCAGCTGTTACGAGTCTCGTGCTTTCAAGCAGAATTGAAATTTCCAATTACTCACGAAGAAATTTGTTTTCCCGCCTGTTACAAAAAACGTGAGAATGCTCCATGTTTGTTCAGAGTCTGTATTCTTGGGTACTGAACTTGAAACTGAATGATTTCGAGGAGGCACTTCACACTATGTCGGAGTGTAACAGAAATTCGAACGGATATTTTAGACTTCATTTCAAAGAGATCAAATTGAAAAGCTCGTTTCAGGAGGGGGTGAAAAAAGGTGAGAGAATGTGGAAGGCTAGTCTATTTATCAGGCGAGTCTAGCAGAATCGATAATTCGATTCGTCTGAAATCCTCGACTTACATCTAGACCTCGATCTGCTGTACGTTTCATGTCCCTGTGAATAGTTTTCCTCTCATGCTCAGTACATAAAAATAGAATTCAGCCAAGCATGCACATCTTATTCCTATTTCCACGTATCTTTAGTAAATCATTTCACAGATTACAAAGCGCTATTCATTGAAACATTGAATCTCTTTTCTTCTCCAAATCGATAAATTCGATTCGTCGAGCCGATTCTTTGTTAGATGCTCCCGAGGCTTCGAATGCACTTGAGTTATTAGAACTAAAATAAGACCTGTGGTCTATGAGGAAGATAAAGTCCATGAGAAAATTCATACTATCACATTGTTTGAGAAATAATACTGCTTCATAATTAAATTCTACTATACTAAAGGAGTATTTCATAAATAGAATCCGTGGTTTTTGGGGATGGAAGAGTTTTAACAAGGTAGCATCCAAAATTAAGGTGAAACATCGGGTCTAAAGGGTTTTCCCAGCCATCTACTATTCTCCCATGATTTTCCACATTCAACCCTAAACCTTTCAACTCTGCTGGAGAGCTGCCAAGATGAAACGTTCATTTTGGAGGATGGAAAATTATATTTCAACACATATATAATACTGTATTTGATGAATTTCATTTTCACGTAATGGCATTCACATGGGAAATTGTTATTAGATACATTTACAAGCATCTACAATTACAGAGGATTTTAATTTATGTAAATTGAAATTTTCTCGATGAATTATTATATGAATAAAATTCATTTTTTCCGAGAAACTAAATATTTCTTTGTCAAATTATCAGTGATTAAATTTTATTTAAACAGTGGGAAAATTGAAAAAAGTAACAAGCAACTCCAACAAAAAAAAGTTTACGTTTACGGAGGGCAATGAAATAGCTCACGCTCTCCCTCGTACATTATAACACAATTGTAGAGCGCTTAATTCAATAAATTAACCCTAGTCTCTGGTTGAACCGGGGTCCATGAAGCAAAAGATAGCCCGGCCGGGTCGGTCGGGCGGTCCAACCGCGGCAGGAAATCTCTTCAATCTTCCCTGATGCATCTTGTTAACGAATGTTTGTATGAGTGAAACCATAAAGAGAAAACGACATCATTAGGTTCACATAAACCTCACAATGGAACTATTTCATGTTGAAAAATCAGTCTTTTTTATTTCCACACGAATTGATCACTGAATTAATTGTGCAGCAAATGGCTTCTCTTTTTGTAGCTATAAACTCGAAAAATTTGAAGAAAAAAATAATCCTATGAATTTATGGAGCTCAATGGTGAGAGGCTTTTTAACACTTGACCAACGGAAAATGGATGACTAAGGGAAACATGTGTTTTATCTTTTCAGCATCGCGTGGGCAATGTTGTCTGACGACAGTCTGCTACTGCCATATGCAGTATAAACTCAGCAGACGAGACGAAGAGACAAGTACTATTCAGCTAGAATTGAGGCTAACTTTGGAAAATATTCGCTGTCACGCATATAATCTACATTTTGTATTTTCGAATGACTTCATTACATGGAGACAATTTTATTCATGGATACTCGTAAAATATCCATTCATTGAGTGACTAAATTCACTTTTTAAATGGAACAAAGCAACCGAGAATTAATGAAGTTAATGTGAACCATGTTGAATGTTGAATAATTCATAGGACAATTGTATAACGAGAAAAAGGTAGTTAGAGGTGAGCTCCATGGTACCCGAGATAACGCAATTATACTAATTCTGTACTACTGATTAATGTTTACTGCTGATTCCATTTGATGGTCTCATTGAATGTACTTTAATTAATAGAGAGAGAGAGAGCAGGATTATTCTGATTTTTTCCCATGGATTCGGCTAAAAAAACTTTAACAGCCTCAGGATAAAAAATATATTTGATATTATTTAAAAGGTTGACGCTATTTGCACAATGCATGAAAAAGTCACGCAAAGTATAATAGACCAAAGATATGATTAAAATTTAATTTAAATTACTGCATGATGGGCAGAGGTGGGGGTATATACTGAGCGAGCGACTTATCAAGGCAATTCGAATGGAAATTTGGTATAGAACTGGATAGCTCAATCGGTAGAGCGCCCAACATGACATGGGAAGATCCTGGGTTCGACTCCCGGTGCAGGACTATCCAATTTTTTCTGGAATTGTTTTGAAATGTAGGGTGCAAATAGCCAAAACCTATTTAAAATGGTGAATAAATGTCTCGTTGAGGTAAAATAGAGTTAAAAGTATTGAAGTATTTCACCAATCTTCTGCATGACATCTTCTGATGGATAATTATTCACAAACGCGAGAGGAGTTAATTAAGGAAAGCCATATGAACGTCCCTCAAGACCTCTCTACTAAAGTATCTCTTGTAGAGTTTATTAGCCCTTAAGCTTTTTTTTTCGTCTGTCTCATCTGACAATCTTTCGAGTAGATGAGAATAGTGAAAACTATTCTTCATTTTATTACCCATTGAAGGAGATGAAGATTGAGTTGAGCCCATATATTTTGTAGACAAAAATTTACTCCTTGTGATTGGGTGAGAAGGTCAAATCACACATTGAAGTTAATGTAATAGAAAGAGAGAGAGAGGGAGAGAGAGAAAGAGAAAAAAAAGGAGCTAGCCTTATCTCAAGGAGGTTAACAGAGGTGAGATGGTATATTCTTTAGAGTATTTGTACTCCTACCCTAATTAATTATGGAATGATGTTAGGAACAGAGTAAACGTTTATCAGTAATGTATTAAAATTATTGACTGAACATTAAATATTTTTCCCTGACATGAATGATACTAATTAAACTAATACCATGTTACTTCAAATGCTATTAAAATTTTTTCGAGAACAAAGTTTATTGCTGCACATTAATTTCACCGACAATTCACGGAATTGCCTAATACAGTGAGTTTACTCTACCACAGTAGAATTCGTGGGAGATAGTAGTTCAGCTTTATTGTGGTTTATCTGGTGAGACAATCTAGCCGCTTCTATTCCATCAGGTCTGTGGCTGTCTGACGTTTCTATGTAAACCCAATTTCAACAATTCTCCAGTTATTTTTATGATAAAAAAAAAACATTCCCCCATAGAATCAATTATTTATCACTTTTCGAAAGCAAATGAATTTCCCTCAATTATGCGGTGATTTTTCTTCAAAAGAACTTGAATTTTATGTGACAATTTTCTCTTCTAATGCATCATTTGTGACCCAGTCCAATCTTGTACAACCCACCAAACTGAGTTTGCCGTCATCGTAATAAACCACAAATCGATAGCAACACATACAAGGCCGAAGAGGAGACGCCTATGGTGGGCTATTATAGTGGTGTTTCACGTGCTATATAATGCCCTAAGTTGCCATTGAAAATACCAGAGGCTGAAGGTACACCATACTATTATGAAATAATCAAAATGGTTGTTTATTAAAAAAATAAATGTTACCTTTGAATGAGGAATTGAATTATAGAATAAACAATTGAATCGGTCGAAGATGATTCTACGAAATCCTGTCTGGAGTTTCAATTAATTGAAAAAACTAGTATAATAGTGTTGGTGAAAATGCGAGAGAGAGAGAGAGAGAGAGAGAGAGAGAGGTAATAGGTTCATGGAGAATTTACTAATTGACACTTATGTCATATGTGAAATCGACTGGCTACTGGTAAAATATGATTTTACCCCTCTACATTTATATGAATCATATTCTCTACTGTTGATAACGAGTTCATGTATGCTCACTTTGGGCTATATTATTCTGCATTAATATTGAAATGTGTTGGCTGGCATCAATTAAATCGATAATTAATGAATTCCGATTGTCATCAGTTAGTGAGTGATTTCATATTCTATGATTCATGTGAAAGTCTGATTTTGTTTTTGCATTATTATGAGAAAGTAATTATAGAATTTTAAATGAATTTATTTGAATTATTGTTCTTGTTCAGTTAAATTATTCAGATGCACGCGTGTTATTTAGGATATCCTACAATCCCAGAATATGAAAAATTAATTTCACACCCTTTATTTCGTGTACATGTAGTTTTTTTTTCTCTTCTATACAATGTAGCACATTTCGGTACTCACTCCCAGGAGGCTTTTAGTGGGTGACAAGCTGAATAAAATATGAATTGAGGCATAGCGCAAAGGGGAGTTTCATATTGAAGATATGGAAAGAACTAAAAGAGGACACGAGGAAATGAAAAAAAAAATGTAGATTCTTGAGAGATGAAAAATAATATTCCCTACTGATAGGGGAGATGTGTGAACATTTTAAAAGGGATTTTGTGGCACTGGAATGGGGAACATGTTTAATGCCCAGAGGAATTGAAATACCAGTAACCATTGTAATTAAATTCTGGTTAGATTAATTGTACTAAAATTATCTCGGTGGAATTTCCTCGATAGATATAACGCATCCTTTTAATATGTTAATGTTTGAAAATTAGCATTAGTCATTGTATACGTATCGTTGTTATACAGAAAATTTCCTGGTATACGTACACAAGAGACTACGCAATATTCCCATGTGAGTAGTGCTGTTATTCGTATTTGATGGAAATCCATTCTCCTCTGTTTTGCTGGAAATATTGGTGGAAAAAGTTGTTAGTTACTTGGTGGTTTGTCGTTTTCTTTAGTGCCAAGAGTCTTTCTCAAATTCCAGGCTTTCCACTGGTAGCTTCTTATCTTTTGCACCGCATTCCCCCAGTAACCAAGTATTTCTTGCAGCAGAGAAAAAGTCATGAGAGACGAAGGAAAAATGTTAAATACAGAAGTGATTATAGAGACTGAAGAGAAAAAGCGGAAAAAGATTATGCTCAGTGTGCGGATACCACTCAGTGGGGGGCGAGCTAGTGAAATGATGTTTACGGGTTCTCTATTGTTCCAACGCGAGAAGGCAAAATAAAAAGTTGCAAGCTCTGGAAAGCCATGGAGATATCTACGTTATTGAAGAGGTCAAGAAAAGCCTTCAGCACTTGTCTCACTCGTTCTTTAGAATTTGGCCTCTTTCATTATCACAAAACACTCTCATTGAGATACGGAATCTCGAGGATTTTTAGAAGCTGTTTATCACCGACAAGATTCTAAAGGTAGAAGCAATGTGAAGAAAAAAAAACTAAATTAAAGCTATTGCTTAAGCTTAAAGATATTGCTTCCAAAGGATCCTGAGAGGAATTTAATAAAATTCATGTGGAATTGAAATTTTTTGCTGATAAAATTGGAAACTCAAGGGCTTATTACATCTTTTGAAGTTGAATGTAATTCAGCCACTACATTCACTCAGTATACCCATATATGTGGGTATCGACGTATAGAACCATCTGAGTTTGACGCGCTGTGAATCAGTTTCTCTTGCAATGTCATCTGTCACAGCTCTCTATATTTGTGTGTACGGAATTGTGTTATATACGAGAGTCGACGGTCAAAGGGAATACATTGAATTTGATTCTGGGATAAATTACGAGGAGAGAGTGTGAAAGAGGAGGGTGTAAAGCATTGTACCTATGTGCCTTGAAATTTGTGGAAATTCTCTCTGACGTAATGTACTTAAATCCTCGTTCATTGTTTTAATGAAATTTGCGATTAAATACGTTATATTAAACCGAGCGACTTCTTCTCTAACTTATTTTAACATAGCGAAGCTGATAAACACTCGAACTAATGGGAAATGATTTTCATGTGAATTTTTTGATTTACTAGACTGATGCGCGTTTGTATGGCTTTACTTTGCGGGCTAAATGAGCATGCATGTATTTTCATGTTTTTTTATGTAAAATAATTACAATAATGAAAATCGGACAGAATTTTTCAAATCTGTTATCATGAGAATATTGAGAGAGTGAAAATCAAGGATTCGCTGACCCACCAACCTGGAGGCTAATATGGGACTTATACATGTAATTATTTCACCGAAAATCAGTGGAGTGGCTTTGATGGGATCCTGGAAGCGAATCATTCACTAAGAATTGAGTATACATACGCTTTATACTATGTACAGAATATATACTCCGCATACATATATTTTATTGTTATATTGTGCATAGTGACTTTACCATGACACGATACTAGTATAAGAGAGAGAGAGAGATATTACAACTCAAATTTATGGAGTTTTAGAGTACTATGACACGAGGACAATGAGAAGGCGTCGAAGGTCTGAAAGTGAAGGAAATGAAAAAGAAGGGCTTTTGTCGTCAGTTTCAGTGTATATGAATTACGTAGGCGTTGAGAGTCCGGCGTCTTGGTAGCTTCCTCCTCTGTTTCAGAGGCCCCGAGGCACTCGTACAACGGAAGTGGCCCCGGGCTACCATCAAGAGGATGTTACAATTATTAGTGACCGGGACTCGTTAGCACGTTTCCTTTCTTTCCTGACTCATTCCGCTTTTCAAATGACTTAGCTCTGTGTAAAGTGTCAATCTGTATACAGAGAGGAATGAAAAAATATTTTATTTCAACATCACAATCTGTAGAGATTAATATCTGCTACTGCTGCTGATAATTAAATTTTTTCACTCTTTGAATTGAATTGCTATTTGAGCTTTTTGAATTTCCTGCTCAGTAGAAAGAAAAAAAAGAATTAGAAGAAATGTCTTTGATGTTTTCATTACTGAATGAATTGTTCTTGTGTGTGTTTTGGCTTTTCTTTTCTAAATTTTCTCTACATTCATTTTATTATGATGAAATTATTTTCAATTAAATATATCATCTGGATTATGAGGCGAAATAATCATATAAATATTGAAGAATGAAAATAAATTCTATACGAATCAAACGACAGCCTTGTGCATTGTGTATATTTTACTTTTTTTTCTCCATTTCGATATATTTCCAACGCTTGACTGGAAATAATGAAAACTCAAGCGTGTGACAGGGGATGTGCTTGTTAATTAGACACAGTGGAATTGGGTCGCCGCCACGCGTCGATGCTCACTCATTTGCTCTACTCGCTATTGAATGCTTCATTGAATACCCTCATTTTTTTTATATTTCATTTTAATATATTAATTATCTCCCTTGGATCTCATTGATCATCTCTTTTCATACGGTTCTCGTTCTTTTTTTATCCTTTTTCCATTGAAATTGAACTCAATCACGATGGATTCCAATCGAAGAATTCAAGAATTGCTCGGTAGCAACTGGGTTGAAATGGAGAAAAAGAAAATGAAGGAAAAAAAAATTGTCACTCCTATGTATGTGCAGTATATGGAAATTGTATTTTTTTCCTCTCCACTCCTTTATATACCTGATGAGAATCAATATTCTGGGAAATACTACACGTCAAAGCGTCGAATGCAATTGCTTCCGTCATACGTTTTATTCCAGAAAGTGGTCAGTGAAAAACCAAGTAAATTTGAATAAGTTAATTACTAAAAAAACGTCACATCCATGTAGATATATATAAGGGAGAGTGGGGCAAAATGGACACTGTAATGAAATGTTTAGAAATAGATTTTTCTTGATGATTCTATTGAAAATTACCCCTCTAAAATGCTCAAAAAAGTCAAAATCGCCAGAAATTCAAAAAAATTAACTCCGGCACTTGTTTTCCGCCTAAAATTTCCTCAGCTTTCCAATGAAATCATCAAAAACAGTGTATCACCAATATTTCCATTAATTTCAAGAGTTTTCATCTTCATTGATAAATCATAATTTTCCTCAATCTTTATCATGAAATTATAGAACACATGGTAATGATGAAAATTGAGGAAAAGCGAAAAGTTTTCGTTAATCATAAAAGTTGTTTTTACTGTGAAATCGAGTAATGGAGAAAGTTGGTAATGTAAAAAATGGAGTTTGAAGAAGAATTAATTGAGTGAACCACGAGAAATTCAGTTCACTAATTAGCTTCATTCGCTTTTGCATTATTCTTTCATCGCCAAAGAGAATGAAAATTAGATTCAAGTTCTTCATTTATTTTTTTTCTTTGCTCCTTTCACAACGCTAAAAGAAAGCTCTTTCTCCAATAATTGGAAATTTATCGATCTATCAATATCTATCGAATTATTAAAAATGATGATTAATAGGTGTCTTGTTGAAATATTCAATATTTTGAAATAATTTGATTTATAGGGGAGGGATTGTTTTAAGAAAAAGCATATAGGATTTTCTTCGTGCTTCAAAATACGATATTTTAATAGTTGAATAGAATAAATGCATTGGAGCATAAAAAAGTTCGTAGTATGCCAGAACTTCCGCATTGTTGCATCTTCCAAGACACGTATTGGCCACAAATTCTCACATTTACTGTTTCTACCACATAAAAGACGAATGATGCATTGGTACACTATGTTGTACTTGTTACGATCAATTTAATGTACTTTATATTGAGAATTTATTGGATAAAAACTCGGAGGAAACAGTTTACTGAATTATATATTGAGGTTTAAATCGATAAATAATCCTCAAACTCGAGCAATTGAAAATTTGTTCATGTTTTGCATTTCAGAATGGACTATGCGGATTATAGTGGTCGATTATTGATAGAAACATCAGAATCGGCTGCGACAACAAGGGCCCGGCCGTATGAATTAATTAAATCAAAAAGACAAGTGTGGAAGGGCAAAAAAATTGAAGTAATTGAAATTTTTGGTGGCCGGTGTGCCGCCAATGCGGCGATGCGACGATGAGCCCGGTATGGGTCAAGGGTCAGCTTAATAAGCGCATCACCCGACATCAGCGTCGTCGTGTTGCCGTTTT
This sequence comes from Aleiodes alternator, assembly GCA_963921955.1. Classification (NCBI taxonomy): domain Eukaryota; kingdom Metazoa; phylum Arthropoda; class Insecta; order Hymenoptera; family Braconidae; genus Aleiodes; species Aleiodes alternator. Next base: position 10,385,030 of record OY998111.1, on the reverse strand, counting down.
TCATCGAATTAATATTGATATATTGTCATCAGCATCATTTATTTTCGAATTATCTCTATCATTGCTATTACCCGTTTCAAATTGTGAGAACGCAATTGTAAAGAGACGTCATCAATTGGTACGGCCAATAAACGGCTGGCCATGGAACTCGAGGAAACAAGAAACGGCACCGGTGATACCGAAGAAGAAACTACTAACATATACTTTATCGTTGGTGATAGAAGAGAAACAGCAAGTTTTCAGCCACATCAAGTCACTAGCAAAGATCTCAAAGGTGAGTCTCTATCATCCTTTTTATTATACAATAATTTAACTAGAATTGTATCATCACTCTTTGCCCCCCATTAATACAGAGAAGAAAACTCATTGTCATTGTTGACACATGCTTCAACAATTTTTCTTTCTCCCTGTAATCCATCAAAATTACCCCTCGTGACAGTTGTGAATACGAATAGGGCTTTAATCTCGAGGAATTTCTTCAATACATTTCCGAGTCATTTGATAATAATTCAGTGAAATGGATGATGAATAATATAGTTTATCCAAACATAACTCGAGGAATAATAAAAAAGAAAGTAATCCAAGAAACATTCGTACAATTTTTCATATTCTCCATTTATTCTTACGTTCAACAGTGAATTTACCAAAGTTCACGTAAGTTTAATGATGAGAGTAGACGAAAGGGAGTGTATTCAGAAAATACCAAAGTGAGAACTAAAGCTCCGGAAATTGTGAAGCCAGCCCTGGGCGTCCTCTGGGTCAGGGTATTAACCACTTCTCATTGCTTCCTTATCGATATATACACTCACTTCTTCATATATATATATATATATACACACACACACGCATCACCTAGTAAACCGAGCTTGTGAAATTACCGTGCTTCAATATGTTCCTCTTTTCAACCCTCCAACTTCATCCTTCTCTCTCCCATCTACACTGGTCAACTCAGCTTTGAACTAAATTCGTCCCCAGAATTCGTTTTCCTCTACTTAAGTAAAAAGCTTTTTAACGGGACTCGCTTCCCTACGGTAAAAAATTTATCCACTCCAAGAGCTCGTATGCTCAATAAACTATCCTTACTCTTTTCCTTTTGCTCAATTTTTTTTGATTTTTTATTTCTCTTTTCCCCTTCTCCAAGTGACTATTCAACTTCTTCTTCGTTCAACCACTAGTTCTCTCTCTCTCTTTTCCCATGAAGATAGAGGGTTGTGTTCTCTTCCTCTTCATGGTCCGCTGATGTGCGATAATCGGGTCAGGAGGGTTCCGGAGATGAAAGTAGCTTCTTTTTCTTCGTTTTTTTTTCTCCTCCTTTTCTTCATTTTATTTGAGTGTCGTTGAATGGGAAAAGAAATAAAACATTGAGGTTTGATTTGACGATGATTTTTATTGTCCACTGAATCTCTGGAAATTGATCTTTTTTCTTAATAGAGGCTCTCTTTCTCTCCCTTGCTCAATAAAAGGAAATCTTCATGCCAAAAGAATAGAGTAATTCATACATTCAAAAAGGCATCTGAGCAAATGGAATTTTGTCATTGGAAGCTTTTTAAATAAAAATTCCATATCAAACCATTTTATCAGTCTCCATTTTATCCAACTTGTGTTATTGAAGGATCATTATTGGCGTAGCGTGTGACCACAAAACTCTACTAAACTTTTGAAATTACACTCGTAAAGGATTTCATTCACTTGAATATTTTTGCGTTCTCTCGTAAAATTTATTTCCCTCTATGACTCTCGTGTGGACGCGATAATTGTGGAACGAGTCCTCAGTGACAGGAGACGAATACAGACTGATGGCCGTGTCAATTTCATGTCTCTTTCAGCAAATTTCATCTTCACATAGCCGAAATATTTCATCGAAGCTGCATTTTGCCTTTAATCTTTGAATTTTTTTTCCTCTATTCTTTCATGGCGCTGATGTCATGAGAATGAAATATTTTATTCCAGTTTTCCTCCATAACAATACCGCCATCAAACGAGTGGAGAAATAAATGAGCTTACTTTGGCATGGATGTAATGAAAAAATATCTCTTTTTTTAGTCTGCACGGTTTTGCCTTCTTATGCCAGCCACCTTTTGCGCTTTATGAGTATCACATTGGCAAAGAGGAAGCAATCTCCTAAATGAAAATTATAACACACTTTTTTCAGCCTACATTTTCTTTTTATGCAACTCTAAACTTTGTCTTTTACCTAAGTTAATGGTAGCTTCGATTTTAAGCCCCAGGACTGAATATAACTTCTTTTTTTGTTGCATTTCTACAGGACTAACTACAATTTCATGGCAATAATAACTCCATTCCAGTACTGTTGATGACCAATTATTGGCCATCCAGTTGTTACTACTGTTCTATGCGTTTTTTCCCCTTTTTCACCTCTTCATTTCTCATTTTTTTTCTACGATAAATGAATTTTCTCCCCTTTTTTTATCCATTATTTACCATTTCTGTCACTCATCAAATCAAATGCTGAGTTATTAAAAAATTATAGCCTGGAGTTTCATATTTTGTTTTACCACTTCATTGAAATATTTCAACAAAACAAAACCAGAAATGAAAACATCACTTTATATACGAACAAAACAACTGCCAGTGGAGTATCATGGAAAATTCAAAAAAGTCAGTGGTTTTTTCCTTCATACCGGAGACCAGGTATTGAGGACTGGAGCCAGCTATTTAAAAAAAAAAGGAAAAAATGGAAAATCGAGAGAGAAGGTGCTCTATGTGGTGGTACAGCCAATTCCTATCATATATACTTCGGTAAAATTTCGAAATTGCCAGAGGGGTTTTAGGTACATAGACTCGTGGAATTACAGGATGTGCATATTCATAGTGGCATGTGCAAAAAAGAAAAAGAGAATGGCGTTAACTTTGATGGTGAGTGGGATCGATATGTAAAAGCCATTCTTTGCTATTTTCATGGGAAAAACAATTTGATGTTGAAATAGTTAGTAAAAAAAGTGGAGAATAAAAAATTGTCAACAGATTATAGTGATATTGATTGAATTGAAATAAAGAAAACTCGGTTTTTCATTTCACTGATTTTTTTTCACCAAAGATTTAATTATAGATAGAATAGAGAAAAGGATGGCTCTCACTTGAGAACAAGGATTCATTAGAGAATTCAGTAGCTAGAAAAATTCAAATGATAGACATATTCTAGATATCGTCGCCTTAGTAACAAATGGTGGCGAGTACACAAAACATGATACGACTTTTTGCTATTTGCAATAATATGAAAAAAAATTGGAAAAATGGCGCTTACGACCATTTGTTATTGAGGCAACGATATATAATATACCTTCACATACCGCAGAGCAATGATATTGTCCTCAACAAAATAATGAATAAATTGAGCTGGTCCAGCAATAATAAACTATAATCGTCCACCATAAATACATGATTCACATTCCATTATTCCATTAGAGTCAATGAAAGCTCCCCCTGGACAAGATACATCACTTGGAGTTGTCGTTAGATCTCGAGTGTCTTTCGAAATGTTTTTTCCTTAACTTCTCTAGATAAAGTGTTTCTTTCAATTCTTTTCCGTTATAATTGAAATTTCACTGAGTCCCAAGTATCCCTGTTACTCCAATATTCAATTGATGATTAATGTCGATAGGAGGAAAAGGGAAATAAGAAAATGTAGAATTTTGTGATTTAGAAGAATCTCCACAAGTACTGTCTAGGCGCCAGTGACGACTAGAACTCGAAGGACATTGCCGAGTTAACCCTCCTCGTGACACATCCCTCTCACTAACGTCAATGTTACTTACGGTTAATTACAGCAATTCTCCTGGATACGGTATTCGATCCACCACTACTAACTCTATTCTCACAATCGCATATACATTCGTTTGTATTAGTCTTTCACTTTTTTTTTCTTCTTTAATTTAACATTTGTTGTCACCGACATGAAGACCTCGTAAATATCATTGGTGCCTCGATGCCGCGCCTAGTCCTCCACAATCGATTAAAAATATAATTAACTGTGTAAACTTGAATTAGAGAGAACATTCATACTTATGCTATTCCATGAAAGTGTCTATCAAAGAATTCATTGGATTTAAATCAAGAGGATTCATTTAAAGCGTTATACTTTCAATGGAAATATAATTTCATGCATTTACTTGAAAATTAAACAAAAGTTTTTCAATAAAACACATATAAACATTTGCGCTTATGAGCACACGTTTGAAAATAATTTGCCCCTCCCCTCTATGAGTATTAACTCGCATATAAATTGCTGTTTAAGGACCGTACGGGACTCTTGTTGTGCAGACTCTTGCTCGCAATGTGTATGCTAAAGAAAAATAGAATAACGGGGGAGACTAGAGCAGTAGAGGAAAAAAATCAAACTAGTATTGAATGGGTAAAATAACAAATGCTTCTTTTATCATAGGGTCACTCTGTTGTTTTCCATGTGTTACGGAATAATAAATAAATAAAATGACAGAAGGGGGACTTTATTGAAACGATTTGTCATATCCAGACAAAGTATAATGATTTTAAATGAAAAATTATGATTCAGGAATAAAGGAAAATGGGAGTGAGAGTAGAGGATAAAATAGTATTAACACTTATTTGTATTCTGACTCGTTGAATATCAATCTAATATGTAATTTCATAGAAAAATGCGTTTATCCATTAACATTTATGTCTTGAAAAGTTTAATTGGAATTAAAACTCAGAGAGAGAGAGAGAGAGTTATCAACTTTATTCAAGAACGGAAAAGTAATAGTAGAGAGAGAAAAAAAATCGTAGAGTAAATGAAAGTAATGTATTTATATAATGTAATAAGGCGAGAAGTGTCTGGTGGATAGTGTGTTGGAGTAATAAGTTTCTTGATGAGAATCATCACATCAGGATTCGATATCGATTTTTCACAGGAGATGGATAAATAGAAACGCTGAAGTTTACAAAGCAAACATATTGATCGCCCACTCATTTCTCTGTCACTTTTTTTCCACTTAATGCCCTTTATGTTTCTCCTGCAGTTACGCGACTTGTGTATATGTATCTAAAAGAAACCACTTGTGATAGATTATTTCACTGCATTTGTGGCGCATACCTACGAGAAATGAATTTTCATTGAAAATATTAATGCTTTCAATTCGTCTGGATGATGGTAGAAAAATATTCTCTTTCAGTGCAATAAAGAGAAGTGAAAATGCGAAATAATGGAGAAGAAATACGAGTTATTTCGAAATTATATTCGAGATTAGATTAAATCAAGATAGAACATATGCCGAGGGGTAATATCGTATGATTGATGACATTAGCTCCTATTAAATGAGACCTGCTGCTTGATCCACAATTTCCATCGCAATTTTTTTTCTTAATTAACTCAAGAAGTTCTTGATTGCCCCAAGTTTATTCGACTCGAAACTCAAACTTTAATGATGGATTAAATGTGGAAATTTCTCCATTTACCAAAAAAGAATCTATTTCTTTCGCTTTTCCATTCAATTTACGTTAATCTGTATCTCTTGAGCCATCATTACTGTTGATTCAACTGTGAATTTCCTTGTGAATACACGATAATGAAAAACAATAAAAAAAAATACAACTACCTGCTTGTATTATCTTCACCTGAAAATTATGAGAGAATTAAAACTATATAATCATTTTTCTGCTGTTCATTTTTTAAATCGTTCTTCCTTTACTCTATTAATTCTCAAAAAACGGAGATTTTGTTCGCAGTACGTGGCTACTGAAATATAACAACTGCAGCCCCACTATAATTCAATATTTTTAATAATCTCGGTAGAATTTTCCGCATTTAATCCGACAGCGTTAGTGGCTGACCCGTGAAAGGCTATTTCCACTTGGTATAAATCCGTGCAACACCAGTTTGACTAAAAATTTTCAGATGAAAATTATTTGGATATTCCGATGTAGCTATTTGAAATTTATATGCTTGAAATAATTTTTACCGTTAAAATTGAATTTATCTTTGTTATGAAATTTTAAATATAAACAAATTGTCCGATCTTACTCGGAACTATCTACTCTCTGTTCCTCTGCCTGCACAATCAAGATTGTGTATTCTATGTCTCAGGATGAAAAAAGCAAAGAGGAAGATGAAAAAAAAAAACGAATAAAAATCCAGTGCTAGGCATCTTCCGACTCATTGCCTGTATATGTCATCCCTTAGAATTCCATCAACGTGCGCATCCTCTCTCTCTCGCTCTCTCTCTCTCTCTCTGTCCAAGTATTCTGTCATCTTTCAAATCGTTTCACGTTCTCCAGGGATCCAGAAGAACTGGCTTCTTTTTCTCTATTCCTTTTTCGTTACTTTATTTCTGTCTCATTTCTTCTTCTTCTTCTTTTTTCTGCCAACTTTTTCATACTATGGTATTCCTCTCCCATTGGAGTTTTCCTCTTTTGAATTTTTTACACTTGAGTTATACAATAACAGAGTAAATGTGGTACATTTTCATTGCAGCAATTTGTATTTGCTCATTTGTAAATTATAAGCAGTGTCGCTATGCTGATGAATCAAGATGATAATTATGGTAAATTTTCATGTAATAATGCACAAAACGCAAATAATCGAAACAAATGCAGTTAATTAGATGGTGACGTTTGAGAATATACATGTGGGTATTGAATTTCTGTACATCCTACTTGTTTATACACTTTCGATACTTGTTGGCAATTTATGTGCGTTGAAAAGAGGAAAAAAGTGCAAGAGAGAGAGAGAGAGAGAGAGAGAAAGAGAGAGAAGGGGTCTTTGAGTAAAACGAGTCGTGTGCCCAGTGACGCTGAATGATTGATGTTCATTCTCTATCAAAGGTATTGTGTACACACCACAGGGATATCCGTAACAGGGTTAAAAGAATAATAATACAATAAAACTAGACTCGAGATTTGTTCTTACATGATGGATTTGAATTCGAGGAATATTGTTTCAGAGATATTCTTCAACTGTGAATCACCGAGGATAAATTTTGACTCGGAACATACGAAATTTTCTGGAAATTCGGAAAAATCCATTTTGACATAGATTTTGTACCGAAAATTACCTCAGTTTTCCAAGGGAATCATGAGAAAAAAATTCATGTCAAGCCATTGAAATATCATTTTATCTCACTTTTGCTTATATTATTTTTATTTCTTTTCCCTTCTACATTTTCTTGCAGTTCATCTTAATGTCAACTCTTTTTCTGAGAAACATACCAAGTGTTATGTAAGTTTCACCACAGTGCTTTTGTATTTTCCCCAGTTTTTTTTGCTTTATTCTCTTCTTTCAACGCATCTCAGTAGAAAAAATGACTCTCCAGTTCCTGGATCTTTTTTTTTCCAGTTACGTTGTTTTTTTTTCCCTCTCTTGACATTGTACTTGTTTTCTCTTCCTTTTTCTGTACCTTTTAAGGATTTATAGTGACAGGATTTCACTTTAAATTGTTAATTTCACCTTTCATAAGAAAAAGCATTATTATGAATTTATCTTTTCAGCATTTAATAACGAAAAGATAAAATGTTGCTAAAATTATGAAAAATTCTGCTGATAAATTGAAAATAATGCCATAGAAAGAGAAATGAACAATATCATCTGTGTAGAATAATTTAGTAATCTTATACATTGACAATTATTTTTGTTGCAGAACTTTTTAGAAGCGCAGCAGAGGCTGGACCTTTTGACATCGTGAAGCTTCGTAAAGGCGATAAATTGCTCAATATTTCGCCTCATTTACCAGGGAATACACCTGAAGAACCCTACGTACTGCAAGTAAGTTCGAAATTCAGGGAAGGGCAACAAAAAAAAGGAGAAAGAGAAATTAAACAGAATTCTCATTACACTGTCACACTTAATGGATTATTCTCGTCACATAATAAACGTCATCTCTGCCAATAGTGCAGAAAAAAAATACTCTACTGCACTCTGAAACTATTAAATATCGGAAAGAGTCTGGCCATGTCTCTGTTGGTGAGCCAAGCGATGATGTTATTCTAGACACGTTGGAGCGTGCTTCCGAGCTTTTGTACGTGTTTGAGCGAGAGTGTCGCATTCGAGGAGGATGAAAGCCGTAGTATAGCGTCATGGGACTTTTCAAATCCCTCGATACAGCCACCTATTTTCACCTTCAACAATACTCGTTCACATTTCTTGTTCATTACCTCTATCTGAATTGAAAAAAAAAGAAAATCTCATTGTCATGGGAGAAAAAGATAGAAATGAGATAGGAAAGAAATTATTTTTAATATAGGGGAGAGTGGGGCAAAATGGACGCTATAATGCAACGGTTAGAGATAGATTTTTTTTCATGATTGTATTGGAAAGCTGAGGAAATTTTAGCCGGAAAACGAGTGTCAGATGTATTTTTTTTAATTTTTATGAAAATTCGATATTTTCCGGCATTTCTGAGGGGTAAAGCCCTTTTCTTGCTTTTAAATTTCCCGTTTTTTGCCAATATCTCTGGTTCTATTGATCGCAGCAGTTCGGGGCTGGTCTCAAATGAAAGGTGAGCTCATTTCCCATCGATTCATGGGGTTTGGAGTTCAAAAATATCGATTTTTCGGATAGTTATAGGCCCAAAGCTATTTCACAAAACTGTTTCATAAAAACGCCCATAACTACCTTAAAAATCGATATTTTGGAATTGAAAATCCTATGAAGCGATGGCAAATGATCTCACCTTTCACCTCCCACCGGAATTTTTATGCTGCGACAGATAGAACCGAAGATATTCTCGAAAAACTGAAAATTTCCAAAAAAAGGAAGGCTTTTACCCCTCTAAAATGCTCAAAAAAGTCAAAATCGTCAAAAGTTCAAAAAAATCAATTCCGGCACTTGTTTCCCCCCTAAAATTTCCTCAGCTTTCCAATAAAATCATCAAAAACAATCTACCGCCAATATTTCTATTGATGCCAAGAGCTTTCCATAATTTTTGCCTAAAAATTTAGATGTCTCCATTTTACCCCTGATGTCCATTTTGTCCCACCTTCCCCTACATATTTTTTTTACATTAAATACGAAAATATTCATTTCAATATTTAATTCAAGTTCTTTCAACAGATTGTTGGAGCACATCCAGCAACATCAGGAATGATTGACGCAGACTTATTGAGAGAACTGGAGAGGCGTATATCGTCACTAGAACGTGAACTTCGGGTTCACCAGACAACAGTACTGTCCGAGCCATCGGTAACAGCTCTCAGAGAGCTGAAGCACCAAATGGACGCATTCAGAACCAAGCTTGAAACTACCGAGCATCTCAGTTGGCTTGGTAAGCTCCTTTTCTCTTATTCCTCATCTTTTCGACTTATAATATTGAAGAAAATATCATTGAAACATTCATAATTTATTAAGCAAAATTGAATCAACGAATGAAAGAAAATCCCTCGTTCAAGTTTCTCAACTTCTCATCCAATCAATTATTAGTTATATTGAATTCTCAGAATTTTATTGAAAAGTGACTTTATTTTTATCATTTTTTTTGCATTAATATTTATACTTTGAATCGATATCGGTAAATTTGACCAAGTTCTTAACAGTGCATAGCAAAGATTTTCGATATGTGTACCCAAGTAGTGATCCCAAGACTCTGGTTTATTCAATTAAATGGAAATGAAGGTGAAGAAAAAAAAAAAAGAGTATACGACGATTCAATTGACTGGACGGCGTATATTCCAGAGGAATGACAGATATACGATTGTACAAACATTGCAGACTGCCAGAAATCCGTGTGCCACTGAATAAATATTTACACGCCAATGCTTCAGTACTATTCCTATGCCAATGGAACTAGCCAAAAAATTTTAACTCGATTTATCATTGAATTCTTCACACGAATTGCAGTCCATTGAAAACAAGAAGAAATATGTGGATTTCTATTCTTTTCTCTTTAATTGATTATAATTACATGGATCAAGTGATAGTCCATTTTCATCTAGATAAATTCAAATAAAATCTATAAATATGAACTTTCATTCCATAAATTCCGAGTGAATCATATCTTTTTATTTCCACGTCTCCACTCAGGATTTTATAAGAAACTACCGGGACCTGTCTCCTCCGAGGCTTGTAGGAGATTGCAGTACCGACGAAAGAGTGACACAGTAAAACGCCAAGTACGCGAGGAGTTTCTCAAGATCTGGTAAGTTTCTTATATACGAGTATATACGAGAGGAAATGGAAAATATACTTGATATTCGTTCTACACGTGGATATAATTAACTCGGGGAAAAGGCTTCTTTTGCCTCTCCTTCGTGACTGGAGGTAATATTAAAAACAGAGAAAAAAGAAATGAAAAAGTCTATGAATTCACTAACTTTATATCAAGATGATTCTGCAATTTTTATTTCTGAAGCATTATAACTTTATCCTTGATATTTTATTTACAAATAATAATATCTTTTTCCATTTCACTTCATTTTTTGTTATTTTCAAGTTTTATAATTGATAATGGACACAAAAAAAGTTAATCATTTACATTCAATCCTTTTTTTTTTCCTAAAGAGAAATGTATTATTGGATTACGATTGATCCTCCAGACTCATTCAATTAATGATACAGAAATTGAATAGCTCCGTAATATTCTCCATAAAGCATTTAACAATGGTAATCTATCAGAGTACCCGTTGTCACGAAATCCCAAAAGCATTATCCTTAATTCTTACTATCGGTACTCTCTCTCTCTCTCTCTCTCTCTCTATTTTCAATGAAATCATCTCAAAATCCGCTTCTAATTAACCAATAGAGCCTCCTAAAATGATAATGGAATAGTCACGTTATATTCCCATTGAGACAATTTCAAATATTAGACAATAAAATTTTCAAGATTCAATTATTTCATTAGCTCAATTAGGAAGCACACTTTTCACCAATTTAATTTTTGAGAATTATTGGAGAATTGAGAAACCAGAGAGAGCTATATAGGAGAATCATGTCCATTGGATTCAACTCGGTATTACTAGCTCTCTCTCTCTCCCTCTCTTTCAAAGTGATCGAAGAGTTGCACTAGTTTCTGCAAATGCACGAATCCAGCAATATCTGTAAGATGAATGGATAGCAAAGTTTGATTGATCTCTGCATCACTCCAGAGATACAAAATAGATTTTGGAGCACTTGGGAATTGATGAAACTTGTTATTCTGTATGATTCATTTTTCCATGAATAAATAAGAGATTTATTAAATCATCCGTGATTTCATTTGGCTATTCAATGAATGAGATCTTTAAAAAGAATGGAAAGTTTCGTGAAGCGATGGAAAATTCTTGGTGGGTCATTTTCTAAAGCATAAAAATAGATGGAGAGGAAAGCAGCAGTTGATGCAAAAATAAAGAAGAAATATCCTGGAAAAATACATCAACATCCTTGCGAACGTCAATGTTGGCGGTTAAAGTCCTTCCGGATGGTTGACGCGTGCAATGAATTATTCACGAAGATAAAGCGAATATAGCAGCAGCGAGAGAGATGATGACATATAACTAGAGGCACATCAGACAAACGTAACAATGAATCATTGAATTTAGACTGAGACTAGTGAAATTCGGTATATCTTTGACCTCAAGTTTCACTTTCATCTTTTTTTTTCCCTCCCATTACTTTCATGAGCATTTATTTCCAAATATTCTCACTGAAAAGCGAAGTCTTTCAAACATTATTATTATTATTATTATTTCTTCGTAATATTTTTATCCATATTTCTCTTCAATAAAGATTATCAACAAATCCATACAACATTTTTATATTCTTTACAGACGTGAATTGCGCAAGCCCTCAGCTTCATTCATGTATTATCCTCTTTTCATATAGAATATCTCCTCTAACACCCGGAGGATTCCAGAAGAAATATATTACACAAAGAATTTGACTCTAATTCAATTTTCATGAATTCTTTAGGAGTAGATGAAAAAAAAAAAAAGTGGAACGAGATGGGTATTTCAATTACTCCATTGAAAAAGCTGAGAAAATTACAATTTAATATACAGAATCATATTTGTAGTTATATGCTTTTGTAACCTATCCTAATAGCTGTTGTATGACTAAATCAATTTCGTATGAGCGAATACCATATTGTACTTGTGAAACTAACATAATGATAATGACATTGTAGTATACGTATAGCATAATAGTAGTGAGAATACTATCATTTTGTTTGCATTCTGTAATAGCGTTGCAAGATTAAACCAAATCGCTGCTACGACTTGAATGTTATTCGTAATTTTCAGAATAGCTTTCTATAAATATCCACGAAATATTATTCCATCGATTTTCTAAAGACAGCAAATAGAATTTCATTCAAATTGAATTAATTCGTTATACATTATGGTTTAATTTCATGTTTCTTAATTCGACCAATTCAATTTTAAAAAATGTCGTTTAGAAATCACTTCAGCTCTATTCAACTATTTCCGGAAATCAAATGACAGTGCCCTTGTGAATAATTACAACGCAACATGATAATCTGATCACGCCCGATTATATTAGGGGCTTAGAGGATGTTGATGGATGTCCTGGTGATATTCATAATAGGATCAATTTATACATAGTACGTTGCCCTTTCGAGATGGACATGAATGACTATTAAGTGTCCGACATGCATAATCTATTAAATATCAATCCAGTTGCATGTGGAATCAATAAAGAATTCTTCTTTGGATTGAATGGGAATATTGCACGTGAATATGACTGACATGGTTGAGGATGATGACTGTAACGTGAATTGTCACCCGCATGACAAAAACAAAACGATGGATATGGGAGAATAAAAATGGATCCGTTGAATATCGTCAATTTGAAGAAAAAAAAAAAGAAACAGGAAAATATCCACTGGTATGAAATGAAACGTTGATATTCATCAAAATTGACATGCATATTTTCTCTCATGAAACAGACGTGAAATTTTAAAAATTGATGATACAATTTCAACATTCTATTTATGGATACATAGAAACAATTCTATTTACTTCATCAAAATTATTTGCAGCTGAAATAAAAAATAAAATAGAATGCAGAAACTGCTTTTATTTAACATTTTAATATTTGCTTGTTTGAGAAATTTTAATTAGTACTCTGGGGAAAAAATAAACGACAAGGAACAATCTAGTATCGCTGAATATTCACGAATAATAATGAAATATTTATTAAAAAACTGTGGATAGTGATAAATGTATGAGTTTATTAATTTACGCAGTCCTCCTGTAAACTCAGTTTCGATGAAAATTCACTGCTAACCGCTGACTACGTCATTTTCCACCTGTCAATCGTATTGAATAACTCAGCAATTCGGCTCACAGCTGAACACGTCCATACTACCAGACATAGAGTTATATTGAATGACAGTTGGAATTGATTATTTGTCGAAAAAAAACTTGAAGCTTGAAAAGAACTTGGAAAAAATAAGATTGAAAATATTTTCGAGATTTATCGATTCTATATTCTACAAAGTTTGGAAATTTCCAAGTATCGTGGATGAATTTATTCACACGTAAATTCGTTAATGCTGATAGTTTATCTTAAGCATTGAACTCATCATCAACGAAAATTACGCTCCAAGTAATGTACAATTTCTACATGTACTCAACAACGGCGCCAAGTTAGACTCACAGTTTCTACTGAATTGCTACTTGAATAATATTCAAGTGCATCTTTCTCTCTACGTGACGATGGAGATGATGAGTAGGTGGATATATATCTATGTGCTTGTGTATAGGTAGTATTATCCTCTTTCAAATCGCATATAATTTGATAACTTGGAAATTAACGTGTCAGTTATTTTCAGCTAATGTTAATTATTCTGAATTCACTCTGATAATTATTGCCGTTAATTTTAAATCAATGAGAAATGAAAATTTTACATCAAGTTTGATGGAACAGCATTGCTCAGATATAATTAGACAGATTAGTGGTCAATTACAGAAATCTGATGATGTCCATTGAATATTTGAGCAAGTGGAGTAATTCGAGCACTCCAATATGAATACCTATCTACCTAATTACTCAAGTGCAATAAATTGTTTGAATTTCACATGAAAATTTTTGGAAGACATTCTGATTGATTGATACTAATTAATTTGCTTCTATGTTAGAAAAATCAAGTCATAATTCTATGAAATGTTCAATGATCTGTACAAAGTACATGAATTATTAGGAATTTTGGGTGCAAACATGATTTGATTCGCCCGCGTCGAATATCATTATAACCACACCAATTAGTGGAGAACAATGGTCAATGTGGTCTGACCATTGTCATGCGCACTGGTTTTGTTCATAATATTTAGTCATCATCACCGTTGTTATCATCAATACTGGTGGATTCAACTGTTTTCCTCCCCTACTATCTGTATTTGAAATTGCCAACAAAGCGCAATATACTCTTCACTGATATCTCATTCATCTTCATTCATGCATTTTCATTGTATTTACAAAAGAAGAACAATGCTTCATTCAAATTAAATAGACTTTATGAGAGTCTTTTTTTTTTGTTATCATTAAAATAATAGAATAAAGGGATGAATAATTTATAATGATTAATTTTTTTTTTTCTGAAATATGAAAATAATATTTCAAAAGAAATAGAATTTATTTGATCGTCAGTGCTTCGTGACCTGTATTAGTGAGAAAAATAAATAACATGAATTTATGATGATATAGAAGCACGTCAAGCTCTGAGTGCACTTGTCACGAATAGATTTCTTCTGTTAGAATTTTTTTCCATCTCTCTATTGAAATTCTACTGTGCATTGTGTGACTTGGTATTCACGCACATGAACTATTATTAATGTGTTGGAATATCTGATTGTTTTTTCATCTCTTTTAATAGAAAATAATTTTTCAAAGTGGCGCAATTTTCTTATCCAACCGGAAACGTGACTTTATTTATTCTAGAATCAGAATGTGTATGTGTACTTACCACTGGCATTCCATGAATCGTTCTATGTAATTGCAGTGGCGCTTCTTCCTCTCCCTCTCTCTTTCTCGCTTGAAGTCTTCCACTACCAATATTCTCGTCTAAACATCAGTTGCAGCGTTTCATTGAGGTGTACATGGCGCCAGCAGTGTCACTTGAGAAAAAAGAAAAAAACATTGAATAATAAGAAAAGAAGAAAATGAAAAAAAAAAATTGCAAAAGAGAAGGGAATTCGTGGAGGGATATATATTAGCTAACGGGGTACTGACACTTTTGAAATGAAAATAATACAGGAAAATCATTATGAAGGAAGCGTTATGTATTTATTATTATCTTTTATACCACTTGTGGGACAGCATTTCAACGTACTTGGTAGAATCTACTCTGACCACCAATTACGTGATTACTAACGCGCGTGGGTAATTGCGGGGAGCGTCGGCCGCATGACCTTGAAATTACTCCCTGTGGAAAATTGCATCTCATCCAGAAATAACATTTTATATATAGAAATCTTGAGAGAAAGCACATTGATGAATTACATTAGTTTGAAAAATCAAAATAATCTTTTCATTAATTCCTTTTTTTTTTATATTTTTTTAGCGATGTATCTCTATCAGCGAGTGTTAACGAGTGGTTACGATCACCCTCCTTCGATGCTGGCCAATGGAAGGATGAAGAATTACTACTAATGCTTCAGACAATGTTCGTTGAACTTGAATTACCACAAAGATTTGAAATTCCATTGGCAACACTTCGTAATTTTCTCTACGAAGTTTATAATAATTATAATGCTGTACCATTTCACAACTTTCGGCACTGCTTCTGCGTTGCTCAAATGGTATATATATGTATATATATATATATATACACGAATTGATCCTTCATCTAATCAAGTATTTTGAAAATTTCTATTATTATTCTTCAAGATGTACGCTATAATCTGGGCTGTGGATCTACCCTCGAAAATAGGATATCTCGAGGTTTTAGTGTTAATTGTATCCTGCATATGTCATGATCTTGATCATCCTGGTTACAACAATATCTATCAGATAAATGCACGCACAGAGCTGGCATTACGCTACAATGATATTTCACCACTTGAAAATCATCACTGTTCAGTGGCATTCAGGGTCCTTGAGTATCCTGAATGTAATATACTAGCATCACTTGATGCTTCAACATTTCGTACTGTACGTGAGGGTATTATAAGATGTATACTGGCAACTGATATGGCACGACACAATGAGATCCTGGGACAATTCACCGAGATAACACCTGAATTCGATTATGATAATAAAGCTCATATCAATCTGGTAAATTATTCAATTCAAAATTTTGAAAAAAAAATAAAAAATAGAATAGGGGAAGGTGGGGCAAAGTTGGAGGTGAGGGGTAAAATGAACACATCTAAATTTTTAGGCAAACATTATGGGAAACTCTTGAAATTAATAGAAATATTGGCAGTAGATGATTTTTGATGATTTCATTGGAAAGCTGAGGAAATTTTAAGCAGGAAACCAGTGCTGGAATTAATTTTCTTGAATTTTTGACGATTTTGACTTTTTTGAGCATTTTAGAGGAGTAAAAGCATTTCTTTTTTTGAAAATTTTCCGTTTTTTGAGAATATCTTCGGTTCTATCTGTCATAGCGTAAAAATTCCGATGGGAAGTGAAAGGTGAGATTATTTGCCATCGATTCATAGGCTTTTCAATTCGAAAATATCGATTTTTTCACCTTTCATTTGAGCCCAACCCCGAATTGCTACGACTAATAGAATCAGAGATATTGGCAGAAAACGGAAAATTTAAAAACAAGAGAAGGGCTTTACCCCTCCGAAATACCGAAAAATATAGAATTTTCATAAAAATTAAAAAAAAATACATCTGACACTTGTTTTCCGGCTAAAATTTCCTCAGCTTTCCAATAGAATCATAGAAAAAAATCTATCTAAAACCGTTGCATTATAGTGTCCATTTTGCCCCACGCTCCCCTATATATTCTATAGAATTAAAACGGAATATTTTTACAATAACCAAATGTTGTTTAATTTATTTTTCTAGCTTTCCATGGTATTGATAAAAGTAGCAGACATCAGCAACGAAGCACGTCCAATGGAAGTAGCGGAGCCCTGGCTGGACCAGCTCCTACAAGAGTTCTTCAAACAAAGTGACGCTGAGAAACTCGAGGGATTACCAGTAACACCTTTTATGGACCGTGACAAAGTCACAAAGCCTTCGTCACAATGCAGTTTCATTGGCCTCGTACTTTTACCACTTTTTGAAGCTCTTGGCGAATTATTACACGAACTAGAGGTAAAACTTGATAGTTTTCACACTTGTTCATATATTTTGTGTAAAAGCTCAATCTTATGATAATATATTAGGGAAAGATGGAGTAAAAAACGGGAAACAGCTTGATTTTTGTATTCTATATTATGGTAATTACTCGAAATCAATGGAAATATTGTAGATAGGTTTTTCCTGATGATTCCATTGAATAGATGAGAAAATTTCCCATAAAAATCATATGTCAGAAGTTATTCTTTGAAATTTCATTTTTAGCGCAAGATTTGAAGGTGAAACTCTTCTATTCTTGGAACTATTACCCCTTGGATGTAACAGAAACACCTTCAGAGCTCAGAATTTCCTCAGATATTCAATGAGATCATTCGAAAATCTCTATCTTGAACCGTTCAATTGAAATGTCCGTTTTACCCCACCTTCCCCTACAATTGTCATTGAGAGATCTATAACCAGGGTGACCTTTGTGATATATCGTTTTTTTTTGTTTCTTTTTTTTTTATAATTCTAAAAGATATCTTTATTATCTCACCTGAAGTACTTTTCAAGGATAGTTACAGCAGTATAGAGCATCGTTATTCCTTTATTACTTACTTTTATGGGAAACTTGTTATAAACTTTTTTTTTTACTATTATCAGACATTTTATGTTCTCCCAGGTGAATTCTAATAATGAAGTTGAATTCTATCAAATGAGACGGATTATTCTTTGAAAAAAATCTATCGAATAGTCATAGAATTGCTTTCGTATCTTTAATTCTCAATTGAACTTTTCCATGTCTAAATTTATTTTTCGACTGTTTCTTTTTCCATAGGATTTGATAGTACAACCCGTTCGTGATGCCCTCGAGTATTATCGTCGTTTGAATGAAGCTGCCAAAGATGAGAGACAACATCGTAAAAGCGTGATAGATCTTGGTGAGTCAAATAGAACAGTACTACCAGGTACTGTTCATGGTACATCTTCTGTTATTAAATCAACATCATCACACAGTATGCGTTCAAAACGTTCTGGTTGTACAATACGTTCACGTTCACGTTCAATTGAAGATGATAATGATAATATTATGATTGAAGAATCAGATAATACAGAGAGTTCTGATCCTGAGACAGCGACTGAAGTGGAAGTTAGTGAAAAAACACTTAAATTTAAAATATCAACTGAGGGAAATGTACAACAACCATTATCAGCTGGTAGGAAAAGTTATCCTGGTAGTAGAAAGGGTAGTAGAGAGAAGTCTTCCTTTGATTATCATCATCATGATCTTGCTAAAGCTGTCAGGGATCACGAAAGAGAGAGAAAAAAAAGTCGTGGTGATTATTTTGGCAGTGATATGAGTTCACCAGCTAGTGCTAGATCTGGTGATGATAGTAAAATACTTGAAGAATTGGAGAAGGATGAAGTTATGTACATTGATGGAAGAATAAGGGATGAAAGAACAGAGGGTAATGGCAATGTTGTATTGGAAAATATACCAGAGAGAGTTTGTTCTAAAAAAATAAGAAGTATTATTGATAATGAGGATAGAAGTGGAAGAAAAGACATTGTTGTTATGACTGCTGAAGGTAATTTGAGATGTTGCTGCGATGACAAAGCTACATCAAATAATCACAAATCACTTTTATCAAGGCTGAGAAATTTTACTGATCGTCTCAGTATAAGTTTCGATTCAAAAGATACACCACTTACAAAAACAACAAAACATCATGTTACAAAGACTCTGAATAAGAGTAATTCAACTGGAATAAGTGGTTCAACATCGCGACACAATACGTCAATGACTGTATTCTGTAAAAGATGCAATTTAATGAAAACCGTGAAAGATACTAAAGATACGAATCAGGCTGTTGTTGAGATACTTGATAAACGTGCTATGACACTACCAAAGGTTCGTAAATCACAGGATAGTAAAAATAAGAGTTGGAAAATGGTATTTGCGAAGGAAAAAAGACCTTCTGCATCACTTGAAGTACTACCAGCACACGATATTGATATTGATACTGCTATTGTTAAACATAAAAGAAATTTGTCAAATCCAGAGAGTAAAATATCAGTGACAAAGACATTTATCATGAAGGAAGTTAAAGATCAAAAAAGACTGAATTTTCGTGAGATTGAAGTAAGAAGAAATTCAAAGCCAGAAATTGTTGTGCATCCTGGTAGTTCAAATATTATTGATGAGGACATTGAAAAAGTTGAGATAAGACGTAGTTCAGCGAGCATGGAGGATATATCAAAAATAACAAAGCAGAATGAGACAATTCTTTTGGGTGGTACACTTGAGGATAAAAAATCAGAGGAAATGCAACAACACACGGGTAGTTTAGATTCAATGCTATACAAAGAATCAGCAAAGAGTGTAAAAAAAACATTTGCATTTGCATCACCATGTAGCACGAAGAAATCAACGCCAGGTTTATTTTCACGTTTCAAATCTGGTATGAGTATTGATGGTACGAGAAGTACAAGTAACAGTGGCTCACTGCATGATCAACCAACTCAAAGTGGTTGGATATCATCAATAACAGCTAGTTTCCGGCCAAGACGTCATGTTGGCGAAATTCCCTCATCACCTGGCCACGAAGAGGTCAAGTGATACGTCCTCATGGTTAATAACAGCAAAGAAAGAGGAAGATTCAACGATTGGAGTGACTGGTGGTCACAGCGTTTACCCTGCTGTACCGGTTAATATGAATTTTATATTTATTTATTTCTCCCTATATGTTATTATTGAACTTTCCAAATAGTTTTTTTCTCCTAATTTTTGAAATGTGTTGCTAATTGAACTCGGGCCTATTCTCGTGCTTCCATTATTTTCAAATGATGGAATTACTATGTCTGAATCTTCATTAGGTGTCACAATATCCATTGTGCTATTAAATACTGAGAAAATATTTCATGATTATCAAAAGAAATCAATAATAATAGGTAAAATAACTGAGATAATTAATGACTTTTGAGTTGAATAATGTATTATATCGAAGCCGCGTCTGGCATACGGTTAAAATTAGATTATTTTATTTATTGTGTACGTAATTAATAATCTTATGAGATAATAATTAATGTTGTTCGTCATAAGCATTGAATGAAGATATATATATATAAATATATAAAAAATTGAGAGGAAAAATGATTGAAAAAATCGCCGTAATACGTACACCTCCCTGAACCGGTAAGTATCTTAGGTGAAAAAAAACTTTCAATAAAAACATTATCACTATAGAAACTATGAAGAAAAAAAAAACATATACTTCTCCGGATCGCAGTATTGTTAAAATCTCCTTTTTTATCGTAATTAAATATGTAGTGAAATGAAAAATATATACAAATCGAACCTCATCGCATTCATAGATATGCAGAATATTATGTTGCATGTTAATTGCGCACATTCGTTATTGAAAATTATTAATTACAGTCTGTTTCAAGCGCAAATTATAATTATGTTGCTCCCCGTAATTCCTCGATAATTGTTGTACAATTTAAAATAAAAAAATGCGAGTGTAACTGTTTTGAATGTTATGGAGGTAAAAAAAAGAGGGATAAAAATCACTTAGAAGACATAAATAATATGTAACAGTGTCTGTTTCGATGATTCGTGTAAAAATATTGCTGTTCAATTAATTAGAAAAGGAAAAAAAATAGTATGAACTCCGGAAGAAATGGACACAAAGTGTTCGGAAATAATAATCGACTTTTTTCTCTGTAAAGGAAATATTTCAAAGAAAAAGCAGTAATAACTCTCGTTAAATTTACAGTCTCAATGATTATCACGCTATGATTTTTAGATATTTATATTTTTATACTTCATCACTGTTTTCTATACGGCGATTAAACCGCATGTATTGTTGAACTCTAGTCTTACGTTTATTGTTCTTTATACCAATAATTTAATTAGGAATTATCCTCTTTTTTTTTTGCAAATATTTTTATAATATCATTTTAAGTCAAATTTGTATGTATGTTTTTTCTTTTCCCGTGGCATCATCCATTTTTATTAATTCAACTGTGTTATCAAGTATTTTCAATTCTGTTGGCTTCTAATTTTTTCTTTTTCTTTCCTGATAAGAAATATGAAAATTGTATTATTGCGTGATACTCAATCGTAGTACTTGAATCTGTGCGACCAATGATTAAAAGTGTACTTCTCTTTCAATGAAAACAAAAAAAGTTTTGAATTTATGAATAAGAAAAAAATAATAGATAAATCGATGGAATATTTTTATGGCGTTTTAGAAAACGCAAGTATCAAATTTCAACTATATCGTAATTTTTTTCTAAACTTCAGGTTTTAGAGTAATAAAATCGAATAGTTTCGATGTTATCAAGATAATTCAAGATAAAATTATGAAACGAAAAATTGAAAATGATGAGAGATTGGAAAACAAATAGAAATAAAATGAAAATGATAATTATATTGAAAAACACTACCTGTGCCTAATGTTTGTCATTTATTTATTTCAAATCTCTTCCTATTAACTAACACTCCACGTAACGATAACTTGGCCTAATCTGTCATTTCACTAATTTTTTTTATTTTTCTTCAAAATACATACAAGCTTCAATTCATCATTCCAGTCAATTATTCTCGGAAAAATTCAATAAAGAATACATTGAATTACTTAAGGAAAAAAGTGTAACAATGATATACATTTGTTGGCCGTTAGTAAAAGAAAAAAAAAAGAAATGATAAATATTTGATGTATTATCGTTTAAAATTTTTCCTCTTTGTCTTGAATACATAATTTGAGAATGACTATTTGAAAGCAATAATCTCTGAGATAATTCGGAGATTCCCCAACTGGGCAATTGAATTAACTGACAGAGGATTGAATAATTTCCGATAAACATTAATCAGTATGTAAACTCGAGGCCGAAGTAGATGTGTGTAAATAAATTGCAAATTTCATTTAATCAGCCTGGACCCGTCATACGTGGGGCATAAAATATCACATATTAGAAAATTTATTAACATCAGAGGGCTAAAAGAAAGAGGATAAAAACTTCGTAATTATAAATATATTTAATATAAACATATACATATGAAAAGAGCATATACGAAATTTTATCATTAAGTGAATAAATGAATGAGAAATGAATAATTAATAATAAATGAATAATGAAAATTTTACCTTAATATAATTAGTTGAGAGTTTCGTATAATTGATTGACTCGCTGGCGAGTTCATGACATGATTATTATTTCGAGTGTAAAATAAATTCTTGTGGTCCATGAAATAATTAATCGACAGATTAATACAAGAGTATCATTATTTATTCTGCTAACGTTTGAATTTATTGAAGAAATTGCAATAAAAATTTTCGAAAGATGCAAATTAATGATTTTATTTGATCGAATATTCCAAGAAACAATCATAGACTATCTTTTGTTTAATTGTTACCATGTTTCACTAATTATTTGAAAGAAAAAAATGCAAAATTATCCATAAATGAACCATGACGAAAAAAAAACCAGTAAAATTTTTTTAGAAAAAAAATATTCTTCACTTTTAAAAGTGAAAGGACAATTTTTTCCCATTCACTCGAATAGATTCAGACTGTGTGTGTGTGTGTGTGTGTATGTGTGTGTGTGTACACAACTATTGTCGAGATCGTTCATATAAATTGAATAAAAGAAATTTCATGAAAAAGAACGCCAAAGAGTTCAAAATACATTATGAACGATCCCTAAATGATGACATTTATACATTCAATTATAGCTTCAATACAATTCTTCTTGTATTACTCTATAATTTTATTTTTATTCTTGTGATAATAATTTTTCGTTGAACTTGAGTTAGACATTAAAAAATGAAAATCATTTTTAATCGTAAGAATAATAACGTAATCAAAATGTATAATTGTGAAAGAGAAACATCTACAAATCTATTGGTTTCTTTTTTTTTCTTTTGTAAATAAAAGTAAGTGCATAAAATAAATGTATAATAAGCTTATTATGAGTAGATAAAAATTAATTTTTTTCAGGAACAAGTAATATCAATTCGATAAACCCATTCGTTTCTCATTCAAGAATAGAGGTTCGGTTTTCTTACAAAGACTTCATAGATCTGTTCAATTGTGTTTTATTAAATTTATTAACATTAATATATATAATAATGACATTCAACGAAGCTCAATGGATACATGACAAATCTATAATGAACACTTCAGTGTAGTATATCATTCATTGAGGTAATTTTCGTATTTTCAGATATATACCATCTTGTGCAGTCGTGAAGACTGCTTTCACGTTTTGCTTCATGGGAATATGGGTTTTTTTGCAGGGTAATATTTCATAATTCAAGAGCAGTGTTATTATTGCGAGTTTGGCCTGCATCAATCCGTAACGTTTACCTAAATATTGGAGATTGATTATCAATACTGTTATTATAATAATAGGGAGAGTGGGGCAAAATGGACACTGTAATGAAACGGTCAGAGATAGATTTTTCTTTATGATTCTATTGAAAAGCTGAAGAAATTTTAGCCGAAAAACGAGTGTGAGATGTATTTTTTTCGATTTTCTTAAAAATTCGATATTTTTCGGCATTTCTGAGGGGTAAAAGCTTTTCTTTCTTTTAAATTCTCCGTTTTTTGCCAATATCTCTGGTTCTATTGGAAGTAACAATTCAGGTTTGGTCTTAAATGAAAGGTGAGCTCATTTCCCATCGATTTATGGTGTTTGGAATTCAAAAATATAAATTTTTGAGATAGTTATAGGCCCAAAACGGTTTCACAAAACTGTTTCATAAAAATGCCCATAAATACCTTAAAAATCTATGTTTTTGAATTAAAAACCCTATGAATCGATGGCAAATGATCTCATCTTTCACTTCCATTTGGAATTTTTACGCTACGACAGATAGAACCGAAGATATTCTCAAAAAACTGAAAATTTTCAAAAAAAGGAAGGTATTACCCCTCTAAAATGCTCAAAAAAGTCAAAATCGCCAAAAATTGAAAAAAATTAATTCCAGCACTTGTTTTCCACCTAAAATTTCCTCAGCTTTCCAATGATATCATCAAAAACAATGTACCACCAATATTTCTATTAATTTCAAGAGTTTTCCATAATATTTGCCGAAAAATTTAGATGTGTACATTTTACCCTCGATGTCCATTCTGCCCCATCTTCCCCTACTGTTATTATAATAATTTTACAAATAATGAGTATTCAATATTAATGCCAATGAATTTTACCCATGCAAGCGTGAGGTCCGTCTCCAAATGTCAAGAAGAATCCAGATTCACGGGCTCTATTATTCTCTTCACAAAACCGTTCAGGATTGAAACGATATGGTTCTGGATAGTACTTTTCATCCATGTGGATTCCCCTTGTTGGAATCACTATGGGTGTTCCTTTCTCAAGGATTACATCGCTTCCTGGAATCTTGTAATCGTTAGAAGCAACCCTGTCCAGAAAAGGTAGGGGTGGATACAAGCGTAGAGTTTCCATGAGTATCATGTCCAAATATGGAAGCTCTGATGACTGGAAAAAGTTACAAGAAATGTCTTTTGATGAATTTTCATGAGGCCTAAGGTAGAAACGATATTTTCCATAACTCATGTATTTACTTACTACTAATTCGTAATTTAGTTTCCCATTGTGTGCATTGAGGCCCATTTTGATTTCTCTCCTCATTTTATCTTGCATTTCAGGATTCATTGCGAGCTCATACAGAGCAAAGCTAGATAATGTTGCAGATGTTTCAAAGCCACCACTGAAAAATACTGCAGCTTGTGCCACGAGATTGTCACCATCCAAATCTGAAAATGGATATTACGATGAAATGGTTCGTGATAAAATTATTCGGATGATTCCATTGACAAGCTGAGAGAATTTCGGGTGGTAAATTCAACTTGTCTAGTCTAGAAATAAAGGGATAGTCCTTTACGTTTGAGAAGAAGATAAAGGTTTTTCAGGAATAACTCTAATTTTATCGAGTCGTGGATTTGTGCAGAAAAAATGAAATCTGGCACACGCTTTTCGAAGGAGACTTCCTCAGCCTTTCAATTGAATCATCGGAAATATGCCATCTCCAATACTTTCAGTAGTTTTAAGTTTTTTTTTTTTACTATTTGGAGAATTTGCTTGGTTACCAAATATTTTCTTTTCCTCTTCCGGTTGATTTCGTCGTAATTCAATGAGAAGATCAATTAAATCAAATCTCTTTATTCCTGATCGCTCACGCTCCTCCAATATAGACCAAAAGACATGTCTCAGAAAGGGCACATTCTTTTTGTTGAAAAAATGAACATTGAGAAGTTTAGCTACATGAGGAGCAAAGAACATTGCCAAAAATTCCCAGCCACGATAACGATTGAAGTTGAACATTGTACGGCCTCGTGCTCGAAATTCTGCATCAGGATTTTTCAGAGAATTTACTTTAATACCATATGCAGTTGATGCTATGAGGTCAGTCATCAAATTAGCAGTGAGTTCTTTCATCTCGAACACGAGTCCTTCACCTTGAATAGAAGAAAAAATTAATTATAATAAGCTCTCAGTTCAATTTTGACAGTTTAATTTACCTTCCAAATTTTGAGAATCCAAAAATACTTCCAAATCCGTGCATGTTTCCACCATCAGATGAAACATTTTCTTCAATTTACCAGACGTATAAACTGGTGTTAATTTATGTCGTAAATATTTCCATCTTGGATTTTTGATTAAAAATATATTAGCATCACCCAAAACATCATTTGGATTTGCCGTAAAATGTTTATCCACAAAATTGTGAGCATCTTTCACAAGAACTTGCCTAATTATTTCAGGATCTCTGATCATGAGAAATCGTCTATCTAGTATGTATAGTCCAACATATGGTAGTGGTGCATAATCTCTATACATTTTTTCAAACCAGTGTCCAGGTGCTATTTTTTGTTTTATTACGTCACTGAAACTTCCAAAGAATGGAACAGGGGGTATTTCCTTGATACCTTTTTTCTTCCAATAATTAAAATTTCTCGTCATGTACAGATAAGCCGATAATATTAATAGCAAAAGCACTGCTAATCCAATAATCAATGCCATATTACTCAAATTCTGAGATTTCAGTAAATATTTCAAGTGATTCGGCCTGTCTCGATTACTGAATAATTGAAATAAATTTTTCGTACTAACATTAATCGTTAATGTGACCTGAATTTATATATTCGATAACTTTTGCGGTATGACACAATTGATATTCTTCGATTATCAGAAAAGAAAGCATTGATACTACGTAATGACATATAAAATATTATGTAATAACTAGCACCAACGTTCGATGATGTTATTGATGTCTTTCTGTTACGTATCCTTGAGAATACATTTTTTTTTTCGGGTAATTTGGGAGCAGGAGAAGGAGCAAAACAAAGATTTGATCAATAAGTGGAAGCTATTCTCGTTGTATGATATTTATTCATGAATATATATTAATATCAGTAGATTCAATTAAATGAATTCTGAAAGCTGTCTTACAATGTACACGAAAATGAGTAATTTCCGATGAGCTTATCAGTCTCGGCTCAAAATATTTCCGTTTATTTCTATTCATTAATTAATTTACGTATTTTCAAATATATGCCATCATCCGAAGTCGTAAAAATGGCTTTTGAGCTTATCTTCATGGGAATTAGAGTTTTATTGCAGGGTAATACCTCGTAATTCGAGAGGATCGTTATTAATCCAAGTTTAGTCTGAATTAATCCGTAGCGTTTCCCTGAAAATTCATTAAATCACAAGAATATCATGTTAAATTCATTTAATTCAGAGGAATTATCTATTATCGAGACAACTCAATTGTACCTATACAAATGTGTGGTCCTGCACCAAATGGCATGTAAACTCCAGAGTCACGTGCTTTTTGATTCTCCTCAGAAAAATGATCAGGATTGAAGCAATGTGGCTCGGGAAAGTATTTCTCATCCATATGAAGTCCAAGCATTGGAACAATCACTGGAATTCCTTTCTCAAGAACTAAATCAGTTCCTGGTATTCTATAATTTTGTAAAGGGACTCTGTCCAAGAATGGCAGAGGTGGATAGAAACGTAAAGTCTCGGCAATTACCATATCCAAATATGGTAGATCTGATGTCTGGAATTAATAATAAATCAATGATAACACGATGAGTAATTACGGTTAAAAAAAACACAATCATTAATGTACTTACCACCATCTCATACGTTAATATTCCATTATTCTTGTCAAGTGCTGCTTTAATTTCATGTCTCAATTTATTTTGTACTTGTGGATGCGTTGCGATTTCATACAGAGCAAAGCTCATCGTTGTTGAGGAAGTTTCAAAGCCTCCAGTAAAGAAAACTGCAGCCTGAGCTACAAGATTATCACCATCTAAATCTGTGAATGATAAATCATAAATTTATGAGTCTCTCATACTTTTTTAATTAAATTCACGAGCGTAATTTACCAAAAATTTTCTTTTCCTCCTCAGGCTGATTCTTTCGTAGATCAATGAGGAGATCAATTAGATCATGTCGCTTGATTCCAGATTTCTGGCGCTTCTCCAGTATGCTCCATAGAGCATTCCTCAAGAATGCAACATTTTCCTTTTTAAAGAAATAAGCACCAATAATTTTTGTTAAATGGGGAGCAAAGAACATTGCCAGAAATTCGTAGCCACGATAAGTATTGAAGGCAAATATTTCACGACCGTGCTTTCTAAAATCCGCATCAGGATTACTGAATGAATTTGCTTTGATACCATATGCAGTTGTTGCTATGAGATCAGTCATAAAGGTAGCAGCAAGATCTTTCATCTCAAGCACAGCTCCTTCACCTCCAATCTTTTGAGAATTCAAAAAATTACTCATTTCACCGCATACATCTATCATCAAGTCAAACATTTGTCTCAATTTTTTAGATGTATAAACTGGTGTTAATTTATGGCGTAAATACTTCCATCGTGGATTTTTAATCAAAAATAAATTAGCATCACCCAGAACATCTTTCTCATTTGCTGTAAAATTTTTATCCGGAAAGTTTTCTGCATCTTTGATGAGGATATGCTTGATAATTTCAATATCTCGTAATATTAAGAACGGTTTGTCCAGAATGTACAATCCAACAAATGGCAAACCTTCATATTTCTTATACATATCTCCAAACCATGGTCCAGCAGATTTTTTCTGTAGTATAACATCTTTGAAACTGCCCAAAAACGGCACGGCCGGTATTTCGCTCACATTTCTCTTTTCCCAGTAATTGAAATTCCTCGTCATGTACAAATAAGCAAGTATAATTAACAGACAAAAGCCTATTAGAATATCCATGCACCAATAACCAGTAATTAATGCCATTTTTCGAAATTAAAACACTGCCGAATGATCTTCATAGACTGAAATTTGGTCACTGATAGCCTTGCAAAAAAATTTTCAATTTTATCTCCGCTTTCACGCAAACACAATTCTCAATTTATTTGTTGTCGGGTTCATCAAGATTGATAAGCAAAACGAAATGTAATTTACATTGTCTGATGAGAAAAAGAAACATTGGAAAGAGGAAGGAGGGGGCTAAGCTTATTTTCGATTCTTTGCAGGTAGATACGGAGAACAATGATTAAAAATTAAAGAAAAAAAACAGATTCTGGACTTTGTATCAGTAAACAAGACAATTTTTTAAAATTTATTACTCATTATCTCTTCTCTCTTTATTTTACCACTAGGGGATAAACGCGGTCATTCTCATACGGCTTTCGAGGATTTGTTTTTGAAAAATATAGCTTCACCATAGATTTTCTGCATTTCCACGATGTAGTCTGACTAGGTCGCGCCATGTCATCTACTTGCTTTGCTCAATTTACGTTTGCGGTATTGGAAAATTCGTATGTATCACATACGTAGAAATCTATTTGACTAATTTGCGTACGTTGAGGAATATTCCACCATCCGAAGTAGTGAGTAAAGATTTTGGATTCAATCTCATGGGAATGAGGGTGTCCTTACAAGGGATTACTTGGTATTTCGAGAGAATCGTTATCAATCCAACCTTTGCTTGAATCAAACCAATTCGTAGACCTGCAAAATTCATTATTCATCACTAGAATTGAACGAGATTCAGATTGCCAAATAGAGGAAATGTGATGTCTATACCTATACAAATGTGTGGTCCATCACCAAATGGTATATAGACTCCTGCCTTTCGTGCTTTCTTATTTTCTTCGGAAAAATTCTCTGGGTTGAAGGAAAATGGATTCGGAAAGTGATCTTCATCGAAATGAAGACCCAGCATTGGAATTAATACAGGAATGCCCTTCTTGATTATCAAATCATGTCCTGGAACTTTGTAGTCATGCGTAGCAACTCGATCCAAAAAAGGAAGTGGAGGATAAAATCGTAGAGCTTCAGAAATTACTTTATCCAGATAAGGTAATCCTGCAGTCTATCAGAAAAAAAAGCGGTGGAGGATAAAATTCAATTTTTAAAGCTGTTTGTATCTGACTTTCTAATGGTTTTCATGATAATTACCACCATCTCATACGTAATTTTTCCATTACTTTCCCCTAAAGCTGCATTAATTTCATGTCTCAACTTGTCCTGTATGTCCTGATGTACTGCAAGCTCGTAGAGACTGAAACTTATTACTGTTGAGGAAGTTTCAAAGCCACCGCTGAAAAAAACAGCGGCTTGTGCTACGAGATTATCACCATCAAGTTCTAAAGAATAATGAGATCTCATGAAATCCTCTCTTTATACTTCAGCATCATCAATAATTATCTCAGAATTATGAAAAATATATACCGAGAATTTTTTTCTCTTCTTCTGGTTGATTTTTTCGAATTTCTATCAAATGATCAATTAAATCAGGTCGCCTTATTCCCGATTTTTCACGTTCCTCAAGTGTATTCCAAAGTGCATGTCTCAAGAATTTAACACTGTCTTTGTGAAAAAATTGAGCATTAAGTGGTTTGACTAATTGCGGTACAAAAAACATTGCTAAAAACTCATAGCCACGATAAGTTGTAAAATGAAATAGCCGACGACCATTCTTTCTAAATTCAGCCTCAGGATTATTGAGTGAATTAGCTTTAATTCCATACGCCGTTGTTGCTATGAGATCAGTTGTGAATTTTGCACAGAGATCTTTCATCTCCAGTACTTTTCCTTCACCTTTAAAGAATAATTTATTCTAATTAATTAATTCATCAGAGTAAATATTTCGATAAATCAATTATGAAACATACCTTGCAAATGTTCAGACTCTAAAAATGTATCCAAATCATGACACACATCAAGCATTAAATCAAACATTTTTCTCAATTTTCCAGCAGTATAAACTGGCGTAAGTTTATTACGTAAATACTTCCATGCTGGATTTTTAATGATAAAAAGATTACCATTGTCAAGTGCATCATTTGGATTACCCGTTAAATTTTTATCTTGAAAATAATTGAAATCTTTAACAAGTATGTTTTTTATGAGTTCAGTATCACGAATCAGTAGGAATGGCTTGTCCAAAACGTAGAAACCAACGTAAGGCAGAGGTTTGTATGCTTCATATAGCTGTTGAAAGTGTAATCCCGGTGATTTTTTCTGCATTATAATATCCTTAAAATTACCAAAGAAAGGAACTGGTGGAATTTGTTTTACGCCTCTTTTCTTCCAGTAATTAAAATTTCGTGTCATATACGCATAAGCCAATGCGATTAATGAAAAAAATAATATCAATCCATCAAATCCCCAGGATTTCGTGATTAAAGCCATTTTTATTAGTTTTTATCGTAGAATAATAATAATAAAAACTTGATGTACTGAGAGAGAAATTCGATTACAAGACACTCTGTTATAGTCAGACAAAGTCTGAACTACTACTAATTCGATATAGCTTTCGTTGAACCGATCAAGACAAGCTAACTATTGAAAACAGAGACATTTTCCCCTTATATCTGTAGAAAAAAACTAACAATAATATGATAACTTCTGTCATCTGTTTCATAGACACATATCCCATTGACACGATTCTTCTGGATGATTCAGCGTATATTTCTAATTTAATTACAGTCATCGCACTGAGAGATAATTACTAATCTCTTTGACACACGAAATTTCATACAATTACATGTTTGACATATGCACCTGTAATATGAGCAAGTCATCTTATTTTTTTACATTTTCATATCTCGGCAATATCACCTACAAATTGACAGAATCACAAGTTATAATTACAAACTTCTTGATATGAGATTGCTACTACTTGATTATTTTTCTCATACTCAAGTATAAACTATGGTCTGGTGGACTTGTTATAAAACCTCTATTACTTAATTTCATTGGTATTAGTGTTTTCTCACATGGAGAAACTTCGTACTTTGATATTATTTTAATTAATCCCAATTTCACCACCAATAATCCAATTCTCGAACCTGTGGAAATATTAAGCCATTGTCAATTCATTTTTCAGATTGATTATTGGGACAATATTTTTTTTTCGTGAATTTTTTAATTACCAATGCAAGCATGTGGACCATTTCCAAAGGGATAATAGGCTCTTTCAGTTTTCTCCTTGTTAACAGTTGAGAATCTCTCTGGATCAAATTTTTCCGGATCATCGTGGTATTCCGGATCGTAATGTAAACCCATCAGTGCAATATAAACAGGTATTCCCTTTTCAATGGTTAAATTAGTACCGGAAACAGGATAATTCGCATTCGCGATACGATCCAATAGTGGTAATGGTGGATACTTCCGCAGTGTTTCGGATATCACCATGTTCAAATACGGAAGCTCCATGACCTGTTGAATATTATTTAATCGTTGATATCATCAAACCATCTATCGTACTGGTAGTTATCGAGAGCTTTGATTAGATACATACCATGTCATATGTTATATTTCCTCCACTTGTCTCTATAACATCGTTTATCTCTTTTCTCAAGCGATTCTGAATTTCTGAATTTACTGCTAATTCATAAAGGGAAAAACAAAGAGTTGTAGCTGATGTCTCGAAGCCTGCTGTAAAAAATACTGCAGCTTGAGCTACAATATTGTCACCGGAAAATTCTGTAAAATTTAATTACTAATAGAAAAAAAAAATTATCGGGGAGAGTGGGGCAAAATGGATACTGTAATGAAACGGTTAGAGATGGATTTTCTTTGATGATTCTATTGAAAAACTGAGTAAATTTTAGCCGGAAAACGAGTGTCAGAGGTATTTTTTAGATTTTTTTGAAAATTCCATTTTTTCGGCAGTTCTGCCTTTCCTTTTTTGAAATTTTTCAGTTTTTTGCAAATATCTCTGGTTCTATTAGTCGTAGCAATTCGGGGTTGATTTCAACTGAAAGGTGAGCTCGTTTCCCATCGATTGATGGGGTTTTGAATTCAAAAAAAATCAATATTTGGAATAGTTATAGGCCATAAACTGTTTCACAAAACAGTTACACATAAATGCTCATAAATACCGTGAAAATCGGTATTTTTGAATTGAAAACCCTGTAAAACGATAGCAAATGATCTCACCTTTCACCTCCATTCAGAATTTTTACGCTAAGACAAGTAGAACCGAAGATATACTCAAAAAACTGGAAATTTTGAAAAAAAGGAAGGCTTTCACCCTCTAAAATGCTCAAAGAAATCAAAATCGTCAAAAGTTCAAAAAAATTAATTCCGCACTTGTTTCCCGCCTAAAATTTCCTCAGGTTTCCAATAAAATCATCGAAAACAATCTACCGCCAATATTTCTATTAATTCCGAGAGTTTTCCATAATATTTGCCTAAAAATTTAGATGTGTCCATTTTACCCCTGATGTCAATTTTGCCCCATCTTCCCCTACATTGATTTTTTCTTCACTTGAACTCACTAAAGTTCTCGGATGAATCTTCACTATCTTGATTCTTTAATTCAATAAGGATATCAATCAAATCATGTCTCTTGATTCCTGATTTTTCACGTTCATTGATAGCATCCCAGATAGCATTGCGCAAAAATTTACTGAAGCTATTTGAAAATATATTGAATTTAAGAGGTGTCATGAGATGAGGTGCAAAAAATATTGCCGTTTGTTCTATATTACGATAGAATGTTTTTGAAAAAAAATTCGTTCCATGTTTGTGAAATTCTGCATCAGGATTATTCAAGGAATTTGCTCTCAATCCAAATGCAGTTGTTGCAATCATATCAATAGTCAATTGTGAGCAGAGATATTTTATTTGGATTGTTTTACCGCATTCTGAAAATAAATTAAACGTATCAGGAGCATATATAATAAGAGAAATAATTCGAACATGAGGAATGACTTCTTACCTCCAAGATTCAGAGATTCTAAATGAGTAATGAGATCATGACCCACTTCCAGCATAAGTCCAAACATTTTTTTCAATTTTCCAGATGTATAAATAGGTGTCATTTTTCCTCTGACGTATTTCCATTCTGGATTTTTAATGATAAATAAATTAGCAGTACCCAAAACATCGTGTGAACCAGCATTTGCATATCTATCCTTGAAGTAATCAAAGTCCTTGATGAGTATTTGCTTGATAATTTTTGGATCACGAATTAATAACATTGGCTTATCAAAGCCAAAAAACCCGACATATGGCTCGTTTGGTGCATAATCATATAAATCCTTGAGAAATGGCCCAATTGATTCTTTTGCAGTTAGGAATTTATAAAAATTACCAACAAAGGGAATTGGAGAAACATGCACGACACCTCGTTGCTTCCAGTAATCAAAATTTCTGGTCATATAACGATAAAACAAGTAGATAACGATAATGAAGAGAATAATTAGATTAATTGAAAACGTCATTTTATTTCACAAATGTAATAGTCACTTTTGCTTTTTTATTATGATATTTGGAAATTGATCAAGGAGTTTCTCATCTCTCGCTCACTGAAAGCACCATTGATCTTTTGAGATCCAACCAAGTACTAAAGCAATCCATGTTTTCTCTTTCAATTTCTATACTCTTATCACTTGTAAATATTTAATTGGTGAAGACTTATCTTATTTGTTTTCTCATGCTGCTAGAACCTTGTCCTTATCCTCGACAAATACAAAAACTTGTTTGGATCATCAAGAAAATCATCTCAGCTAGTAAAAATAATACTGAAAATAATGTTTTCTCCCAATCATCTTTATTACAGTTACAATACCTTACGTATTTAATTTATCGTTGTCTCAAAGATTAAATTTTTTGCAATCTCTCAAAAAAATTCTATTATCTTCTCATAAATGTTTATCCAAGCTATTGTCAATTAAAATCCAGCTGAGGACAAAAGATATAATTCAAGAAAAAATAGGAAGATGTTAATTAGAAGGCTAGATCTAATCCCTCTGTCTTTCATATAAATAATATCACGCTAAAATGTCTTCATTCATTGAGTTGTGTCATAGTTCTGGCGTTATTCTCCGTACATTCAGGAAAAGTCCACCATTTGATGCAGTAAATAGGGCTTTTGGATTCAATCGCATGGGAATTAGAGTTTCCTTGCATGGAAAAAATTCATATTTTTGCAGCATTGTCATGAGTCCAAGCTTCACCTCCAACATTGCCAATCGAAGACCTGATAGTTTAAATGGAGAGATGATATCAAGTGATGCTGGAGGGGAAGAGAGAAGGAATTATCATTTTTACCTATGCAATTATGAGGTCCGTCTCCAAAGGGCAAGTAAGTACTTGATGGTCTAGTCTTTTTATTCTCTGGTGTGAAACGTTCTGGATCGAATTTTTGAGGATCCGGATAGTACTGGGGATCATAATGAAGTCCACTTATAGAAATGTGTACTGGAATGCCTTTCTTCAGAATCAAATCTGAATTTGGGATTTTGTAGTCGTGTACTGTTAAACGATCCAAAACTGGTATTGGTGGATATTTCCGTAGAGTCTCGTATACAACCCAATCCATGTAAAGTGTATCCTTTACCTGGAGGATATTAAAATTATCAAAAATAATAAATCAATTGTTGAGATGAAAAATAATCATTTTACCACATCATATGTAATTTTTCCATCAGTTTCCTCAAGAGCTTTGACAATCTCATTTCTCAATTTCGATTGAATTTCAGGATTTAGGGCCAACTCGTAGAGTGCGAAACTGAGAGTTGTTGCGGCTGTTTCGAAGCCTGCTATGAAAAATACTGCCGCCTGTGCCACAATATTATCTCCATCAAATTCTAAAAAGATCAATAAAACCAAATAAGATCAATAAAGATCAATTAACTCGAAATGGATGGAAATGTTGGAGATAGGTTGTTTCTGATGATTCCATTGGAGAGTGAGAAAATTTTTATGGAAATTCCATGTCAGAAGTTATATAATCATCGTATTAAAAAGAAACATATCAATTTTTTCGAGTATTTACAGAGCAAAAACTGATTTTCAGAAGATGACCTATGAATCTTTGAAAAATTTATTTAAAAAAAAATAAAAACTCCAGAAATTAATGGGAAATGAGCTCATCTTTCATTTGAAATCAACCCCAGGTCGCTACAACGAATAGAACCAGAGATATCCCTGAAAAATGTGAATTTTTTCGATTTTCAGAAGAGAAACCCCTTTAAACTTGGCACAAAAAATCAATTTTTCCCAAAATTGAGAAAAACAAATGTTGCCACATGTTTTTCGCCTGAAATTTCCTCAACTTTTCAATGGAAGCCTTAGAAAATTTGAATCTCGAACCGTTCACTTGGAATGTCTATTTTACCCCACCTTTCCCCAATTCTACTACGAATTGGGAATTTTCTGTTTTTTTTAATGTTTAATTAATTACCAAAGATTTCTTTGTCTGACTCAGACTGATTTTTCTTCAATTCAAGGAGAAGATCCAATAAATCATCTCTATTTACGCCTGACCGTTCACGTTCACGTATCGTATTCCAGACAGCAGCTCTGAAGAATTTTGTATTGTCAGGTGAGAAGAATTTAAATTTCATTGGCTTTGCAAATTGTGGTGCAAAAAATGTTGTTGTAATCACGATACTTTTGTACAATGTATAAGTAAAAATTTCACGTCCATGTCTTCGAAATTCTGCGTTAGGATCAGTGAAAGAATTAACTTTGAGTCCAAATGCAGTGGTAGCTATTATATCAGTGCTGAATTTGGCAGAAATTTCTTTGACTTCAATGATATTATCATTTTCTGAAAGTTTATTCGTTAAATTCATGAAATTACCATTGAAAAATCTATTTTTATTGCAGAAATCAATCTTTGTACTTACCGTCCTGAATGAGAGATTTCATATATTCATCAAGATCATTTGAGACTTCAGTCATGAGACCAAACATCTTTTTCAATCTTCCTAACGAGTAGATTGGCGTCAATTTGACCCTCAAAAATTTCCACACAGGATGCTTGACGAGAAATAGATTCTTATTACTGAGAGGATCTGCTGGATTTGACTGTGAAAATCTGTCTTTAAAGTAATGATAATCTTTAACGAGTATATTTTTAATTAATTCTGGATCACGTGGAAGAAAAAATGGTCGATCAAAAACATAGTATCCCATGTAAGCTGCACCAGCACTATAATTGTATAAATCATGGAGCCATTCGCCAGCACTTCTCTTTAATTTCAAGCAGTTTCCAAAATTTCCAATGAATGGAGTCGGCTTGATTTCCAAAACGCCACGTTTTTTCCAATATTGAAAATTCCGAATCATGTAGAGATAGAACAAGTAGACTAGAGATCCACAGGCTATTAAAAAATCAATACTCCAATATTTTGTAATTACGCCCATATTCACTGAGGATTTTTCGTTTTTTACGTTTTAAATTAGTGACCTTATCCACTGCTGAAGAAATCCAGACTGCATTATATATAAATCATTATTTTATATGTACTTATGATAAGCTAATTCAAGGTAAATGAAGAATTTAAAGTTAAATGATGATTTTATGGTTACTACCTGTGTGATAAAACCTAATTGCAGATGAAATTGGCTCGGAATTAATAAGGAGTTATATTACCGTATATCATTTATTATTCAGAAGATTGAAGATTATTTGTCAATTCATTTTTGGTAAATGAAGCAACGTAAAATGGATATTAAGAGTAAATAATCTGCTTTTACAAAGAACCTTTCTGTACTTTGCAGTAAATACTTTAATTTTACAATCTACTAATTGAGCTATTATTCATCACTTTGCCGATAATCTCCCAACATTGAGAAAAACTCCACCGTCAGATGCAGTAATCATTGCTTTTGGATTCAATCGCATGGGAATCAAAGTCTGTTTGCACGGAGAAAATTTGTATTTTTGCAGCAGTTCAATTAGACCAAGTTTCACCTGGAGTAAACCTAATCGAAGACCTACAGATAAAAAAGATGATTATATTGAATGAAATAAACATTTAAAGAATAGGGGAAGGCGGGGCGAAATGGACACATCTAAATTTTTAGGCAAATATTATGGAAAACTCTTGAAATTAATAGAAATATTGACAATTGATTGTTTTTGATGATTTCATTGGGAAGTTGAGAAAATTCTAGACGGAAAACAAGTGCCGGAATTAATTTTTTCGAATCTTTGCCTATTTTGACTTTTTGAGTATTTTGAGGGGTAGAAACCCTTCCTTTATTTGGAGATTTTCAGTTTTTCGAGAATATCTTCGGTTCTATTTGTCGTAGCGCAAAAATTCCAACGGGAGGTGAAAGATGAGATCATTTGCCATCGATTTATAGGGTTTTCAATTGAAAAACATCGATTTTTAAGGTATTTCTGGGCATTTTTGTGAAACAGTTTTGTGAAACAGTTTTTGGCCTATAACTATCTTAAAAATTGATATTTTTGAATTCCAAACCCCATAAATCGATGGGAAATGAGCTCACCTTTCATTTGAGACCAACCCCGAATCGCTACGACTGATAGAACTAGAGATATTGGCAAAAAACGGAAAATTTAAAAGAAAGAAAAGGCTTCTACCCCTCGGAAATGCCGAAAAATATCGAATTTTCATAAAAAATTAAGAAAAATACATCTGACACTCGTTTTCCAGCTGAAATTCCTTCAGCTTTTCAGTAGAATCATCAAAAAAAATCCATCTCTAACCGTTCCGTTACAGTGTCCATTTTGCCCCACTCTCCCCTATATAATTTACCTATGCAAGCGTGAGGACCATCTCCAAAGGGTAGATAAACACCGGATGGTCTGGTTTTTTTATTCTCTGCTGTGAAACGTTCTGGATCATATTTTTCGGGATCGGGAAAGTATTGAGAGTCGTAATGAAGTCCAGTTACTGAAACATAAACTGGAACTCCTTTCTTCAGGATTAAATCTGTGTTTGGCACTTTGTAATCCTGTGCTGCAACTCGATCCAGAATTGGTAAAGGCGGATATTTTCGGAGGGTTTCCGACACAACCATGTCCAAGTATGGTAAATCCATTACCTGAACAATTTTTTATCATTAAAAATCAACGGAAATCTTTTTGATTAATGGATTGAGAATAATTTTACCATATCGTATGTAATATTGCCGTTGTTCCCATTAAGAGCATCGAGAATTTCATTTCTTGTTTTTGATTGAAGCTCTGGCTGCAGGGCTAATTCGTAGAGAGTGAAACTCAGAGTTGTTCCGGATGTTTCAAAGCCAGCTGTGAAAAATACTGCAGCTTGAGCTACAATATTGTCTCCGTCAAATTCTAAAAGAATAACTCCATGAATAAACCATCATGATATTTTTTTAAAGGATAAAATGGATATTTTAATGAAATGGCTTGAAATTGAATTGTTTAAATGATGTCATTACAAAGCGGACAAAATTTGAGGTGAAAAACATATGTTGGAACCGAAATTTTCAAAATTTTCTTTTTTTTGAGACGAATTTTCCTATTTTTTCAATGATATTTCCGGTTCTGATTAGAGGAAAGAGATTTTGCGGATAAACAAGTTGAATTTTCAAATGTTTTAAATGATTTCGAGGGATCTTCATAATCATAAAAAATACTCCCTATGATTATTACCAAATAACTCTTTTTCAGGACCAGCTGCCTGTGTTTTCTTCAACTCAAGAAGAAGATCTATAAGATCGCTTCTCTTTATGCCAGAACGTTCACGTTCTTGTAGCGTGTTCAACACTGCTGATCTGAGAAATTCTGAATTTTCTGGAGAGAAGAATTTAAATTTGAAACGCTCTGCTAGTTGTGGGGCAAAAAACATTGCGGTGACTTCAATATTTCTCATAAATGTAAAATTGAATATTTCCCGTCCACGTTTACGGAATTCAGCATCTGGATGATTTAGCGAATTTACTCGAAGTCCAAATGCAGTTGTACCAATCAAATCAGTCGTGTATTTAGCACAAAGTTCCTTCAATTCAATTACATGATCATCTCCTGAGAATTAATTAAAATAAATAAATGAAAATTAAGACTCTTGGATTTTTAAGATCAGGTTAAATGACAAACCATCACGAAAGAGGGATTCCATATGTGCCTCGAGATCGTGCGCAACTTCTATCATGAGATTGAACATTTTCTTCAGTCTTCCAGTAGTATAGATCGGTGTTATTTTACTTCTTACGTATTTCCATGCAGGATTCTTTAGGAAAAAAATATTCCCATTACCAAGTGGATCTTCTGGACTCGACTGGGAGAATCTATTTTGGAAATAATTGAAATCCTTGACGAGAATAGCCTTAATCA
Source organism: Aleiodes alternator (assembly GCA_963921955.1). Taxonomy (NCBI): domain Eukaryota; kingdom Metazoa; phylum Arthropoda; class Insecta; order Hymenoptera; family Braconidae; genus Aleiodes; species Aleiodes alternator. The sequence continues at coordinate 10,345,290 of OY998111.1, read as the reverse complement.
ATTCTGGATCACGAGCGAGGAAAAATGGACGATCGAACACGTAAAATCCCATGTAAGGTAATCCAGCACCCCAATCATACAAGGTCTGAAGCCACTGGCCAGCACTTTTCTTCATTCTCATGCATTCTCCAAAATTTCCAATAAATGGAGTCGGTTCAATTTCCATAACACCACGTTTCTTCCAGTATTTAAAGTTTCGTGTCATATACATATACAACAGGATCATCAGTGATCCAAGCGTAATTAAAAAATCGATACTCCAATACTTTGTAATTAATCCCATCTTTACGAGAACAAAACTTCTTTCACCAATTTATTTTGTGTTGAATAGATGTTTAGTGTTTCTACTTCAATTTTACACTAGTCATTCTCTTGATGAGAAAATGAATTTATATTCTTACAGAGGGAAACATTGCGTGAAGAAAATCGCTTACAATGCAACTTCAAAAGATAAGTAGTTCGGAACCCGTGATGAAATGACAAGTGGAAATAGATAGTACGTATACAATTATGTGCAGTGTAATGCAGAAATAGCGATTATAGGTTTGATTGAATTGAAAAAATAAAGATAAGGTGATGCGAACAACATTATGATTGATTGCTTCTGAATGATCGCTTCATTTTTCGGAAAGATAAAATCGACGATGAATGAATAATTTATACGAATAATAGCACAAATAGTCATCTTTATTATGCCTTCTTTTTTAATTAAAATATTTATAATATATACACTCAGTACGGGTAGCAAGAATACATGAAATTGCAAGAAATACGTTTAAAAAAAAAATTAATCAAACTCATTTCGTGCAGCATCTCATATAATAACATCTTCAAATCCGCAATTCATGATAATCCACTAGCCCAAAGTGCGTCATAATTCTCAACAGACCGCTTTTTTTTATTCGATTTCGATTTTATACTAGAAATACTGACGAACAAAACAAAAAAAAAATATTTCTTGGACAAATTTGTTGTCGCACGAAATCTTCAAAAAATACAATAAACTTTGAAAAAATTGTAAAAAAAACTAATGAAAGTGCCATCGCTTAGTTCATGAAAATCTGTCCTTGACCAATACACTTGCATGAACAATAAAAAACTCATTGCAATCAAGGACTGATTTTTGTAACGTGTACTGGCCTCAACCTATCAAGTCACAAAAACTTCCAATTAATCACTGTGAAATTCAGAAATTTTTGCAATTTGTTTATTCATTGGAGAAGAAGGAAAAAAAACTTTTATTGTTACTCTAAGAGCATTCAAATGGAAATTCTTAATTTCTCGCTATTTTTGCCGATTCTTTGCCACCAGCAACATGCTCTAAATCAAGACCATCATACTCAAGTGCTCCTGCATTGTCATAGTACGCATAATCATAATCATTCTTCTTAGTTGCCTTTGGTTTCAGCGTTGTGACGTCATTAAATTTGACTGTCGTTGAGAATGGTCTTGCCGAGCCACTTACATAGGTTGTAGGACGTGCTGTTGTTGATTGCTGCTGTTGTGATCCTCTTTGGTTGTTACCATTGAAATTATTCGGGTTGTACGTTGTGGGAGAGCCATTTCGTCTGTAAAACAGAAACGGAAGAGAGAGGTAAGAGACACGATGTTAAGCCTTATCCCTTCATTTCTATTGTTCATTGGAATAGAAAATTATGGTAATGAGAAGGGAATTTCGAAAAAATGAAAATTCTCACCTTGGTACTGGCGTCGTTGTTTTCGGTGTTTCGGCTAGAAGATTTATGCTCGATGGACTGAAGCCAATACCTGCTGCTGGTGATCTACCAAAATCATAATTTGTCGTACTTGATTCAAAGTATTTTCCTGTATTGGAATTATCATAATTATTGAATTGACTTGGCTTTTTAGGTGCCTTGGTAACATCAAAGAATTGAGTTGATTTTTGAGCTGATTTATCGTGGTATTGTCCATTGTCTGTAGATTGTGAATTGTAACGATCACCACCACGTGCACCATTACCATCGTTACTCACTGATTTTTTAGTAACTGGTGCATAAGTAGTTGGTACATAAGTATTACCATTTGAATAATTAGGATAAAATTTGGTTGTTTGAGCATTGTTTTGTTTGGATTGTGTAACACCATTTGTCTTTCCAGTGTACTGATTGTTGTTAGTATTATAGGCATCATAAAATGTTGAAGCTTGAGTACTTGTTGGAAATCCTGTTGTTGATCTCTGTATATTATTATAATTTCTCTGTTGAAAACCGGTAAAATCAGTTTGTGCATAATTTGTGCTTGGAGCAATTGTTGTTGATTGTGTTTTTGAATTTTGATTGTACTGATTATACTGATTATTGTAATTATCCTGATAATTTTGATTGTATGTTGTGGACCTTGGGGTCGTTGAATGCTGGAAATTTTGATTGAAACTCACTGGTTTTATCGTTGTTGATGGTGTCTGTTGATAATTATTATTCTGCTGATTATAATTGTTAGCTTGTTGATTTCTATTATAATTATTATTATCATAAGCAGTAGTTCTCAGTGTTGTACTTTGTTGTACTGTAGTTGGTGGTCTGAATGTCGATGCACCATTGAACTTCTGATTATTCTGGTTTCTGTTGTAATCCTGTGTTGGACGAGCAGTCGTTGTGGTTTCATAGGTACTCCTGTGATTGTTGTAATAATTTCCATTGTAATTATTGTTGTTATTATATGTATTGTAGTTGGCGGTTGATGATGGTGAAGGAGGAGGAGTAGTTGCCGGTATATTGTTAAAATTAGTGTGCTGTTGTTTTCGTGCAATTTTCCTCACTCCAGGTTTCTTCTTGGGCTCTACAATTGGCTCCTCTTTGTAGGACTTGTCATTGTCATAGTCCTCGTCCTTGACATTGTTGCGGCTATTGTAGAAATTGCTGCTACTACTACCTCGTAGTATATCACGATTATTATTTGCTGGATTGACACGATTGAGATTGTTGGCTGCTGATCTTACTGGATCATTTGATTCACTACGTTGAAGATGATCCTGTGGTTCAGCATCACTGCGCAATGCATCGTAGTGAAGTGACTCAAGACCAGAGCCAATTCTGTACAAATCAAAGTTGTCACTTGCATAGTAGAGTGTTGCTGCTTCACAATCAACATCATACCAATCAGCGCATGTTTGGCTCTCTTGATCGAATGCCGTGTCATTTGGACACAAAAATCTGCACAAAAACACATAAACACACACGAATTATTCGATAATTAGAGACAATTTTCATTTGTAGAAAATTCAATTGAATTAATTTACACTTACTTGTAATCTTGTATTGCACCCGCTACGGAAACACAAACGTGGAATAACTGACAGTCAGTCTCAGGATCAGCATAGTAACTACCCACGATCTTATTGCGACAGGTAAATGAGGTTTCCGGCATAAATTGTTGTGAATATCTTGGTGGTGGCCGTTGAAGAGCCAATACACAGCTCCACAGTATCCCAGCTGAGGGAAAACAATGCAATTACACAATTAACATACTTCATTATACTTTATAAACATTTTCATTTAAGAAGAAATGCGAAAATGAGGAACAAGCTCTCTTAATCTTGGCCAAATAAGTATTAGAATGATTCGTCAATTAAAATTTCTCGTTCTAAAATTGGAGATTCTCATTAATTTTAGAATCATAATAAATTTTATTATCTGCCGTTTCTTTCAATTCTTATGGGGAACTTTATAGGCTACAAGCAAGATGAAGACGTGATAACGACCGGATGCATATATACCTTTCTACAAAACATATATTCGCATAATGAGAAACATATTCACGCAATCGTGACGCACGCACACTCTTGAGTATCTCAAAATTTCCCGCGAAAACTGTTTCTGCGTGTTTTTTTTTTTGTTACGTTAATTTTATTTCATTGTTTCTCATGACCTCAATTCACGATGCACAAAACACACTCTTCAATCAATTAAATAATCACCTCAACATGACTGAAAATGAAAATTATATCATCTTTCGTTATTACGAGAAATTTATTAAATTGATCGAGAAAAATCCTACTAAATGATTCTTAAAAAAAAGGAGAAAAAAAACCTTCTCTAATTAAAATCAAAAGATTCAAGACTAACCAATGGCAAGTAGGATCACGTTCTTCAATGACATCTTGGCACAAATGGATATTGATGTCCGATGACTTTGTTTTCAAATTGTAGAAAATAATCACAGTCCAAGAAGAAAATAATTAACTTGGTAAAAAAAAAAAAAATTGATGAAAAATCCGAAATTTCGTACTGATAATGTTCCTCAAGTTGGAACCGTCTTAATTCACTTCGAGGATGCGACTGCGGGAGTGTCGGTGAATGTTTCAACGAAGAGAAGACACAGTCTCTAGATCCTCACCTGGAGTAGGATGGTTCAGGACAGTAGAGAGGGGCAGTATCAGCAAGGAGAACGTATAGTAGACATGTACGTAACTTGATATTACGTCATATTCGTTTGGGGGAGACCCTTATACGAGATATATTCACGGATTAGAGAAAAGAGTGAGAGTGAGAGAAAGAGGAAAAAATGAGACATCTTCTCTGTTAGTAAGGACTACTGGAGAAATAACTCTCTGATGTTTTGCCGAACCTTTTTTTTTAAGCGTTAAACAGGAAAAAATGGGAGAATTCTCATTTATTAACGAGGACTTTCCATTCAAGTGTCTGAATGGCAGTATCGTTGAGAATCGACATTTTTTCGGGGTAAAAACGTCTGTGCAGAGTCGGGAATTTCTACTTGGATGGCACGCGAGTGGGTGATATTGGATATTTTACTCTTTGTTTATTTCTTTCTACTTCTTTTCATTATGTGGGTAGAATTCTATGGGAGATGTCTCATGGAATAAACAAAAAAAAAAAGAAGTACGTGACACCTGCGCGAACTTTCCATTTAATCATTCTGGTCAAGGAGTGCTGAAAGAAAGTATTTAATGATATTTATTGTCTTTTACTTATTTTAATTGGGAGAAAAAAAAAAGAAAAAGTGTTTTTCTTTTAGTGGATTTATTCTCTCGTGTAAATAGAGCTGTTTTCAATGTTTTGTTAAATGTGAATTTAAAGTCAAGTCATAGGTCAACGCCAATGGGATTTGCAATTGTTTTAATTTCATGTTGTAAAACAATTTTACTGCCAATTGTCTAATTGTCAGTTGTCTACATCATAAATTTGATTGAATTCTGTTTTTTTTTTAAATTAATTCGTGTAATTGCTGGTTAAACCATGACATATTTTCAGTGATAGGTTTTTTCTCGCGTAGAAGGAATCTGTGAGAATTGCTGGTGATGGTCTATATATAAAAAGCAGAGGAACGTTAAGCTAACTTCAGAGTGAGGACATTTTATTCTCATTCTGATTGGCCAATTCATATTTCATCAGCCAATAGAAATCGTCGCGCTTGGCGCGCTGAATGTCTATTCACCTCAAGTGTTTTTACGCGAATACAAATGGCGGCGCATGTCGGTCAATACGCGTGTAAAAATAATCATTTAATTCATTCATCATGTTATGTTTAATAACTATGAGTTCGCCAGTGACGGAAAAAAAGAACTTTCAAACTACGCGGTAAATACATGTAAGTATTTTACATATTAAATATCAAATTGAGTAATTCATACATTGATAATCTCCGCAGTACATTGTTAACCTGAAATTCATTCATATCACTCCCTGTGAGCTATGTTTCAGTCGCTCAATATTCAAATATTTCCTATTATTAATAAATGAATTCATCATTAAATTGAAAAAAAATTAATCAATTTTTTTTGAGAAATATTATTTGAGAGGATTAAGGGAATTTTTCAATGCCATCGATAAGCTTTGAATTCTTGAAACATTGCAACGACACATTTCTGTATTTCCTTCACTTATTTACTTCATAAAAAAGAAAAAAGAAAATAATCGATTTAAAAGAAAAAATGGAATTATGAATCGATATGAAAAAATTTCAATTAACAAGTGGCAACCGAAGAATGATGGGAGACACAGTCAACCGTAGATTTTCAAACTTATTTTTTAGCAAAATTATCAATTTTTCAATTGAATAACAGAAGCATCGACTTCTTAAATTCCATTATCAATATTATCGATTTTATTCCATTATCAGTTTTTAAGGCTCTCTCAGAAGTTGAATCAGATAGAGCAATTTTGTTCTCATTCTCTTCATAGAGACTTTTAGAGCTACATGAAAGATTCAGGTGAAATTGCTCAAAAAAATGAGGATGGAATGAAATAGATTGGTCTAAAAACCATGAGGAAAAAAAATGGAATTTTAATCATCATTTTTTCCCAGGAGAACCTTCACCGAGACTAGCTACAGATGCAGATTTTTATGAATACATGAAAAAGATATGTAGATACCTGTCAAGATGATTCACCATATATTGTACAGAGATTGATCGAAGATATAGATACTAAATAAAGATAATACAGATGAAAGAAAATCGACATTTCAATATTGATGAAAACCAGACCATTCCCTTATTTTGTTAATTTAAATTTCCTTCTCAGATATTTTTTACTGCCCCATTCATTCTTTTTCTTCTATCTTTCTATGAAAAACGAAATGAACATCAGTTCACTTACGAGCTCTTCTACACTGAGGAAAAAACCATTAAATATTGAGTCCACTGATCGTTAATAAATATTTTTTTTGAAATAATTAAAAATAGTTGAGTTTACTGAATTTCGTCTATTTAAACAATTAATCTATTTAGACTGGACAAAATTCAGTAAATTCAACCCTTTCTTTTTATAATTATTTAAAAAAAATATTTACTCAGGACCAGTGGACTCAATATTTGATTGTTTTCAACACTATTTCTTTTCAGTGTACGTTCATCCTCATTCCTATTGGCTGTTTCATTCAGCCAATCAGCCAATGAAAATCATCACAATTATGAAAATTTTTCCATCATCATGAATAATAATTTGGGCAAAAAAGAACATTATCCAGTGTTAAAAAAACAGAGAGATAATGTGGGGAATACAGGGGCATTATCTAATATTGAAGAACAGGAAAATAATGAAGGGAAAAAGGCAACATTATCCGAAGTTAGAGAACAGGAAGAGAATGTAGAAGAACAGGGAACATTTTCTAAAGTGAGAGAGCAGAAAGATAATGTGGAGAAAAGGAGGAGTTTATTCAATGTCAAAGAACAGACATATAATGTGGGGGATACGGGAACATCATCCAATACTAAATACAAAAAGACGATGTCGGGCAAAGGGGAACATTGCCAAATGTTGAAAGACAAAAAGATAATGCGGGGGAAAGGGAAACATTACCTATGGTTAAAAAACAGAGATAATGTAAGGGAAATAGGAACATTATTCAATGTTGGAAACGAGAAGGTAAATTGGGAGATAAGGGAACATTATCCAATATCAAATAACAGAAAAATAACGTGAAGGAAGAGGGGATTATTAATCAGTTTCGAAGATGGTTGAGGGTACAATTGGAAAAAAGTTAATTCTTTGCATAAAGTCGTTAATACCAACTTATACGAGATGAAATTCTTGAATGTGAATCAGTGAATTTGTGAAGAAGGTAATGAAGAATAAAATAAGCCCTAGAAACACAAAATTAATTGATAACTGGCAGATTCGTACCATTTTTTTATATTCCTTTAAATCTTGACGAATTTAAAGAAATGTTGAAAGTGGTAAAAAAGTTTCAATTCGAAATTGATTTTTCGTTTCTTGGGCTTATTTTGTTCTTTATTACATTTTCCAAATACTTACTGTTTCAGTTTTGGAAAATTTATCATTTATAAGTTGTAATTTATGATTTCAGACGAAAAATTGACTTTTTTTCGATTGTACTTTCCAGTCATCTTTAAAGGGCAGAAAGATAATGTGAGAGAAACGGAAACATCATTTAATGTTGAAAAACTGAGATATATTTTGCGGGAAAAGGAACATAATTCAATGTTGGGAACAGAAAGATAAATTGGGAGGTGAGAGATAACATTATCCATTATCTGTTGAGGAACAGAGAGACATTGCGGGGGATAAGCGAACGTTATTGAATATTGAAGAACAGGAAAGTGATGTGGGAGAAAAGGGAACATTTTCGAGTGTTAAAAAACAGACAAGTAATGTGGGAAAATGGGAACATCATCCAAAGTTGGAAGGAGGGCACACATTATCTCATTTTGAAAAACAGAAAGACAATGTGAGGGAAAAAGGGCAATCATTCAATGTAAAAGAGCAAATATATAATGTGGGGGGAAGAGGTACATTCTCCAAGGCTAGAGAACAGAGGGATAATATGAGGAAAAAGGGAACATTATTAATGTTGGAGACCAGAAAGGTCATGTGGGGGATAACGGGATGTTGTCGAATATTGAAGAACAGAAAAATAATGCAGGAGATAAGGAGGCAGTATCAAATATCAAAGAACAGAAAAATTATACATTGTTAAAGTTGTTTAGAGGTACAATCGGAAAAAAGTTAGTTTTCGGTATAAAGTCATTAATACAAGCTTATAAAAGATGAAAATATCAAATGTGATTCAGTGAGTCTGTGAAAAATGTAATGAGGAATGAAATAAGCCCTAGAAACACAAAATTCATTGAAAACTGAAAAATTCGTACCATTTTTTACATTTCTTTGAATCTTCACAAATTTAGAGAAAGGTAAAAAATGGTAAAAAAAATCAATTCGAAATTAATTTTTGATTTCCAGGGCGTATTTTGTTCCTCATTACATGTTCCAAATACTTACTGCATCGGTTTTGAGACATTTATCTTATTTACATTGTTATCTACGATTTCAGGCGAAAAATTACCTTTTTTTTCGATCGTACCCCCCAATCATCCTCAACGAACAGAAAAATGATGTAAGGGGAAAGAAAACATTAGCCAACGTTGAAGAACAGAAAGGTAATGTAGATGATACGGGAACGTTATTCAATCGTCCTCTTATATGGAAAAAAACACAAACAGCCAATAGAAATCATCGTGATTGTTGAAAATTCTCTCCAAAAAAATTAACGTGAATTAGAAGGATCGACACACTAACTGATCAAGAAAACGCGCGCGTCAGCGCGCGGTCGTTCTCGTGATATAAAAACCAGAAGTGATTTTAGTCATCACTCATTTCACTATAGTTCATTCGTTGCCCAGAGGCAACTGTCACTTCACGAGGCCACGTTTGAATCGCACTTGAATCGTTAAACGGCAAACAGCCTGTTTGACACAGAAGGAAGATATAAAATGAAGAGAAAGAAATAAAAATTACTGCTAAAAAGTGGGGTCAAAGGGTCACTGCAAGAATTTTACCTGTTGCATCAAATCTCAAGTACACGTAATTTTCAAAAAGAAAAAAAAAAAGAAAAGTGTCTGTATCAATTCAGTGTCGTAAACGCTATATTTTCTTTTTATCCATCATGATTATTAAAAATTCATTGAATTAAATCAACGAGATCATTAATGAATCATTACTAACTAAATTTGAGTGAAATAAAATTATGATAAAGTATCTCGGGAGAATAATAAAAACATAATATAATGGATAATTATAATGGTATAGAAGAATAAATTTATTGTATTGACTTTGAATGGGATTCGAGTAAAAAAAACATTTATCGTGAAAAATAAAAGAATTATGAAGGCAGAGTAATTTTCTAAAGGATATTTACGATGTTTTATCAAAGAATTCCGTCCGTTCAGTGCATGACCGGAGGAAGCAGGTCGCCTTGGCTGTTCGCATTTATCTGTGTATACGAGAGAAATACCTCCCCCGGGGGCAAAGTAACTATGAAAAGAACGACCCATGAAATAAAGTTAATACATGCAACCTTAGATGTAGGTTAAATACAGCCTCAGACACTAATAATTCATGATTTTACCTGAAAGAAAGTAACTTCTGGCTATCGGATCCTTCTACTTGTTCGATTGATATATTTCTCTGTTCTTTAATTTCGTTCTTGGCCTCGCAAAATCCAAATTAATCATTTCAACCAGCCAACTTGCTAATAATTACTGTATCAATTCCATTTAATCATCAAATATGATCCGTTGAATATTTAATCTGAAAAAAAACAATGAAAGTAGAAATAAGAAATTAAAAAATTATTATTCAATGCCATTATAATTGATGATGCTCCTTTTCTTTTCTTCAAGAAGACAAAAAAAAAGTGGATACAAATTTCTAAAATGAAGACTTGATTCTCAATCCTGGGAACATCTTCACTCTGAGTAGTAGTTTCTCATACTTACGTAATATATTTTTAAAAAATTTTTAGCGAAAATATAATTATAAAATTTTTATTTCAATGAGTATTTATTATTCACTATTATTTTATCATAAGACTTTTAAACACCTACTAATTGCAATTTTATTAGTCAAAAATTCTAAAATTAATTAAATGAACATGAGCAAGTTGATTCTTCGGGAGAATCTTCTCAGCCTTGGAGGGCGAAAGTTGTCTTGTAATATTTTTTATCTACATTATGAAGAATCAACTTGCATCAAGTTTTTTGAAACAATTTACTCATCTTCATCATATTTCCTACTTATTCTATTGAACAACAAAAAAAACATGATAACACAAACTTTTCTTTTCAATGTTTCAACGCAGACTCTTTAAAGAAGATTCATGGATAGTGAAAGTTTCTGTGTTATTTGGTATGATTAATTTTCTGGCGTCATTCATGGGATATTACGTGACACAGGAATCTTATGTACAGTTGGAAAAATCAATTATTCTTATTATTTTCCTTGAATTAAAGATTTTTCTCCAGTATTTTAAATAATAAATTATTCCCAATGAAAAAAAAACAAATAATGTGCAAAATGTCAATTATATGTTTAATTAATTACATAAATTATCATTTTAATTTTAATCAACTAAATATAATGTTTATTGTAGAGAAGAATGTACAATAGCAATGAGGAAGAAAATACGCCATTTGATTTTATATATAGTAACTGTAAATGGGATAGACGACAATGACTATTCATTGAAATTGTAAATGCATCACGACTTGCCCATGGAATTCCATCATTAAAGGTCAAATTGAGTTAAGGGTCCGTACCAATGAGAACAGATAGAAAACATCGAAAGGTCCGGTCTTCTATTTCATTGACAGGACTGGTTCTTTCTGAACTGTTTAAGAATGAACAATAAAAAAAAGGAACATCCGAGCCAAGCGCATACATAGCCAGATGAGCATCGGAGAAAGTAAAGAAAAGGTCAGAGATCGAAACGAGACATTTTTTTGGCGTTGTCCTTTTACCCCACTCGGAATAGGCGCACACACACACTTGTGTGAATAACTGATATAGAAAGGAATCACTATCACGAACTCTATTAACCCGCGAGTCACTAACTTTCTTCGATCACAATTACAATGTAGAAGAATTTTTGAGGATACTCTTTCTCAAACTAAAAAAGAAGCACGAAGAGTTTAAACCGAAAGAAATTAGTAACACTGTGGAATTCTACCTTTCTCTGAAATTTTCAAGTAAATGATAATATCCTTGTGATGAAATTACATTGACAAACAATGCTTTGGATGCTCCGAAAATGATGCAACAATAGAGTTGAATGAAAAGAGAGAGACAAAAAAATGGAAAAAGAGCAGAGTCGATGTAGAAGCGAACGAAGCGGGCTGATTGAAGCGATAAAGATGATGATACATCAACATGGGATACTCGAAAAAAAAAGAAGAAGAACGAGGCAAGTTACGTCAGCAGATACAAAAATTCAAGAGTCCCTTGATGAGCTGTTAAAGACTCGTGTAAATGAAGAAGAAAGAGTTTTGTGGAATAAATAAAAGGGGAAAAAAGGCTACTGCCAAGTATATTTATACATGATACATCTATCTTCCAAAGTCACTCGACCGTAATCGTGATGGTAGTGGTAATACCTGCACCGGGTCAGCCTTGAAATGCTTCCTGCTAAAAGCCACCAATAACCACCCACATACAGTTTCTCATCTATGCTTTTTTTTCCTCTCTTTATTCTTCTATCTGTCATGGTTCTGTTCACCTCCTTCTTCACCTCCTCTTTCGGCATAGAATCATTGTAGCATCAGTGAAAGTCCTGGTCTATCATTTCCCACTTCCCACATGTCTTGTTTTTTTTTTAAATTCATTTTTTGCGCGCTCACTCCTTCTTTTTGTGATTCTTCATCAACGTGTCATAAATAATACACGCGACATACTCATTGTTTGAATTCACGCGTGACAAACGTGGGTGGGCCATTCTGTCATTGATTCATTTGATAGTAAAATTCCTCGATAATTATCAATTTTTGTAGACAGTAAAAAATTATTTTTAATTCAAATTAATCAATCATCCCGATAAATTGAATCAATGAAACCATTAGAACATTAGATTAGATGCTCTTTGTACTTTTCAAATTGAAGATACACGATAGTGTTCAATAAAGTTTAGCCACATTAAACTGGTAATGTTATTCACAAAAGGGCATGTCAAAGTGGCATGACTAATTGCTTACTCGTGAAAATCCCTCAATGCTAATGACCTTAATGGGTAATAAGTGAATTAAATACTGTGACATTTTCATTTAAATTCCCTCTCTCTTTTTCTATCTTGATGATTTAACGGAAGAAAGAGAAAAGCACCAATGAAAATTATTTATGACATGAATAAATCCAGGGGAAAGTGGGGTAAAATGCACACGGGTCGATTTTTGGATTTTATACAATGAAAATTACTCGAAATGAATGGAAATATTGGAGATAGGTTTTTTTTTGATGATTTCATTGGAAAGATGAGCGAATTTCCCATGGAAATCAAGTGCCAGAAGTTATTTTTTGGAATTTTTCAAAAATTTCATTTTCTGCGCAAGATTGGAAGGTAAAAGGCCTTCTGTTTTTGAAAAATTTCAGTTTTTTGGGAATATCTCTGGTTCTATTGATCGTAGCGACCTGGGGTTGATCTTAAATGACAAGTGAGCTCATTTCCCATCGATTTATGGGGTTTGAAAAGGAAAATATCTATTTTTTCAAGTACTTATAAGACAAGAACTGATTTTTCAGAAAATGACCTATAAATATTTGAAAAATTGATTTCAAAAAAATTTGAAAGATATAAATCGATGAGAAATGAGCTCACCTTGCATTTGAGATGAACCCCAGGTCGTTACGATCAACAGAACCGGAGATATCGCCAAAAAAGTGAATTTTTTCGATTTACAAAAGGGAAGCTTCTTCAAAAATTGACCAAAAAAGTGAGTTTTTCCAAAAATTGAAAAAAAAATTTGACACTCATTTCCCACCTAAAATTTCCTCAGCTTTTCAATGAGATCATTGAAAAATTTCTATCTCAAACCATTCAATTAGATTGGCCATTTCATCCCACCTTTCTCCAAATAAATCCATAATTACGAAATAATTATTGAAATAAATGATAACGTAATATTTTCGTAACACCGTGATAATAATTCAAGAATTATTACCATCAAAGAAGCATATATTTATTCAATAAGAATCATCGTAGCAGACCATATACACGTATAAACATGCTGAATGATAGTGAAGAAGTACATTGCAAATGATAGACTGCTAATGGATACCACATAATACTTTAACTAACACCCGTATTTCCAAGTTTCTTCTATAATTCAAGAAGTTGTCTGGAATTACACCAGTGTGGATTATTGGAACTAGAGAAGAAGGGGACGAGGTAAATTGTTTTTCTTCAAGTGAAGGCAGAGACCGAGAAAAGTAATATTAAACCGAGACACGAATGTTAGAATTGATGCATTACCAAGAGAAGTCACTTGGTTTTGAAGCCTTGAACGGTTCCTCCTCTCGTTTTCATCCAAACCGAGATATCGAAGACGCTCCTCCGTGTACAGTACTAAAAGGCCTCGAATGCCTCATCCACGTGAGAAAGTGAAAGCAAAATCCTCCATTGCCTCCACACTATTAGAGACTCTGAAAATACACAGCCACGATTCTCAATGATGTCTATACTGTGCTCATGCTGAGGCGATCTTTTCGCTTCACCATCTTGCACCTTCTTAGACGTTAATCCTCTGCATCATGAAACACACGGTTTAATGGATATCCGCCATCGATTCTCGTTAAAAGCCACAATCTATACGTACTTTGCCTTCTCCATCGGTTTTCTGTATTCTAGAAAATACGTCACTGCTGATTGGCCAAGATGTATCTTGGTACAGAAATAAAATGCACTTATTTCTTTTATTCATAGCATCAGAAGATGCTCAATTACACTGTTTTCACAGGATCTTCGGCTTTCTTCTTCTATTTCACCTTTGAATTACTCTTCAATTTGTGAAAATCCTCTGTTTTCTATTTCACCTAATTTGGTAAAAATTTCGAGATTCTCTGGGTAATGAGGTGATTCAAAAAATCATTTAATCTGATTCAGTTATACTCTCGTTTCATTAACGAATCATTGCTATTATCATGTTTTTCTTGCTCATTACACTATTAGACAATAATTAGGAATTATTGCTGTAGTAAAATGTAAGAACAATAAATGACAAGTCTTCAAATTGAATGAGAAACCATATTCTTTTGTTACTTTGGGGGAAAGAATAAATCTTTTTAAGAATCTTGTTAATTGGTGAATGTATGTTCATGATATGTAATCTGGATGACTAGGTAGGGAGAGAATGTAGAAGATTTTCTGTGTAATTCGTGTGTGTGCACGTGGTAAATCAAGGTATATCCACGTGCCACAATAAATATCATCTGTCAGTTTCAATAGATATATAGGTATATATTTAAAACTAGTTTTGAGAATTCGAGCGAACATTATAGAGAATTTACACTGTGATCGGGTCATGATACTGACATATGAAGAAGAAGCGGAGCGCTTGTTTCTTTTTCTCTACTTCTTTTTTTTTTTCATTTTATTTTATTTATTTTCTTAACGTTTGAAAAATGTTGAGAACACGTTGGTTATGCCTGGCATGACTTTCACTCGTGCATTATGCTGTGTCGCGGGTGTTTTCTTCGGAGAAAAGGAGCATCTTCTTGCACGTGCTCACAAGTATCGTAACCCTCATCCCTCATACCCTCTCCCCTCTGTTACAAATATACTTGAAGTGAAATTTAGAAAAAATATATATTTTATGTAAAAGATACATCATCCAGTGTGACAATAGACAATTGGAATAATAATAATAGTAAAAACAATCCTCTATAAAAAGGAACAAGAACCCAAACAATCGATATATCGAAAGTTGTCACGATTAAAGTGAAGTCCTCATTCCTCATTGGTCAATTAAATTGTGAGTAGTATAGTACGCGTGATATACTATACTAAAAATACCTAACGGGCGCGCTGGGATATGGAATAAGGAAATTTTTTTTCCAGTTTTCCGCGATGATCTCGGTGAATAAGCGAGATAGAGCGAAATAGGCACTAATTTGAGATCAGGAGAGAAGTGTTTTCAGTTTTCGCGATTATTTCGGTAAATAAGTGAGATAGACCAAAACGGACGTTAATAAGGGATCAGTAAAAATGTCAATTTCTGCTCTATCGAATTCGCAGAACCATTCGCGATACTGTTGTGGAATTTTGCAGGCTACTTCCTGACGACCTAGGCAGTGTCACTGTAAAATTTCATCAGAAAATACGCCACAGAAAAAAAGTTAAGAAGATTTGAAAATCGGGATTTTCATGATGGCTGATTTCCTTCGAATATTCCTTCATCCTCATTTTTCACTCATTTCCCGAGGGAATACGGGATTTTCTTTGAAATTTCGCAAAGAATTGAGTGAAACGCACGATGATGGGGGATCCTGAAGGGCCAAAAGCCACAACGATTCGGGATATCCAGTGTTTGCGGAATTTTCAGGCCAAACCCAGAGGCAATGGCCTTTGCTCTATGAAAATGACCATTTCCGCTCTATCGAATCTTCAGAATCGTTTGCGATACTGCTATGAAATTTTGCAGGCTACTTCCTGACGACATAGGCAGTGTCACTGTAAAATTTCATCAGGAAATACGCCACAGAAAAAAAGTTATGAAGATTTGAAAATCGGAATTTTCATGATGGCTGATTTCCTTCGAATATTCCTTCATCCTCATTTTTCACCCATTTCCCGTGGGAATACGGGGTTTTCCTTGAAATTTCGCAAAGAATTGAGTGAAACGCACGATGATGGGGGATCCTGAAGGGCCAAAAGCCGCAACGATTCGGGATATCCAGTGTTTGCGGAATTTTCAGGCCAAACCCAGAGGCAATGGCCTTTGCTCCATGAAAATGACCATTTCCGCTCTATCGAATCTTCAGAATCGTTTGCGATACTGCTATGAAATTTTGCAGGCTACTTCCTGACGACATAGGCAGTGTCACTGTAAAATTTCATCAGGAAATACGCCACAGAAAAAAAGTTATGAAGATTTGAAAATCGGAATTTTCATGATGGCTGATTTCCTTCGAATATTCCTTCATCCTCATTTTTCACCCATTTCCCGTGGGAATACGGGGTTTTCCTTGAAATTTCGCAAAGAATTGAGTGAAACGCACGATGATGGGGGATCCTGAAGGGCCAAAAGCCGCAACGATTCGGGATATCCAGTGTTTGCGGAATTTTCAGGCCAAACCCAGAGGCAATGGCCTTTGCTCCATGAAAATGACCATTTCCGCTCTATCGAATCTTCAGAATCGTTTGCGATACTGCTATGAAATTTTGCAGGCTACTTCCTGACGACATAGGCAGTGTCACTGTAAAATTTCATCAGGAAATACGCCACAGAAAAAAAGTTATGAAGATTTGAAAATCGGAATTTTCATGATGGCTGATTTCCTTCGAATATTCCTTCATCCTCATTTTTCACCCATTTCCCGTGGGAATACGGGGTTTTCCTTGAAATTTCGCAAAGAATTGAGTGAAACGCACGATGATGGGGGATCCTGAAGGGCCAAAAGCCGCAACGATTCGAGATATCCAGTGTTTGCGGAATTTTCAGGCCAAACCCAGAGGCAATGGCCTTTGCTCTATGAAAATGACCATTTCCGCTCTATCGAATCTTCAGAATCGTTTGCGATACTGCTTTGAAATTTTGCAGGCTACTTCCTGACGACATAAGCAGTGTCACTGTAAAATTTCATCAGGAAATACGCCACAGAAAAAAAGTTATGAAGATTTGAAAATCGGGATTTTCATGATGACTGATTTCCTTCGAATATTCCTTCATCCTCATTTTTCACCCATTTCCCGTGGGAATACGGGGTTTTCCTTGAAATTTCGCAAAGAATTGAGTGAAACGCACGATGATGGGGGATCCTGAAGGGCCAAAAGCCGCAACGATTCGAGATATCCAGTGTTTGCGGAATTTTCAGGCCAAACCCAGAGGCAATGGCCTTTGCTCTATGAAAATGACCATTTCCGCTCTATCGAATCTTCAGAATCGTTTGCGATACTGCTTTGAAATTTTGCAGGCTACTTCCTGACGACATAAGCAGTGTCACTGTAAAATTTCATCAGGAAATACGCCACAGAAAAAAAGTTATGAAGATTTGAAAATCGGGATTTTCATGATGGCTGATTTCCTTCGAATATTCCTTTATCCTCATTTTTCACTCATTTCCCGAGGGAATACGGGGTTTTCCTTGAAATTTCGCAAAGAATTGAGTGAAACGCACGATGATGGGGGATCCTGAAGGGCCAAAAGCCGCAACGATTCGAGATATCCAGTGTTTGCGGAATTTTCAGGCCAAACCCAGAGGCAATGGCCTTTGCTCTATGAAAATGACCATTTCCGCTCTATCGAATCTTCAGAATCGTTTGCGATACTGCTTTGAAATTTTGCAGGCTACTTCCTGACGACATAAGCAGTGTCACTGTAAAATTTCATCAGGAAATACGCCACAGAAAAAAAGTTATGAAGATTTGAAAATCGGGATTTTCATGATGACTGATTTCCTTCGAATATTCCTTCATCCTCATTTTTCACCCATTTCCCGTGGGAATACGGGGTTTTCCTTGAAATTTCGCAAAGAATTGAGTGAAACGCACGATGATGGGGGATCCTGAAGGGCCAAAAGCCGCAACGATTCGAGATATCCAGTATCCGCGGAATTTTTTCAGTTTTTCTCGATTATCTCGGTAAATAAGCGAGATAGAGCGAAATAGACGTTAATATGGAGTCAGGAAAAAAAAATTCCAGTTCTTCGCGATTATCTCGGTAAATAAGCGAGATAGAGCGAAATAGGCACTAATTTGGGATCAGGAAAGAAGTATTTCCAGTTTTTCGCGATTATCTCGGTAAATAAGCGAGATAGAGCGAAATGGACGTTAATATGGGATCAGTAAAAATGTCAATGTCTGCTCTATCGAATTCGCTGAACCATTCGCGATACTGTTGTGGAATTTTGCAGGCTACTTCCTGACGACCTAGGCAGTGTCACTGTAAAATTTCATCAGGAAATACGCCACAGGAAAAAAGTTATGAAGATTTGAAAATCGGGATTTTCATGATGACTGATTTCCTTCGAATATTCCTTCATCCTCATTTTTCACTCATTTCCCGAGGGAATACGGGGTTTTCCTTGAAATTTCGCAAAGAATTGAGTGAAACGCACGATGATGGGGGATCCTGAAGGGCCAAAAGCCACAACGATTCGGGATATCCAGTGTTTGCGGAATTTTCAGGCCAAACCCAGAGGCAATGGCCTTTGCTCTATGAAAATGACCATTTCCGCTCTATCGAATCTTCAGAATCGTTTGCGATACTGCTATGAAATTTTGCAGGCTACTTCCTGACGACATAGGCAGTGTCACTGTAAAATTTCATCAGGAAATACGCCACAGAAAAAAAGTTATGAAGATTTGAAAATCGGAATTTTCATGATGGCTGATTTCCTTCGAATATTCCTTCATCCTCATTTTTCACCCATTTCCCGTGGGAATACGGGGTTTTCCTTGAAATTTCGCAAAGAATTGAGTGAAGCGCACGATGATGGGGGATCCTGAAGGGCCAAAAGCCGCAACGATTCGGGATATCCAGTGTTTGCGGAATTTTCAGGCCAAACCCAGAGGCAATGGCCTTTGCTCTATGAAAATGACCATTTCCGCTCTATCGAATCTTCAGAATCGTTTGCGATACTGCTATGAAATTTTGCAGGCTACTTCCTGACGACATAGGCAGTGTCACTGTAAAATTTCATCAGGAAATACGCCACAGAAAAAAAGTTATGAAGATTTGAAAATCGGAATTTTCATGATGGCTGATTTCCTTCGAATATCCCTTCATCCTCATTTTTCACCCATTTCCCGTGGGAATACGGGGTTTTCCTTGAAATTTCGCAAAGAATTGAGTGAAACGCACGATGATGGGGGATCCTGAAGGGCCAAAAGCCGCAACGATTCGGGATATCCAGTGTTTGCGGAATTTTCAGGCCAAACCCAGAGGCAATGGCCTTTGCTCTATGAAAATGACCATTTCCGCTCTATCGAATCTTCAGAATCGTTTGCGATACTGCTTTGAAATTTTGCAGGCTACTTCCTGACGACATAGGCAGTGTCACTGTAAAATTTCATCGGGAAATACGCCACAGAAAAAAAGTTATGAAGATTTGAAAATCGGGATTTTCATGATGACTGATTTCCTTCGAATATTCCTTCATCCTCATTTTTCACTCATTTCCCGAGGGAATACGGGGTTTTCCTTGAAATTTCGCAAAGAATTGAGTGAAACGCACGATGATGGGGGATCCTGAAGGTCCAAAAGCCGCAAAGATTCGAGATATCCAGTATCCGCGGAATTTTTTCAGTTTTTCTCGATTATCTCGGTAAATAAGCGAGATAGAGCGAAATAGACGTTAATATGGAGTCAGGAAAAAAAAATTCCAGTTCTTCGCGATTATCTCGGTAAATAAGCGAGATAGAGCGAAATAGGCACTAATTTGGGATCAGGAAAGAAGTATTTTCAGTTTTTCGCGATTATCTCGGTAAATAAGCGAGATAGAGCGAAATGGACGTCAATATGGGATCAGTAAAAATGTCAATGTCTGCTCTATCGAATTCGCTGAACCATTCGCGATACTGTTGTGGAATTTTGCAGGCTACTTCCTGACGACCTAGGCAGTGTCACTGTAAAATTTCATCAGGAAATACGCCACAGAAAAAAAGTTATGAAGATTTGAAAATCGGGATTTTCATGATGGCTGATTTCCTTCGAATATTCCTTTATCCTCATTTTTCACTCATTTCCCGAGGGAATACGGGGTTTTCCTTGAAATTTCGCAAAGAATTGAGTGAAACGCACGATGATGGGGGATCCTGAAGGGCCAAAAGCCGCAACGATTCGAGATATCCAGTATCCGCGGAATTTTTTCAGTTTTTCTCGATTATCTCGGTAAATAAGCGAGATAGAGCGAAATAGACGTTAATATGGAGTCAGGAAAAAAAATTCCAGTTTTTCGCGATTATCTCGGTAAATAAGCGAGATAGAGCGAAATAGGCACTAATTTGGGATCAGGAAAGAAGTATTTTCAGTTTTTCGCGATTATCTCGGTAAATAAGCGAGATAGAGCGAAATGGAAGTTAATATGGGATCAGTAAAAATGTCAATGTCTGCTCTATCGAATTCGCAGAACCATTCGCGATACTGTTGTGGAATTTTGCAGGCTACTTCCTGACGACCTAGGCAGTGTCACTGTAAAATTTCATCAGGAAATACGCCACAGAAAAAAAGTTATGAAGATTTGAAAATCGGAATTTTCATGATGGCTGATTTCCTTCGAATATTCCTTCATCCTCATTTTTCACCCATTTCCCGTGGGAATACGGGGTTTTCCTTGAAATTTCGCAAAGAATTGAGTGAAACGCACGATGATGGGGGATCCTGAAGGGCCAAAAGCCGCAACGATTCGGGATATCCAGTGTTTGCGGAATTTTCAGGCCAAACCCAGAGGCAATGGCCTTTGCTCCATGAAAATGACCATTTCCGCTCTATCGAATCTTCAGAATCGTTTGCGATACTGCTATGAAATTTTGCAGGCTACTTCCTGACGACATAGGCAGTGTCACTGTAAAATTTCATCAGGAAATACGCCACAGAAAAAAAGTTATGAAGATTTGAAAATCGGAATTTTCATGATGGCTGATTTCCTTCGAATATTCCTTCATCCTCATTTTTCACCCATTTCCCGTGGGAATACGGGGTTTTCCTTGAAATTTCGCAAAGAATTGAGTGAAACGCACGATGATGGGGGATCCTGAAGGGCCAAAAGCCGCAACGATTCGAGATATCCAGTGTTTGCGGAATTTTCAGGCCAAACCCAGAGGCAATGGCCTTTGCTCTATGAAAATGACCATTTCCGCTCTATCGAATCTTCAGAATCGTTTGCGATACTGCTTTGAAATTTTGCAGGCTACTTCCTGACGACATAAGCAGTGTCACTGTAAAATTTCATCAGGAAATACGCCACAGAAAAAAAGTTATGAAGATTTGAAAATCGGGATTTTCATGATGACTGATTTCCTTCGAATATTCCTTCATCCTCATTTTTCACCCATTTCCCGTGGGAATACGGGGTTTTCCTTGAAATTTCGCAAAGAATTGAGTGAAACGCACGATGATGGGGGATCCTGAAGGGCCAAAAGCCGCAACGATTCGAGATATCCAGTGTTTGCGGAATTTTCAGGCCAAACCCAGAGGCAATGGCCTTTGCTCTATGAAAATGACCATTTCCGCTCTATCGAATCTTCAGAATCGTTTGCGATACTGCTTTGAAATTTTGCAGGCTACTTCCTGACGACATAAGCAGTGTCACTGTAAAATTTCATCAGGAAATACGCCACAGAAAAAAAGTTATGAAGATTTGAAAATCGGGATTTTCATGATGGCTGATTTCCTTCGAATATTCCTTTATCCTCATTTTTCACTCATTTCCCGAGGGAATACGGGGTTTTCCTTGAAATTTCGCAAAGAATTGAGTGAAACGCACGATGATGGGGGATCCTGAAGGGCCAAAAGCCGCAACGATTCGAGATATCCAGTATCCGCGGAATTTTTTCAGTTTTTCTCGATTATCTCGGTAAATAAGCGAGATAGAGCGAAATAGACGTTAATATGGAGTCAGGAAAAAAAAATTCCAGTTCTTCGCGATTATCTCGGTAAATAAGCGAGATAGAGCGAAATAGGCACTAATTTGGGATCAGGAAAGAAGTATTTTCAGTTTTTCGCGATTATCTCGGTAAATAAGCGAGATAGAGCGAAATGGACGTTAATATGGGATCAGTAAAAATGTCAATG
Organism: Aleiodes alternator; assembly: GCA_963921955.1. NCBI lineage: Eukaryota > Metazoa > Arthropoda > Insecta > Hymenoptera > Braconidae > Aleiodes > Aleiodes alternator. Next base: position 10,323,074 of record OY998111.1, on the reverse strand, counting down.
TCTGCTCTATCGAATTCGCTGAACCATTCGCGATACTGTTGTGGAATTTTGCAGGCTACTTCCTGACGACCTAGGCAGTGTCACTGTAAAATTTCATCAGGAAATACGCCACAGAAAAAAAGTTATGAAGATTTGAAAATCGGAATTTTCATGATGGCTGATTTCCTTCGAATATTCCTTCATCCTCATTTTTCACCCATTTCCCGTGGGAATACGGGGTTTTCCTTGAAATTTCGCAAAGAATTGAGTGAAACGCACGATGATGGGGGATCCTGAAGGGCCAAAAGCCGCAACGATTCGAGATATCCAGTGTTTGCGGAATTTTCAGGCCAAACCCAGAGGCAATGGCCTTTGCTCTATGAAAATGACCATTTCCGCTCTATCGAATCTTCAGAATCGTTTGCGATACTGCTTTGAAATTTTGCAGGCTACTTCCTGACGACATAGGCAGTGTCACTGTAAAATTTCATCGGGAAATACGCCACAGAAAAAAAGTTATGAAGATTTGAAAATCGGGATTTTCATGATGACTGATTTCCTTCGAATATTCCTTCATCCTCATTTTTCACTCATTTCCCGAGGGAATACGGGGTTTTCCTTGAAATTTCGCAAAGAATTGAGTGAAACGCACGATGATGGGGGATCCTGAAGGGCCAAAAGCCGCAACGATTCGGGATATCCAGTGTTTGCGGAATTTTCAGGCCAAACCCAGAGGCAATGGCCTTTGCTCTATGAAAATGACCATTTCCGCTCTATCGAATCTTCAGAATCGTTTGCGATACTGCTATGAAATTTTGCAGGCTACTTCCTGACGACATAGGCAGTGTCACTGTAAAATTTCATCAGGAAATACGCCACAGAAAAAAAGTTATGAAGATTTGAAAATCGGAATTTTCATGATGGCTGATTTCCTTCGAATATCCCTTCATCCTCATTTTTCACCCATTTCCCGTGGGAATACGGGGTTTTCCTTGAAATTTCGCAAAGAGTTGAGTGAAACGCACGATGATGGGGGATCCTGAAGGGCCAAAAGCCGCAACGATTCGGGATATCCAGTGTTTGCGGAATTTTCAGGCCAAACCCAGAGGCAATGGCCTTTGCTCTATGAAAATGACCATTTCCGCTCTATCGAATCTTCAGAATCGTTTGCGATACTGCTTTGAAATTTTGCAGGCTACTTCCTGACGACATAGGCAGTGTCACTGTAAAATTTCATCGGGAAATACGCCACAGAAAAAAAGTTATGAAGATTTGAAAATCGGGATTTTCATGATGACTGATTTCCTTCGAATATTCCTTCATCCTCATTTTTCACTCATTTTCCGAGGGAATACGGGGTTTTCCTTGAAATTTCGCAAAGAATTGAGTGAAACGCACGATGATGGGGGATCCTGAAGGTCCAAAAGCCGCAAAGATTCGAGATATCCAGTATCCGCGGAATTTTTTCAGTTTTTCTCGATTATCTCGGTAAATAAGCGAGATAGAGCGAAATAGACGTTAATATGGAGTCAGGAAAAAAAAATTCCAGTTCTTCGCGATTATCTCGGTAAATAAGCGAGATAGAGCGAAATAGGCACTAATTTGGGATCAGGAAAGAAGTATTTTCAGTTTTTCGCGATTATCTCGGTAAATAAGCGAGATAGAGCGAAATGGACGTTAATATGGGATCAGTAAAAATGTCAATGTCTGCTCTATCGAATTCGCTGAACCATTCGCGATACTGTTGTGGAATTTTGCAGGCTACTTCCTGACGACCTAGGCAGTGTCACTGTAAAATTTCATCAGGAAATACGCCACAGAAAAAAAGTTATGAAGATTTGAAAATCGGGATTTTCATGATGGCTGATTTCCTCCGAATATTCCTTCATCCTCATTTTTCACCCATTTCCCGAGGGAATACGGGGTTTTCCTTGAAATTTCGCAGAGAATTGAGTGAAACGCACGATGATGGGGGATCCTGAAGGGCCAAAAGCCGCAACGATTCGGGATATCCAGTATCCGCGGAATTTTTTCAGTTTTTCGCGATTATCTCGGTAAATAAGCGAGATAGAGCGAAATAGACTTTAATATGGAGTCAGGAAAAAAAAATTCTAGTTTCTCGCGATTATCCTTTATTAAAAGGAACAAGAACGCAAACAATCGATATATCGAAAGTTGTCACGATTAAAGTGAAGTCCTCATTCCTCATTGTTCAGTTAAATTGTGAGTAGTACAGTACGCGTAATATACTATACTAAAGATACCTAACGGGCGCGCTGTAGCGCGCCATCGGTCTCGTAATTGAAAAAACATCGAGGAAATTGTCTCTTAGAGTGATGCAAAAATAACAGTAGGAAGTTAAGTACAATTTTTACTTTTGTATTCAATGGCCAATGTATAATTTAACACGACTATGTGAGTGAATAAGGACAAAATATAATACGTTATGCTTGAAAACTTTATTATTAAGAATGTGCAACTACTCGTGGGAGTGTGTTTTTTATTTTAATTCCTCGTTTTTTTTTTTTCATTCTCCCATTATACCGGGGCGAGAAAATTGGTGCGTGACTAATTAGTGGTAACGGTAACAATGATGTGGGACTTTTGGTAAATCGGGAATGTAAAAATCATAATTACGAGGGGTTTTTCATAGATTGGCGACAGCTGTTAGCATTTGTCATTTTTTTTCAGTTAATCTAAATACTGCTTGGAGATAAAATTGAAGTGCATTTTCATTTCGATTGCTCTTTTGGGGCAATTTGTGAAGTGAAAAATGAGTTTTTCAGTTTCATACGTGTGGATAAATGGAAACGATGGTGTAATACTATTTAGAATGCATTCCCACAGATGCGTATTAAATTAAATTGCAATTCCATAGCTTTTTTTTCCTATCACAAGTGTAATATTTACGTCTTAATTTCTGAATCAAGAAGCCAATTTACTTTCTGCGTACAGAAATGCCATATGAACATATGTAACATCTGTATTCTTTGATAGTTCACTAATCTCTAGAGATGATGTAAGAATAGTTCAGACAATTTTTTCATGCTCCAAAATCTCATTTTTTATCATAGTTGGAAAAATAACAATTAATATTCATATTTGGTCACCTTTAACTGGGTAAAAGTGCAGCTTTAACCATCAATAAAACTTGATTACCTGGTATTTACGTATCAGGAAGCATCAAACGCACGGCGATTTACCAATTAGCTTACATTCCCATGCAATAAAATTTTCATCCATCCAGCATGATCATTTCAAAATATATATTATGAGTACTTATTCTACTCTCTATCGATAAAATAAACCTGTTGAAAAGCATAATAAAAGTAATTATTTATTCCATTTGCATATAATAATGATAATTTGGAGTTTTTTTTTTAGATTAAATCAGATATATCTGTCAGCTACCTGTGAGTACGTACAGTGCCTTCTTCTGCCTTCAACTGCAGTATCCGGATGCGGATGGGTACGAGAGCTTGTGAAATTGGAATTGTTGCGCAAACACGACCGCATGCACTGTGCCTCTCAGTCAGAGGCAGTGCACGCTGCCTCTCGGGACCATCGACGATGCAACTTATGTGTGTTGGAAGAATAATCGTTTTTTTTTTTCCTTATTCATTTTCTTTCCTATTCACTATGCCCTTCTCCCATTTACTCGAATTACTACGGGATATATCTTGTCAACTAAGAAAGGCATGATCGCCATATCCGAAGATATCCACCAGAGCCCGGAGGCAAATTACATTGATGATTTTTTTGTTTTTCAATTTTTCGCTTAACTCTTTCAATTGCAATTAAATTAGAACGTAATGAAATAACTATGCTGATTGAAAAAGTAATGTTAACGATTGAGCGATTTATCACTCGTATGAATTACCAATCAGCAATTCAATTTCATTAATTTTATTGCAACAATTTACCAGCCGATTCAATTCGTGATGACCCCAATACTTTCAATGAAAAAAAAATTTTATTTGTGAAAGATGAAGAAGAAGGAGGAGGAAAAAAATTCTCAGGAAATGCCAAAAATAATTTGATACAGAAAAAATTTGAATATGATTGTCGTAGATTGTGGTATGGTTGGCATGAAAAGAATTTCACGATTTTCTTGTAAATGCGGGAAAGCAAGTTTGGTTTATACATTTAAGATGAAGCAAGAAAGATCCATGGATCGCAATGTCGAAATAACGAAAGAACGAATGGCTGTGTATTTGCCTCTACTACTACTACAGGCATCATCAAAGCACCTTGTGGATTCTCGAAATCACGAATATGTCATTCCTCGAGTTATTTGGCGCAAGAGAAAAAGAGAGAGGAGAATAGAATTCGAAATCAACATTTCATCGAGAGTGAAATAAAATTTCTTCATTTGTCTACAATAAGATCTGATAAGGAACAATGAAAAAAAAAAACATGACACCAGACAAATTTCAAGAATCGATGACATGACCTAGACTTGTTGGTTGCTCAACATCCTGAATATCAAACAAAAAATAATAAAAGAAAGGAAGTATTTAATTTATTCGGAGCGAATAATTTCGTTCAATTCATAATTTCCATTCTTCATCGGGGGAAAATAGAAGAGGAAAAGAAATAAATAAATCCAGAGAACAAAAAGTATTAAAAAAAAGAAAAGAAGAGAATACACTTCCTGACTCTAACGAGTCGTAATTAAGCTGCTCTTTCGTAGACAAAAAAATAAAGTCCTTTCACGTGAACACGAGAGGCCAAAGAAAATTCTATAACTGGAATAATACATCAAAATTATTAGCTCATCGTTAGTTATTTCATTACGTAATATTATACCTGTGAATTTTGAGAATTCACAAGTACAAAGATTTTCACTGGACATTAAAATATTCATCAGCTTGAACATCTTTCGCCTCAAGGCTAATTTTAATCTCAAATTCTTCTCGTTATTATAAATGGCATGCATGTGTTAGTACACATGGGCAATGTAATTTAACTTTCTCCGAGCATCAGGTTATCTGTCCAAGTGATCCACGATGTGTATCCCCTCTGTTACTTGAAGCCAAGTGTCTCTGGATCCGTGTCAAAAGTCGATAACCTCTTTGTTTTTTTGTCTTTTCTCTCTCTATTTCTCTCTGAAATTTTTGGCTATTGTAACTACATACTTCCGGTCAGTCATTCTTTATAGACAATGGTGAAGAAGAATTTTCTTCCCACAGATTACAACACACTTGTCCCCTCGAGCTATTCTGAACATTGATATCCCTTTTAAACTGTTGATAATGGCTTTCCTCATGTATTTTTTTTTCGCTTCTCGGAGAAATCTACTGATATAAATTACATGTTGAGATGTTTGCGAATTGTCTTGGTTTATCAAGAAGAAATGAGAATCCAGAGAATTTGCAACAGATATTTGTCGAAATTTTATGAAATTTCACTTTTTAATTTATTAATTAAATTGCAAATGAATTTTCATTATCAAAACGATTGAATGTATCCGTCAGTATACTTACAAAATAAAAATAAAAATTTTACTGTCTCATGAATCCTCATGGAGAAAGCCAAAGGACGCGACCGCGTGTACAATTAGTTCCTCTTCACTGTAAAACCACCTTGGGAAGAGATATTGAATGATGCGGGTGGATAAATTAACTCGGAAGTCTACAAATATAGAATTAATTCAATTTTTTGCCCCTGTTATGGAATTTCATTCCATTATTTTTCACTTTTCAAGCTAAAAAAAGAATAAAAAATAACATTAAACAGATAGATACTTCTTGAGTCGATATACATGTTGTATTACTTCTTTTTTGGGGGGAAAATTCGAAAGTACAGGTAGGAAATTGGCACTTTAATTGGCGGAAAAAATCATTTTGATTGTTGAATACACTGAAAATTACTCAATCCATGCACGCTAATTATTTGTGAATTTTATTTGAAAAATATAAATAATATTATTTGAAAAAGATTGATTATGCCGTCTAGAATTTCTCTATGAGAATGAAAGATATCAAATTTATTAAGATTATTAAAATTGATTAATAGCCATAAGTAAGTATATTCATTAACCATAGTAATTTTATCATTTTTTTTCCTGTAAAAAATTACTGAGTTCTTACATGCACCTTCCGTAATTCATTACCATATTTTCTTTAGATGTCACGTATTACATTAAATGTTTTTATTATTCCTCAACAAAACATGTTTTTAACGTTAATTCTAATTGAAGTATTCAACAAATGAAGCTAATTTTATTCACGTGAAATGACTCATAAAATAGGAAAAAGTGCAATTATACGAAAAAAAAAAAGAAGAGCCATAGACAATTTTATGAACTAGACCATCATTGGTCATTATCATGTTGCGTGTGAAGAAAGTATTTTGCACAGATTTAATTCAGGTGAAAGTAAGTTTACCGCTCCATTTGGTTATGACGAAGAAGAAGAAGAAAATATGAAACTTATCAGTGATGTTAATGAAGAAGGAATCAAATGTATATTACAACAATTAAAAGAGGAAGAAATTCATCTAGAACAATTTGACTTCCGTTTTTATTAAAGACAAATAAAAGAATGAAGAACAAAAAAAAACGTGCGAAAATAAAATAAGCAGAGAATACATTCAGAATATGTATAGATTCGTGGGACATTGGAACTCTCACAGACACAGTAGACGCAATTATACCGTTATGAGACTACATTTACCCGCATTCTATTACATTCTATCACTATTTCACTCTATTGCCAGTGATTTTAACTATCTCTATCTCAAATCATCACTGATGGTGGTACTGTGTGTAATTGTTACATCGTGTGGTCTCATTCGCGTAACACATTTTCTGGATTTAAATTATTTTTCCTCGGTTTGAAGTTACTTGATTACTTCACTTGTACAATTTTAGATTTTTTTCTTTTTACCTCTATCTCATTTCTTTCGTTAGTTTTAAGCTGAATGAGTGGATGAAGAGTTTAATTTGTGTAGTTTAATGAGCACTTGACATTTAACTCCTCACGATTTTGAATTCATAGTAATAGCCGAAATATTAGGTTCTTATGATGATATAAGCAAAAGATAGATTTGATGAAATTCAAAATTTCTCAATGTCTTGAATTTCATTTTATTATTCATTTTGGATTTCTAAGCGATGAATATATTTAGGCGCTGTCTGAACAAATTTTACGGTCACTAGAGCATACGATGAGTTGATTTACTGGTAAAACCTTGATATTGAATCACAACAATGATATTTCGTATTATTTCGAAACAATTAACAGTGTCAGGATGTACATTTTCAATTTATTAACAATCTATTAACAATGAATTTCATTGGTAGATTGTTACGAGTGATAATGTACTATGTTACATTCTTTCTATTTCTTTATTTCTCTATTTCTTGCTGTGAATAACAGGTATGATTTGTTCTTTTATGGAAGCAATTTTTTTTCTAATGCATCATCATATAGTAATGATTCGTGGATGCATGACCTTTAAGACTTGGCGAAGTCAGCGAATGCACAGATGTGCTACATTCAAATGCCATTTCATATCTTCTGATATGTTAATTGAGGATCGATACTATTTTATCAGATTTTTTTTGATGATTTGAACGTATAGGGGAAGGTGGAGCAGAATGGACATCACGGGTAAAATGGACACATCTAAATTTTCAGGCAAATATTATGGAAAACTCTTGAAATTAATAGAAATATTGGCGGTACATTGTCTCTGATGATTTCATTGGAAAGCTGAGGAAATTTTGGGCAGAAAATAAGTGCTGGAATTAATTTTTTTGAACTTTTGACGATTGTGATTTCTTTGAGCATTTTAGAGGGTGAAAGCCTTCCTTTTGTTTTAAATTTTCAGTTTTTTGAGTATATCTTCGGTTCTATCTGTCGTAGCGTAAAAATTCTGATTGGAGGTGAAAGGTGAGATCATTTGCCATCGATTTATATGGTTTTCAATTTGAAAATATCGATTTTGAAGGTATTTATGGACATTTAAATGGAACAGTTTTGAAAAATAGTTTTTGGCCTATAACTGTCCCAAAAATTGATATTTTCGAATTCAAAACCCCATCAATCGATGGAAAATGAGCACACCTTTCATTTGAGATCAACCCCGAATCGCTACGACCAATAGAACCGGAGATATTTGCAAAAAACTGAGAATTTTCAAAAAAAAAAGGCTTTTACCCCTCAAAAATATGCCGAAAAATATTGAATTTTCAAAAAAATCTAAAAAAATACATCTGACACTTGTTTTTCGGCTAAAATTTCCTCAGCTTTTCAATAAAGTCATCAAAAAAAATCCATCTCTAACCGTTTCATTATAGTGTCCATTTTGCCCCACTCTCCCCTATTTTATGATTCTATTGATTGCAGCCACTTGGGTTCCATCTTAAAAGAAAGGTGAGATCATTCGTCAATGACTTATGTGAATTTTGGAAAAAAATAATCGACGATTTTCAAGGTACTATAGGGCAGAACCTGTTTTTCAACAAAATGGTCCATAATTATTTCAAAAATCAATATTTTCCTGATTAAAATCACGTGTATTCATGGGAAATGATCTCACTTTTTATCTGAGATCGACTCCAAGTCGCTACGACAAATCAAATCGGAGATATCTTCAAAAAAGTGAAAAAAGTGAAAAGGGTTTCCATTCGACCCTCTTTCTTTCCTGAAAAAAGTAGAATTTTCAAAAAAAAATTGCAAAAATCAATTTAAATACATGTTTTTCATCATTTTAATTATTTTAAAAAATTCATCTCAAACCGGTTTGTTGGAATGTCAGTTTTGCCGCATCTTCCCCAAATTTCTTCATGTTTTGGAACCTTGAATCTTCCCAGAGAATCCATTATTAATTCCAAATCTCTCATCATTCATCAACTCGTCAACATGTTTTGCTGGAGAATGAGTAGAACGAGCGGCAAGGTAATTTATTTCCAATTATGCAAAGAAGATAACTTTTCTCCTCTACGAAAATTGTCGTGGTAGCGTCACTAGGCGGCTAGACAGAGAACTAGCATCAATCATAGGATTATCATTGAGAACTGCATTATCGATTGAGCAGATGGAAAATTAATGCCCTTTGTTTCACCCTCTAATTTCTTCAATCATTGAGTGGCATTCGAAGAGGCACTGACGCCGAAAGGATTGAGCATTTGAACTTTGAAAGAGAATTGATTAATTATATTAATCATGAGTAGCTGCGAAATCCCAGACGAATGTCTCAACGATCTACAATTTGTGAAGAATTTTATCTCAACAATGTGCAGAGAAATATCAAAGAAAGAAGAAATGCTTTCTGGTAAGTATCGGAATCAATTGAGCATTACAATCACTTAGTGTCCTTTGTTCTCCATGAAAATTTATTTGTTCTTCTTCTTTCAAGATGCCGAGAATATGATTAACAAAGTGAAAGAGACATTGAGAAAAGGCTTGGAAGAAAGAGCATCAATCAAGCCACTGATACAGATGGAGAAAGAGAAGAAATGTCTTTTGGAATTAACAAGGCAAAGGTAAAAAAAAATTTGGGGAAAGTCCAGCATAATAGACTCGTCCATGAAACGACTTGAGATGAAATTTGTTTCGACGAGTCCATTTCAATTAAAAAATTGATAAATTTTTTATTTACATTATGAAAATTACTTTAAATGAATGGAAATATTGGAGATAGATTTTTTCTAATTATTCCATTGGAAAGATGAGAATATTCCCCATGAAAATCATGTGACAAATGTTATTTTTTAGAATTTTCCGAAATTTTCATTTTTTACTCAAGGTTTAAAGGAGAAACTTTCCTTTTTTCGAAAAATTTCACGTTTTCAAGAATATCTCTGGTTTTATTGATCCTACGATCCTGGGGTTGATCTTGAATGAAAGTAAAGATCATTCCCCATTGATTCATGGGGTTCAAAGAGAAAAATATCAATTTTTTCAAATACTTACAGTACAAAAATTAATTTTCAGGAGATAACTAATAAATATTTGAAAAATAGATTTTTTCAAAAATTGGAAAAAAAGAATTTACACATGTTTTCTGCCTAAAATTTTCTCATCTTTCGATGGGATCATTAGGAAACTTCCCCTATATGTTATTTTCTTTTATTTCCCAAGTACTAATGCTTCTGAGAGTCAACTGAGGACGCAGGCTGCCTTAATCTCAGCCAGACTGGATGATAAATCATTGAAGAATAAAGCTTATTTAGAAAGATACAGTGATATTGTGGAAATGCACAAAACATTATGGTTAACACGCCAGGTATTAATTTTTCGCAAATAAATTATGTATTTAATGAAGGGTAGTAATTTAATTTATGAATTTTATTTCGAAAAATTTCAGGCTGAATACGAAAAACTACCAGCAGCTGTTGAGAGAAATAAGAAGAAAGTTGAATACCAATTGGTTCATATTCGATTAATGATGCTCGAACAAAAGGAGAAGGACTTGAAGAAGATGATCAGGACACAAGAAAACATTAATGCATTGAGACTAAATGAGAAAATTGTTAAGATGGTGGAGATGCTGCGGGATAGATGGGAAAAGCAAAGAATAATAGAAGAGCTAAAGAAGAAAAATGTTCAGTTGAAAAAGGAATCAGAAGTTCTTGCAGATGAGGTAAGAGAGATAAAATCCGAATAAATAACATTTTTTTAATAATTGATTTTGATTTATTTCAAGAAAACACAACTGTTGAAACTGATAGAGCAGGAGGAACGATCAAAATTGAAGGCCAAACAATTGATGCCACCACCGAAACTGGACTTGACATTCATGAGAGCATTCTGCACAACAGAGGAATCAAATCGTGAACGCCAAGTTCCGGAAAAACGAGCTATCCGTTTTTCGAGTGATTCAGATGATAATATTTCTATCACCACTGCAATAATTGAGGATATGTGTAAGGATCAGGATGATGTAACAGAAAAAGCTAGAGAGGCTAACTATGAAGATCCACAAAGTGTGCCACGATCTATTTCTGGGCTCGTAATGAGACAGAATCGTCAGGAGAAGGTTGAGAATAATAGTACTGAGGGTATTGAAGTACTTGAAAAGACATATCGCCAGCTTTCTCTCGAAAAGGATGACAATCCTCCTGAAAATTCGCCAATTGAAGTTCAAGTAGTTATTAAGGATTCGAAAAAGAGCTCACCCCAGAAGCTGAAATCAATATTACGTAAATCAGCGGTTCAAGCAGAAAGTTTATCAGAAGCCAAGCGATTGAGGCTCGAAGAAATCAGTGAATTAAGCGAGGAAGAAGATGTGGAGAAACTGCAAGAGATACAAAAGGATAAATCAAAGGAATTGCCGAAAAAAGATGCTCCAGTTACGAAGAGTCGACAGCTACCACAAGTCCAGTCGATTCAGACAATTAATCGACCAATTGTAGTTGCCTCTAAGCCATTGATTGCTGAAATTCAACCCACACCATCGAATCTATTCTCACCGCGTCATTATGTAGCAAGTAGTTTTGAGGGCCTTGATGAATCTGTTTTCAATCACGACTTTGATAACATTTCGGAAGCAGAGACCCCATTGAATAGCAAAATGGACATGAACTTCACTGGTAACATGGATTGGGGACATGATTTCTCACCACCTCCAAACACAGCATTGCAATCTGAGGCTTCCTTCACTTCTAATATTTCAGCATTCAAAAATCCCGAAACCGACAATGAAGTACAGGAATCTCACAAGCAAGCAAATGCTGAAGGTATGTAAATAATTCTCAAGGTATCTAAATAGGTGAGAATTGGAAAATGCACCGCTAATAAATTTCTCATTATTTTCAGATTCTAATTGGACATTCCAATTCCCAGCAGGAAGATCGGGAAGATCATTGTTTTCGTAGATTATAATCAATACTCTTTTATTTTTGTTCTTTCATTCACTAAATTTTGAATTTCTTTATAAAAATTATTCAGTATCAGAGGAATTACAGCGATAAAGCCAATTCGTTGCGTATCTTGAAAAAAAAGAAATAAGTAGAGTTTTCAATATTATTCATTTTTTTATTGATTACGAGACAGTATAAATTAATTAATGATTATAATTCATGTATCAATGAATTAAGTGATGAGAATTTAGGGCCTCAATTAACAAAGAAATCACTTAAAATACTATGTTCATTCTTCTGTACTGTTCATTTGTCTTTTTCCTCGATAAATATATCTTCCATATCCAGTTCGTGACGTAATTTGATTGCATCCAACAACTGCATCACCCCTCGTACCATCTAGACAAGTGCAAACAGCAATGTGTCGACGTGCCTCGCATTTTGCATTAGATGCACACTCTTTTCCAGTGCAAGGATTCTGGCAGTAATAATCAATGCACGCACGATTATCTGGACACTCACTGTCACTTAAGCACTCGCCTCGGCGACAACTGACAAGGGCATTGCCAGTGTATCCAGTTGGACACGTGCAGACTGGCCTCTCTGCTCCAGTTCTATCATGGCCAGGAGTACATACTGCATTCTCACCGCATGGATTTGGCCTGCAGAGATCCTCTGAAACAAATAAATTATGATATTTAGAAAAAGCTCATCTATCCGTGATAAAATTCTACATACCCGGCTCAAATGGTCTGCAACTGACAAATGGATTTCCAGTCATGTGCCTTGGACAACTACACACCGGTTGAATTCCTCGAAGCTCACAATTAGCATTAATTCCACAAGCACCATCGCACGGATTCATACACTTCTGGTACAAACATGCTGGTTTACTACCCGGACACTCCGAGTGTGAAATACACTCTGGACGACATTTGGTATAAGGAGTACCAAGCCAATTCTGAAGAAAAAAAGAGGAAAATTGTAATGAATAACATTGAGACAGGAGCTGATTGCTATGTACATTAATAAATGTTGAAAGTTAATTTTTTAACTCACAGCTGGACAAGAACATCTGGCTTGATGATTAATTACATCACAAGTTGCTCCTTCACCGCATTTGTTGCATGGATTTTCACATTTGAAGTTTGAAGAGCATGAAAGATGACTTGGACAATCGCTATCACTCTCGCACTCGTGACGACAGCCACTTAGTGGTGAGCCACGATAGCCCGGTAAACACTTGCAAATGGGCACTTCATTGATCACCTCACAGTGGGTATTTACTCCGCATGGACTTGGTTTACAAGCTGCCTCTGTATGGATTTATAAAATATTGTGTCAAGGTCATGGCTAATTTTGTAACACGAGATTTATCAGTATTTTAATTATTTATTTACGTGGATCGGCAACGTGACAAGCTGCAAGTGCATTTCCCGTGTAGCCTGGTGGACACGAGCATGTGGCAATGTGATTTCTTACGTCACAATTTGAATTGACACCACAAAATCCAGCACAAGGATCAATACAGTGATTATTGAGGCACGATCTGTGACTCGGGCAGTCCTCATCAACTTGAATTACATGATTATTTCATTCGTTAATTTGTCTTCTTCTTTTTCATTACTTAGAAAAATTGTTGAGGAGATGAATTTACTCACTTATACACTCGACCTTGTGGCAGTGCACAAGAGCATCACCCATATGAAGATTTAAGCATGAACAAACTGGTCTACCATCTGTCATTGTGCATTTTGCATTCTGACCGCAAGTGTATGAACCACAGCCACCTGCAACAGAAAAAAAACATCAGAGACTTCAATGCCTGTGAGGAGATTTTTTCACTGCATTCACTTGGGAAATTTAATTTACCAGAAGCTATTCGGGGATGATAGTATCCACCCATTGCGTAGGAGAAAACGATGAATATCGTGCATAGCAAGAATATCGTTCGTGACAGTCCCATGTTTTGCTGAATATCGAAAAAAAAAAAGGAGGACAGTTAATACAACTGAGATTATATCGTAGAGAATTCTAAATGTTTTTTCAACACTTACTGATCTATCTAGATAATTGGATCTACACTTAACGAAGCACAACAAGAGACTGATCAGATTTTGAGAAAACGTAACGAAATATACGCAAAACAAAATGATGATAAATCTCCACCACCACTGACCCACACGATGACCATGACAAAACTGAAAAAAATCTCAAGCATCAGAGGGGAAAACCTGGAAACACCCACGCTCTTTAGTTGTCCACCTTCATGGATAGATATAACATCTTACAATTCAGCATCAACATGTAGGTAGCTTCTACCATAATTGGCACTACAACGTCACTTTTTGATTCTCTCAACCGGTCTCACACGTATGTGTTCTTATTTTTCTACATTTATTTCCAGTCAATTCAATGCAATTACACAGTCTATATAAATAAATACTGTTGGATTTTTTTTTTGTTATGCGCATGTGAACTCTTGCACAATAATTTTCTTGAGCCCAAAATGGTAATAGCGTCCTTGGATTCATCGACCTCGAAACAATGATATTCACGTGAGTTTTCGTTACACTGATTTTTCACTTTAATTCATATTGAATGAATTCAATTTTGAAGAAATCAATGTATTCTACAAATGTCATTTGTTAATGTAAAATTTATGAATGATTTAACTTTGGGAATTTTATTCAATCAGTTTCGATTTAAAAAAAATAAGTAAATACATGAATAATCAATTACTTCGTGACGCATTTCGTTCACCCGGATTTAGAGAAAAAAAAAATATTTTGGAATTTCATGATGACGTCAGTAATTCGTAGAACCTTTCTAAACGTTTTTGGAAATTTGCAAATTATATTTTTTGTTATTCTCTGTTCCAGTCGTAAAATATTTTTCAAATTTTTAACGTGAGTAATTCACATGCACAAACACGATAATCATTATGATTGAACTACAATTGACTTTCTAAACAATTTAACTTTATTAATGAATGCGTGGGTGTAATGCTCTCGTGTTTCAACCCTGTGCATTATTTTTTACTGCAAAAATTCATTGGTAAAAAAATTATCCATCGATTCTGGCTAATATGGCTTGAACGATGCATCAATATAATTATCAATGTTGATCGCCTTCTTTGGATTGATTCGATTGGACTGAAGAATGAAGGTTCCGGATTGTGTGGGTGGTTTTGACACTTGCCTATTGTCAATTTTTATTCCAACAGTTAAATCATGGATTAAGATGAAACAAAGTTTATTTATATTATATTAATTTATAAAGGAAATTAATTTTGTGCTGATCATTAAGAAAAAAAAAGAGAGAGAGAAAAAATTGACACCATTAAAAAGTACTTCATTTTGCCTTCTAAAAACGAGAAAAATTTCTTTTTTATTGATTTACAATTAGCAGTTTCCTTTTTTTTTGTTTTCTTTAAAACTTTAAATTTCGTACAAAACGAGCATTTCTCGTTCATGGGGTACGATGAATTGATTGAAGTTTTCTTCTGTATTTTATTTTTTTTTTTCTGATGACGTATTATATATGACGGACTAGGTGCGATAGAGTAGGGGACAACTTATGAGCCTCAGATAGATACATAGCTTAGATACCTTTTACAAACATATTTCATTTTTCATTTTTAATATAAAAAAAAATGATCTTAATTCTAAATGTGTTTTTTTCCCTTTCTTCGACACAGCAGAATGGCTCTAATGTTATTAAAAATCATTTTATTGCCATTGGAAATTTTTCAAATGAAGCAAAACTCCTGGCGGTGTCTTTGTAGAGCTTCGGGCAAATTGTGACATCAAATTTTATATTATTTTTCCTTCAACCATTTAAATTATCTTTTTTTCATCTTTAATTCTTTTTATTCTACTCGCAGAAAAACAACAAAAAAAAAAAAAAAAAAAAAAGAACAAATCCCTTTCTTTCACGTCAATAATATATAAGAGCCGACGTGGACGGCTCGTGAGAGGATAAACGAAAAAAATGCGCCGTAAAATTGTTCAAATTACTCCATTAAATTATTATCCCCTGTTAACTGGAGTATTTTCATTTTTATTTGGAGTCAATTTCAAGAACTCTTCGTATGCAGCTGCAATAATGTCATCTTCATCGTCCTCTGGCTGATTGACTGGATCTAGAGAGCTTGGTGGAATCCAATCTTGCTCAGTATCAAGATTCGCTAAATCTTGACAAAATCTACGTTCTTCAGCAGACAGAACCATTCCATCTGGACCATAGAGAACGGGTTCATCAAACTGCTGTGACGGCTGCATCTGCTGTTGTTGCTGTTGTTGTTGCTGCTGTTGTGCATTTGTTTGATTAACATCAACAGCAACTGAATCACGGAATGAAACAACACGTCCCCAATTACCACTACGTAATTCTTGTACGCTATTTACCATTCGACCAACATGCACGTCAACCTGGCCTTTCGTAACTAAATCCGTAAGTTCACGCATTACTCGTTCAATTTCCTGTCGATTTGTTGTACTATCACGCTCCAAATATTGGCCAGCCAATTTCAGAGATTGACAAATATACTTGGCAGAATTGGGACCTGGATTTTTCAGGGTATTCGAGATCAAATCAACGAGAAGTTTTCCCAAAATTGAATGTGAATCCATCTGTGCTACTAATTCAGCAAGACTCAGCATTAATCCATGGCACTTTCTCTCATCATCAGGTGTATGTTCTGTTATTTTCGGCCAATTCGTTGATTGATTTTCATTTTCCTCACGACAACGTTCGTACAATGCTGTCCTGAATATTGATGGATTGTCCTCAGATGGTGGATCAACGGCATCAAGATGTGAACATAGTCGTGCACCACTGTACCGGAAGTTCGAGTCAATTATACACTTTTGAATAATGGCATTAATTATAGCCTCAGTATTAGCCTTGTTCTTTAAATGTGGAGTTATATTACAAACTAGCTGAACGACTAGATTCTCAAATTGATCTGGATTTCTTGTCAGTGTTTGCATTGCCGTATTCAATTGGCTCAATAAACTTGGTAGGCTCAATTCACCACGTGAATTTTCAGTATTCCGATTTCCCTGATTCCTGTCATAATTACCATAACCACTCTCATAACGTTGATAAGACTGTGATGATGCATGCTCTGAATCACCATACTGCTGATACTGCTGCTGCATCTGTTGTTGTACATGATAGGGATACTGCTGATGGCTACCATAAGGATGATGATGTACGTGTGGCATTGATTGTCCAGTTCTCGCTGCATTCAGGCGATCTTGGACAGAGTGTCGTTGCCAGCCTTGATTTTGCTGCTGTTACGAAAAAAAAGAAATAATCAAATAACTCAGAACAATGAAATTTCATTTTTTTTTTTTTTTTCTTTAAATAACTCACATTTTGCTGTGAAGCAACGAAATTTCTCGGTACGAATTCAGCAGCGTCAGCGGACAGCTCGGAATTCTTAACCACATCATTAATTGACGCATTGTTGAACATCTCGTTAACTTGATTCACAGATGCTGGATGAAAAAAAAAACAAATGATAGGTTAAAACAATGTGCTCGAGAGTCCCGATGAAATGTGAATGAACGACAATGAGGTTAATATATTTTAAATAATAATGATAATATAGTCATAATAATAATGAAAATAATAATAATAATAATAGTAGTAGTAAAAGAGTACCAGTTTGTTGATTGGAATTTTGGGGACGCCTCAATTGCTGATGCTCAGTGCCAGGTGTCCATGAATTACGTCCTCTACCACGGCCTGCGCCACGACGATCACCGCCACCGTCACCCTCACCAGCGTGCTCCATTGCCCACGAAAAATTCGTTCAATCAAAATCCACGTTTATTCAAGTTTATATTCACACCAACTCCCTCCCGAAAAAAAATTATTTCTCTCTGTGTTTTTAGAGATAAAACTTGATGTTATAATTATTAAATACTTAAAAAAATAATAATTGTCTATTGTTTTTCCGTTAATCAAGACGAAACATGAAGAAAAATTGGATTTTATCGAGGGATAATAATTACGATGCCGACACAGATTCGCGGTCCAAGTACCGAGTTCGTTATGTCGGCTTCAACAACGTACCAATAATTCACAGAATTCGTGCATAAAAAGTATTGTTTTATTGAATGAATAATTGAATAATTGGGAAAGTTTTGAAATCTTTGGAATCACGTGAATGAAAAAGTTTCAATTTTTATCTTTTTTCTTGGTAATATCGGGTTTATTGAAGTATTTTTTTTTGAAAAGTTGAGGATTATTACGGGGTTTTTGGACTATTTGATACTTTACTGTAAAAAAAAAAGAGACGTTTATGACGCGACATCAAACGGAATATTTAGTAAACACAACAGTTATGGCCTGTGGCCGGTTGTGTGTGACACGAGGTGACGCATTTCGAATGCCTTGACACAAAAGTCACTGTCACTCATTTATATTTCCACATTTTCAAAAAATTCAATCAATTCATTGACAATTTGACAAATTAAATGCAGATTATAGTGCAGATAATTGTCAGTGTTAGTGGATTTCTTGATTAATTGTTTAATTGTAAATTAATTTGGTGTTTGAATACGGCGCCACTGTCGTTATATATTAATCACCGTCTGGACGTTCTCTCCCTCTTCCGAAAAAAGGGGTAAAAAGGAAGAAGAGCAAAAAAAAAGAGGGATAATAAAGAAAATATATAATATACCAGGTAGATGAGAGAAGTGTTTCGTCGAAGAAACAAGAAAAATGAAAAATCAAGAAGGTAAAGGGAGGTTATCAAAGGAGCCAAGTGAATTCCGCGTGTTCTCACCCCCTTATGCGCAGTGATTGATCCCCCATTGAAGCAGGTGCATTATAAAATTGAAAAAAACGTGGGCAAAGGAGTATTATTTTCTTCTTATTGGTGTCTGATAGTCTGAAAAATGCATGTAAATGAATTTTCATCAATTCAATGAAGAATAATAATTTTGATAATTGAGCTGTAACAAGCATAGTGCGTGAAAAAAATGTGTTGGATTAATTATAAACAACTGCTTGAATTGAGGAAATAGTCCAAAATTTATTGCGTAGTTTTTCCCCAATTTTATACTCTCAAGAATCAATCAAAACATGATAGAGTTCATGAAATAGGGCCTTTTTAAGGAATAAAATTTTTGATAATTAAATTGATTAACCTGGGGGATAATCCTCATAATCAGTGGTTATGAGTGTTTACAACGCTTCATCAGTGGGCAATACCGGAGGTTCTACAGGCAATAATAATAATGCTGCTGTAACGCCCGAGGGTGCCGATGACTGGATGGAATTTTGCGACAGACACGCCCGCGCATCCGCATCAGACTTTGCAAAAGCATTCTGCACTTATGTCAGTCTTAATTTACCAGAGAGTGCAAGGGCAACACTATCTCATCGTGATTTTTTGAGAAAATTCATTGATACATTCTGCGAACACTTTGAGAGTGAATATCTCAGACGCAGTGCGAGGTCGGTTATTAATTTTCATTATTTTTTCATGAATTAATCATTTGTAAATATTTTTAAAAATTGGAAAATTTTGAAAAATTTGAGCTTTTAATGATTTTTTTCAAATTCTATTTATTCTCAAGGTTTTATATGTTTTTAGATCTCCATCATTTCATGATACACGTCATCCGACAAACTCAACTAGTCATAATAATCGAGTACCAATTCGTGCATCATCTCACGAAGAATTCAGCGATTATTCGGAGCACGATGGTGATATTGTATCGCCAAAACCAGTGCACAAGCCATTCTTCAGGCGTTTGTCGTTCAAAGGACTCAAGAAAGGAAAAGGATTCTTTCACAAGCAGCAGAGTGATGAAGTTGAATTGTCCCACAGTGATCACAGGAGGGACAAGCATGCAAAATCAAAATTATCGAAAATTGTTGTTGAATGTAGAAAAGAAGGAATTGTTAATTCTCTAATGGGTGAAAATCCCGATGGTACGCAAAAATGGGAAAAATCGAGACTAGCATTGATCAAAGCAAGTGGTGGCTATATGCTTGAATTTTATTCACCACCAAAGGCAGTTAAACCACGTGATGGTGTCTTCTGTTTTGCAATAACAGAGGCAAGAGAAACTACAGCACTCGAGATGCCTGATCATGAGAATACATTTGTATTAAAAACACAAAATGCTGAATTTGTTATTGAAGCACATGATTCAGCTGATATGAGATCGTGGCTGGCTACGATCAGATACTGCATGCGTAATGCACACTTGAGTCCAATGAATACAACAGCCAGTGATACCACAGATGGTATTGGACATGGAGCAGCCGGCTGTAGTGATGGAGACAGATTACGTGCTAATTCAGCTAGTAAAGGCTCAAGATCGGGTCATGATCATGGTAATGATGTTGGTAATCCACCAGAATTACCACCTAGATTACGTACAAAGAGTAATAGTAATTTGGAATTGTGCTCTTCTCAGCTAGATATTGAGCAGCGTAAGTTGATTGTTTTTAATTTTTAATATTATGCAATTGGATGGAGAATTTCAATTAAACTTTTCCTAGTAGCAGGTAATGAAGCCGAGCCAGATTTAGCTGTTAGTTTACGAGAATATCCATGGTTTCATGGAACGCTACCGCGTTCAGATGCAGCACAACTCGTTTTGCACAGCTCTACAAATGGCCATGGTGTTTTTTTGGTACGACAGAGTGAAACAAGAAAAGGAGAATTTGTTCTTACATTCAATTTTCAAGGGAGAGCGAAGGTACCGTTATCCTGAACTTTTTGAATCAGTCAAATTTTATAAAATGATACTCAATTAATGTTCTCATAATCATTCATTACTTTAATTTATTTATTTGATAAATAAATCATTGAATATAAATTTTTACAGCATTTAAGAATGACATTGAATGATCAGGGCCACTGTCGTGTACAGCATCTATGTTTTCCAGCTATTTTAGACATGCTTGATCATTTTCGGCAAAATGCTATACCACTTGAATCTGGTGGCACTGCTGATGTCATGTTAACGGAATTTGTCGTAGCAACACATGTAACAAGACCACCAGTTCATCCAGTAACAACGACTAATGTACAATCTACACAAGAAAGAAGACCAGCAGCTGCCCCAGAGCCAAGAGAAGTAAGAGTCAGCAGCGGAAGTCTCACACCTCTCGAGTGAGCGCGAGTTGCCGACTCCCACAGTCTCAAGTCTGATTTTTCTACAGACAGTGAGTAGATGAAAAAAAAAAGAAACGCCTAAAGCGATGCCCCAAATTCAATTACATCAACGAGTAAATTGAACTAAAATAGAAAATTAGAATACAATTGTGTGAGATTCGACCGTGGGTGGAAGGGGCTCGCTTTCACACAAAAGAATAATTTAATGTTTCGTACGAGTTTTGCTTTCAATTTATTTTCAGACTATTAAATTTATAAATTTAAAATAACTCTGTATCACGATAATACCATGTTTCCGAATGTATTACTAAAGAATTGACGTCCAATGACTTCATAAATAACGATCCATTATTCAATGGATCGCAATATCATTCAGAAACAGTGAAAAGAAAAGAAGAATATTTCCAATCTCTCTTTAAAAATGTTTGAATTGTAAATATCATGCTAATGAGCTATATTTCAAATTTATTCAAGGTACAGACATATGGGGGATCAATAAGAACGCGAATTGAGTCACTGGAGAGATTAGAACAACTAAATGCTAATGCTGAGCAACAGGCATCAGCATCTACTAGCGGTAGAGCAGTACAAAATACATACAGTTTTCTTTGACGCTGGATACAGAGAACTCTACCATTGGGCTATCGTCCGGTTAGTCATCCTGAATAAAACAAAGAAATATTTGAAACATATATTTTTTTTACGTAATCTATTTATATGCTTTAACAATGCCTCAACTAAAAAAAAAAAAAAATTGACATTCTACAGACTCATTCCATCGAGAAATGTAATTTTTATTAGACTCAACTTTTCGCTGTATACGAAAAACAACTATTCTAGACACTAATCTGTAAATAATTCCTTGGATTTTTCTTTTTTTTTTGAGACTGTCTATTCCCTTGCACTAGGCTGTATCCTTACAAAAGCCTCGGCTCAATACTGCATAATTGTATAAATCATATATTTTGTCCGAAAATCGAAAGAATGAGTTTTCCTAGATGAATAATTATGCACAAAGTCATATAATAACCTATATATATATTCTATATATACTTTTCATCTACGGAACGGAAATATTTAAAAAGATTTGAAATGGCAACTAGAATTTGAATATTGTATATATTTTTTTTTCTATTTTCCTGCTTTTTTCACTTGTTCTCTCTTTGCCAATAGTTCTCGGCAGCTTTGGCTATGAGTATTATAGAGGAAGAACCCATTGATTTATAATAATAATTAGTTTTCTTATTTTTATGGTTTTTTATTGTTGAAAACGCAGAAATACTGCTCCGATACAAGACTGCCTGTTATTGATTTGTACAAATGCCATATATCAATGTGTGAATTTTCTGTTTCTCCTTTTTACTTACTTTATCCTGAAATAATGTCTTTGCGAAGATTGATGAGTTCATTATAATGCTATATTCTTTCAAAGCCCATCAAATAAATTGTCTATTAATTGCCTCGTTAATGAATCAACAATGAGACTGGTAGTGTCACAATAATTTGTTTTCAATGAAGTAGAAAAATAGAGAAAAACAATTTGAATATTGATCGAAACGATTTGCCAATATTTTCGAATATTTTCACGAGAAATAATAAAAAAAGATAATAATAATAATAATGCCAAGTTAATGAATGCTAGATGAAATAATAAGGGCCAACGAGTATGCTCGATTATGAAAGTACTTAAATTCCGAAAGAGAAACTCTAATAATTAATATTTTAATTTGTTCCCGTTTGCTCATTTTTGAAAATCATGTCATTGTCTATTTTTATTTCTATTTATATTAAAAAATGTGTACGTGAATGTTTAAGAAATATGAACTTTATGGATAATGATTATGGTGTTAATGAATGTTAGGTTGAATTAAGTACTCAAAGTCTTTGAGCTTGAAAATTGAGCAAGAGGATAATGATAATTGGAAATTTATTTTGCTTTCAATATTCAAATTTAACTCGTATCCGGCATACGTATTATAATTATTCTGTCATTTTTTACAGGCAATTATTCAATCTGTAAATTGATACTCATCGAGCTTGTGCTCTAGAAATTAATTGACTGAAATAATAATTGTATATTTGTAATTTATTGATTTGAATAATCAATGAGCATATAATTGTGTAAATACTATATTATTGCCTCTCAAAGAAAAAGAAATATCTTCAATTATGAGAGAATAGAACTTGATACAGTGGAGGCAACTTTTTTCATCGTGGGGTGAAACGGAAACGGGTTGGTTTTCATATTTTATTCTATGAAATTTACTCGAAATGGATTGAAATATTAGAGATGGGTTTCTTCTGATGATTCCATTCGGATCTGGAGGAAATTTCACTCGGAAATCATGTATTGGAAGTTATTTGTTGGATATTTTCAAAAATTTCATTTTTTGCGCAAGATTTGAAGGTAAAATCCTTCTGTTTTCTGAAAATTTTTAGTTTTTCGAGAATATCTCTGGTTCTATCGGTCATTGCGACCTGGGGTTGATCTTAAATGAAAGTTGAGATCATTTCCCATTGATTTAAGCGGGCCAAAAGCAAAAATTATGAATTTTTCAAGTATTTATAGGGCAAAAACTGATTATCAAAAAATGACCTATAAATATTTGAAAAATTGATTAAAAAAAAATTTGAACCACATAAATCTGTGAGAAATGAGCTCACCGTTCATTTGAGACTAATCGCAGGTCGCTCTGACCAACAGAACCAGAGATATCGTCGAAAAAGTGAATTTTTTCGATTTTCAAAAGGGAAACGCCTTTAAAAGTTGGCCAAAAACGCAAATTTTTCAAAAAATTGAGAAAAAATTTATTGCCACATGTTTTCCGGCTAAAATTTGCTCAACTTTTCAATGGAATCATTAGGAAATTTCAATCTCGAACCGTTCAATTGGACTGTCCATTTCACCCCACCTTTCCCCTATTAAAAACGATCAAACTATGTATTAGTTTCACTTTGCTTTTACATATATACTTGAATATACTCGCTGAGAGTTTATCAAAGAAAAAAAGGTGAAGCTTCGGAATCACTCATCGAATGGATGAGATTGAAATGATCAGACATATCTATCCTCTCTCATCCTATCTCTATGATAATTGAATCTCGTTGGCAATTATTGTTTGTCTACGAATTCATAATGAAAGAATTGATTAATAAAATAATTCTGAATGCCAACAGAGAGCGATATTCGTTGTGTGTCTTTTGTGAAGTGAAAAAAAGAAGAAAAAAAATTACCAGTGTAATCCGAGCTTTGTATCGTCACTTATAGCAAACATTTTAAACAGAATGAAAAGAGAAAAACATACAAAAATTCCATCGTTATGTGTTCCATATGATGCTAATGCAAATTATATTGAAAAATGATTTAAAAAAAATACATTTATGTACAGTATTTCTAGTCTAAATATATTAAGGTCTTGATAAATCATTCAAACGTGTTTATCTTCATCTCATTTTGTACTCAATCATCATCAGTATCCAGCACTGGCGATAGCTGAAAAAAAAATGTATTTCTTTGAGAGAACATCAAGTGTTTGCTTTTTAACGAGAAAATGTTCTGAATAACTACATACGTAATATTCAATGTAACATGTATGTCCTTCCTCAGTTTTGACCATAAATTGAAAACAAAGTAGTCCAATTTCGTCTGTTCTAACTGAAACTTTGTTGGCACAACCAAGAGCTTTCATAGCTGGTTTCATGTGGGAAAATCTGTAGTAAAATTTAGCCTCAACTTTACAATCAAAACTGTCTATTAAATCACTGTCATGAGGCAGCTCTATTCTGCATTCACCAGCCAAGCCGTCTGTGCCAATTTGAAAATACGGAGGTTCGGGAGAAAGTAATAACTGTAAAAGAATAAAATTACAGGAGAAAATACGGATAAAATAGAGTTTCAAATGTAACGACTTGAGATGGTTTTTTTTTTTTTAACAATTCAATTGAAAAGCTGAGGAAATTTCCAATGGAATCATCTGAAAAAAAAATCTTCTTGATCTCTATTTTCACTAATTTTACCTATTTCGACAGTTAAATTATGTTGAATTTTCGATCAATGATGAATACTGCGTTAAAATACCTCAATGAATTCACAGCTTGGATCCAATTCACTCCAAATATCTCTCAACAATTCAGTTTGAAGAATAACTTTATTCAATACTCGATCAGCTGGAATAACAAAATCCAAGAGAGCATCAGGTTCTTGAGTTTTGAGTGAACAATCTGTGATTATCCCATCCTCCTCGATCAGTACTGTTACTGGATGTCCGAGGCCTTTGTAATAAATTTGTAGACCAACAGAAGCCCCTGCTGATGACATGTGGCTCCAAAACATGCCTAGGCATTCAACTAGTACTGTCAAATTAATCTTAAAAATAACATCTTCTTTCAGATCAAATTCTTCAAAGATATTGATTGGAATATAGGCATTTGCCTGAATACATTTCGAGTCTTCCACTGTTATTTTCAGGCCATTATCTGAAGCAAAGCACATGGCAGTCTGAAATGATATCGTATTAGTTTGAGTCAAGCATGAAAAAGTGTTTTATTAGATAAATTACGAAGAAATGTTTACCTCTCGAAAGTTAACAGATCTTAATAATTGCACTACTGTTCTCAAGTTTCCCAATTTAGCAACAAAAAGATAATCATCACTCTGGGTTGTCATTCTGCTCGTAAGAAATTTGATGAAGCAGCAAGTCTCTGAATTGTGCTGGTGTTATACGTTTCTCGTCAATTTTTTCTGGTGTCAATCTAGCAAGCCAAATTGCCAGCAAGTGTTTGCACGTCACAGCTGATTGATCTCCAAGTACTTGAAACCTGGGGGGAATAGTTCTAGAGTTCTCATCTATGATACAATATTTTTGTTCATTAGTAGGGGAGAGTGGGGCAAAATGGACACTGTAATGAAACGCTTAGAGATGGATTTTTTTTGATGATTCTATTGAAAAGCTGAGGACATTTTAGATGGAAAACAAGTGTCAGATGTATTTTTTCTTATTTTTTGGAAAATTCAATATTTTTCTGAATTTTTGAGGGGTAAAAGCCTTTCTTTTTTTGAAAATTTTCAGTTTTTTGCAAATATCTCGGGTTCTATTGGTCGCAGCAATTCGGGGCTGGTCTCGAATGAAAGGTGAGCTCATTTCCCATCGATTTATGGAGTTTTGAATCCAAAAAATCAATTTTTGGGATAGTAATAGACAAAAAACTGATTCATAAACCTGTTTCACAAAAATACCCATAAGTACCTTAAAAATCCATATTTTTCAATTGCAAGCCCTATAAATCGATGGCAAATGATCTCACTTTTCACCTCCCATCGGAATTTTTACGCTACGACAAATAGAACCGGAGATATTCTCAAAAAACTGAAATTTTCCAGAAAACGGAAGTGTTTACCCCTCTATAATGTTCAAAAAAGTCAAAATCGTCAAAAATTCAAAAAAATTAATTTCAGCACTTGTTTCCCGCCTAGAATTCCCTCAATTTTCCAATGAAATCATCAAAAACAATCCACCGCCGATATTTCTATTAATTTCAAAAGTTTTCCATATTTGAACTTGAACTTAGAAGTGTTCATTTTTCCTCCGATATCCATTTTGATCCACCTTCCCCTCTACATACTTGAAAGCAGGACAGGGGCAGTAATGAATATCCGGAAAAATTGTGTAACTTTCTCCAGATAGTCCTTGAATTTGGAGCAAATAACGAGATGCATAAATGTCTTTCCAGCATCCAGTTTGATGATTATCGTGGGCACAAATCTTCTTGATTCGTCCCAATTCGTTGAGTTCAATTGCACGTTCAAACACCGGTCCAAAGACCGTACAAAGTTTCAACAATGTAGAATCTGAAACTAATCAGTGATTTTTTAATATTCGTTGTTAATTCAATAGCAATTTGTTAATAGCAGTTCATATGTAAAAGAAATTTAATAATCGTTTAATCATATAAAGTACATTTTTGATCTCTTCTAAAATTAGCTGTTGCTTCTTCCACTGTGTGTTTACAAACATTAACAATATCAATGTGCGACTTATTATCATTAACTATATTTCGATGATTAGTGGCAGATTGATTGGGTGAGGTCATTTCATATTGTGAACAATAAATTGAAGAATAGATAGAGCAATCAAGTAGAAAAATCACCAACTGGATTGTTGAATTATTTTTCAATTATGATTTCATTTCAAATAATAACGTCACTTTCAAATTTCTAACCTCAGCTCACGAATATTTTGTATTGGTAGCACTGCTGCTTCTGTTGATGGTGGGGGGAGAAAGAAGTTGTGTGCGTTTTTTTTTCACCGTTTGAAATTCCGATTTTCCCAAATGGAAAAGAAACTGTGACTTCTTGAAGAGGAAAAGAAAGTAGCAAAAAGTGATTGTGACAATTCAATAAAATAATGATTGTACTCAATTTTCCTAAATAGAAAAAAGCATGATCTTTCTTCATGTCACCCCAAAACGCTATATATACATCTATTATGTATATAGTACGGAGACGGGTTTTGATTTTTTCATATAAAATCGATTGATTTCCCTTGTTTAGGTCCTAAAGGTCCTCTAAGTGGAGAAAATTACTATTTTTTAATGATTTTCCATAAAATATCTCGGTAACGAGTGAAATTGAATCACTAGTCACGATATTTGGCAAGGGGGGACCTCAAATTATTGTAATTGGAGCAACGCGAGCTCCGGAATTTGATTTTCTCATGCAAAATCGATTGATTTTGCTCCTCTAGGTCCTAAAGGTCCTCAAAGTAGAAAGAAATGATTATCTTTGATGACTTTCCATAAAATATCCTGGTAAGAAGCGAAATTGGACCACTAGTCACCATATTTAGCAAGGGGGACCTTATATTCTTGACTATCGAGCGCCGCGTGAGAATGATTTTGATTTAAAAAAAAACATACATACATGCTTAACCCAGTCATAAGCGCAAAACAGTCTTGTATTACGAAAAGTGTGTGGACAAAATATATCATAACAGATATATACAAAATACGTGGAAAAGAGTAAATGGAAGTGGATTCTCATGTGCATTATGAGGATTTTTACAGTAAAAAGCCAATTTTTTCAAGGTAATACTTAAAAATCAATAAACAATAAACAAATTTTATTTTTTTTTCTTACAATTAAGATACGTGAAACGGTTCAATCATAGATTCAATGCAGTATTATCAATATGACATACTAAAAATCATATGATTAAGATAATCATATGATTTACTCAATTTTAATTGATTTATCACAAAAATATAAACGTAATTTTTTAGCTCTCTGCTCAATCAGTGAGATAATGATCTCAAATTGGAATTTCCTTCGAGTAATACAACCCTAGTACATTATACTACGCATAAATCGTTGAATAATCCCTAATGAAAGATCATTTTTTAATTTTATGACTGATATTGAGCAAATGATATTTATAAATAAATAAGAATGATTGAATTACTGAAATGAAATGATGATGATGGTGATGACGATGATGATTCTTTGTTCATGGCCATATATTTTCATTGGCCAATCGTCAATTATTCGTTAATGGTATGACTCCTCTCAATTCTTAATTGAAGAAATGCAATCCTCGTGGCTTATTAGAATATTTTAACATACGACGACTATGTAAGGGTAGATTTTTCTGATAAAAATCATTAGAAGTCATCATAAAAAGTGGCAATCTCTGGCGGATGGATTTTCGAATGAGACTTTCTTTCTTTGCAGCATAAGGATTTCCTGGATTTTTACTCTCTCCCCTCATCTGAATCTCACGAATTGAAGGAATACGCGGATATTTGAATTCATTCAAGTCATCATCTTTCTTTAATGAGGGCTGTTGTTCATCAATAGGCACTGGACGTCCATCTGGGAAAACCCGAAATACCATTGGGCCAACCAAGTATGATTCAGTGTGTTCCGGATCTTTCACATAATCTTTAATGTGCGATTCCTCACTCAGTCCATTGTGTTCACCGCCACTTGTTGCTGTAATGACATAAAATTTAAGAAAAATGATAAAACAGAAGACTTAGTTTTCTATTGGAAAATTCGTTTAATTTTCTTTTTCTCATTTTTACTATCATATTTTATAACGATAGGCGAATAACAATGAGAAAAGGATAAGAAAAGTAGAATATTTACCTAACAAATCACCTCCATCACTCGTGTAGTATGAATTACGTATTTCTTGGCCACTACGAAAGGGTAATTCATTATTTCCAATCATGGCTCGCCAAACTAGATCAAAATCAAACAAAAATGGAATTAATACAAATTTATTCATTGAAATTCATTCATGTAAAAGGCAAATTCTCAAATACTTACTTAAATCTTCAGCTCCACGCTGATAAGGATCAAGCCTATCCAAAATATCATTATCATTGAGATTAACCAGTTGTCGAAGACCCATAATGAGAAGATTTTTGTTGCAATCTGGCATAGACGAGTCCTGGCAATGATTCACAACTTGTTGGCTGAATAATTGATAGAGACGACTCATCTAAGATACAACATAAAATTGGAAAATGAACTTTCACAAATAGGACATTTGCAATTACAAACAATGACAATTCACAGCCTACAAAGCTCACTTTTTTTTTTTTCTTGTTTTGTTACAATAACATTATACATTGTGAATTCTCATCGCATCCGGTGAAACTTTGGAATGTGTAACCGATAATTGGATACAAATACATGTCACATATTATGTGGACAGTTCCATGGCACGTACTGTTTCGTATTGCGTCGAAGCCTCATTCTTTTTTTTTATTATATCCATTTTCTCCACAATAGACAATCGAGAAAGAATTTGATTGCATCAATGGATTAACAAATTCAGCTAATATACTATTTTCCAATGATTCGTTTCGTTTGGTCATAATTTTGAGCATTAGTTGCTGATAGATTTCTAAAGATTTGATATTACTATCACGTGAGCTATAATTACACTTCCTCATGAGCATGGACAACAATTAAATTGCTATATATTCTAATTTGAGTTGAAGTGAAATAATTGGATTTGCTACTTTCATCGACATGATAGATAAAGACATTTTCATAAGCATGCACTATGACTATATTTTAATTTTTGAAGTATAAAATCTTTGAGACTCACCTTTTCTTCCTTGGAGAGGAATTCCCACATGGGAATTGCTGATCCATCAGTTTGAATCATCCATATAGTTGTTAGAGTCAAAAAAATCACTGTTTCAATTGCTCTTTTCATGATGTATGTGTACAGTTTATATACTCTCACTAATTTTCAAACTCGCAATTACACAGATGGAGATAAGTGGAGCGAGAAGAGATTCAAGCAGAAAACATAGTCACTTTCACACAATTTTCTACTTTAATAAAAAGAAAAATAAGTAAATAATGAGACTAATATTTCTCGTATAAATGTTTTTGTGTAGAATAATTAATAGAATGATTTTCTTGAAAAATTGATCGTAAAAATACTCATAATTTGTCTTGGCAAAGTTTCAATGTAAACTGGAGGAACTATGAAACGTTGGTTCAGTTATATGTGTCTCATGGCCCACGTTACCATTCTCTCCCACTCTCTTCATTCTTCAACATGGTCTCTTTTTGCCTGTGCTACACGACCTACCTACGTCATGAGGTTGTATTTACATGCCAGGATCGCTCGAATCCCCTCTCATTTCATATACAGAGAGAATGAATCTTCAGATCCGGTGAAATTTTTCTGCTCACCTTTGTATCTACGTCATAGAATCATATTTACGGTTTGTCCATCGACGTCATTCCAAGCCGCATATTTTTCAAAATTATATTTCAGTATTCAAAAGGATGCTGGAGGCTTTTCGAAATAATGCTCCTTTTTTTCTCTTCTGAAACGAGTTTTTTTCCAAACTGTGAGGAACAATGAAGAAAAAGTTGAGGAATAATATATCAGAGAAATCCAATCAACCTAAATAGAAAAATAATATTTATGTGCTGATGTGTTTCTAGAGATTTCTACTAGAGTACTGAGATCCATTGATCGTAATTGATCCAGGACATTTGGTAGATCAAGGCGCATTAATAGTTTGTCTCTTGAAGCTATCATTTCTTTCTCTGGGAATGTTCTTCCCACCAAGATACATACAAACAACTGCTGTGTATCAAGTCGGCCTCCGAAAGGTCGTTTCCGAAATTCTTCAGTAACTAATTATAACTGACAGTATATAAAACCGGTATGATATCGCTCGGAACATAATCCAATGGAGCCCTCGGTCTCGTGGTACTCTGTAATTTTACAAGAAGTTGAAGAAGAAAAAAAAGAAGGCCTGAAAATAAAATCATGGACCATTTCATCGATTCATCTATCTTTCTGTTAATTTCTAATCATAGGAAAGAGAAATTATTCAATTTTGGTGACTTAATTTTAATGAATCAACGGTGATAAGAAAGCTGCATAATTATGAGATTATTTTCTATTATACTTTCGTGATATTCATTAATATTTCGTATTCTATACTAGATGATCAGCATTCCATATTGTATGTGCAATCTTTCACCTTTGATCATTTCTTCTAAAATCTTACGAAATTTGAATATTATTAATAATTAATCATCGTTGAAGCATTGAAATTCAATATAAAAAGTAAAGAATTATATTAATATCTCACTTATATGTTCTTGCGGTATTTTTTTTAAATCAATATTGTTGAGAACTTACTGTGTCGCGTCTAGATGGAATGTGTGGAACGCAATAAATTCATTGACGTCAGAAGATCTACGGACTGGCCCACGCTTTTGGGCCTGAATCTCGTGAGTCTATGAATATTGGCGCCAGTCGAATACATAATGGGGGAACCTTACAGGTCTCCATAAAAAATATATGAAAATGTTTCATTTCATTTTGAGGAATTCAATGATTCTTTGATTATGATGAACCATCATGCTAAGTGGATGGCAATCAAGTTGAAAAGCTTGTACTCGGCATATTTTCTAAATACTTCACTTATAAATCGATTATTTTAATATTTTCGACTCATTAAAAGCAACAATATTACTCAATTATACTGAATTATTCAATGAGACCGTTAAAACTAGCATGAATAAGTAATCTGTAGTAATGAAATAAATCTAAGAGCGAAGAATACTATTTGATTTTTCTTCTACAAATATTATCATACATTTTCTTCATAGTTCAGATAAAAATATAGTTTACATAAATAAATATACTTTCTATAATTTTCATGAAAAAAGGATGCAGATAGAGGTACTCTGCATTGATTAATAATAAATGGATACTGTTTTGTGCCTCCGGGTTGACGTCTTTTGGCGTCAGCATAAAATTTGCCACGAACTGTGGAATTTAGTCAGAATGAATTGTAATTAATTACAAGTGTCTGGGGTATTGGCGCCAGTCTATCTCAATCTTCACAATATTATACGTTGGCCAATTACTGTTAACGTATTTTGTGCTACATCACCAATTCTTCCTCTCGATTAGTATTATACCTTCCTACTGTCATACATTTATCAAAATACGTAGAAATTTACTCAGTAGCGATAAGATGATCGAGTATTTTCGATTATGGTCTATGATAAATTTAATAGAATACATAGGAGAAGACTGAGTAAAATCGAGTTATCTGATCCTGAATAAAATTCGATATGATTTTACATTTCTCTATACTGATAATATATGAAGTAGAAGTGACGAAGAGTATATATATTCGATATTTGACGCTATTAGTTGGCGCCGTATTGGCGGACTCTTAGTTCAAGGAAAAAGAAAGAACAACCATCAAATATATAACGAAAAATAGAATAACAATTTTTGAAGATTCTAATGGATGAAGGATGTTCATGTAAATTTTTAATAATATAAAAAATTCTTGAATTTTTTTTCCTCTACTGATGGAGAAAGTTATTTTCTCAATTCTGATGTTGTTTTTTAAACAAGCCGATATCAATATGTGATTAAAAAAACACACTTGTTGCACCGTTCCTCTCTCTGTTTTTCGAGTTTCCCCCCTATTTTCGATGAAACCCTGTATGGTAATTTTCTCGATTTCCCCTCCAGATAATCTCAAAACTCTAGACCAAGTTTTATGTACAATTGATTTATTTTTCTTCTTTAATGCTCAAAAAATATGAACTCATATCACAGTTGCTGATCCATCGCCACACAAAAGCCGATATTCAATCATTCTTCTTTACAAATAATAATAAAGAAAATATCTATTATTAAATACAAATTTATACACTATTAATGAATTCAATTATGACAATAATCAATATATTACTTAAAAGAATTTGTGCAAAAAGAAAGTCGGAAGGCCAAAAAGAGAATCATTTCATGATCTACCAATTGTTTTCCTTTTAAATTTTCTGTTTTGTTATATTCGTTACTTGGAGAGGAACTGAAAAAAGATCTTCCCATGGTGATTTAATGGCATTTATAACGGCTTCCGCAGCATTTGATGAAACAAATTTCAGATTCCATAACTCCTCAATTCCCTCAGCTTCGTCCAAAAAATTCAAGCCCAAAAATTCTCCATGAAATATCTGAAAACAGATGAAATCAATACTTAAAAAATATTTGAATTGAAAAATTGATTCTCAAAAAAATCCTTGAATAAATTTCAATGCTATTGTATGAAAAGTAATTAATTTACCACTTCTATAAGATTACTGATGCTCTGCTGGCTTGATATTTTCGGTCTCTCTTCAGATTCTGGCAGCAGCCAATGTATTCTGTCTTCGGTCAAAACTAGAGCGGATGTTGTCACAATTAATCCACCGATATTTAACATAGTCTCACGGCTTCCGAATTCCAATTTTGCTGAAGAGAAAAGAGCAAAGATTCTCACAGCATCATCATCCTTTTGATGTTCTGAGTATAGCGTTAGATTGCGTATTGAACGTATCAATTCTGCAGATACAGAAAATTCCACTTCACAATGAGGAGGTAACCGTATCTCGTCTGTTAGATAGAATAGAAAATTCGATGTGCGCTGGAAATCTTGTAAGATACACAGGAAATTTAAATTACTCCTTTCCTCTCCAATTTTATTTGGCTGCTGTACTTCAACTAAAACACCCTGCTTGAAGGGGAGAGAGGTGAATGTTCTGAGCCTGTCCATTGTCCAACTAATTTCCTTCCGTAACCACTGTTGAGGATTATCCCCTTCTCGGCCAACGATCTTCAAAATATACATTTTTGATGTTGATAAAACAAGACATCCAGGAAATGGACGCACTTGATTTTCCATTAAGATTTCAGTTCTCAGGAGTAATACAAGTTTCTCATTTTCTTGTTCAAACACATTCAATATCAAATATAATTTTATTCTGTGATCTATATCCTTGAAATCTGTATAGGAATATTCCATTATATTATTCAGAGAATCAGAATTATTCTCTTCCATCGGAGATCCCTGGTTTGTCCCTATTTTCATACTCTGTAGTAGACCTTGAAATGGAAAAATTGAATAAGAATGTCATGAGAAGGATGATAATAGGAATGGGAAAAAAAAGTAATCATAGGGAAAAGTAGAGTGAAAACGACAATCGTAGTTTTCATATTTTACATAGGAGAGAGTGGGGCAAAATGGACACTATAATGAAACGGTTGGAGCTGGATTTTTTTTAATGATTCTATTGAAAAGTTGAGGAAATTTTAGCCGGAAAACGAGTGTCAGATATATTTTTTCGATTTTTTTGAAAATTCCATATTTTTCGGCATTCTTGAGGGGTAAAAGCCTTTCCTTCTTTAAAAATTTTCAGTTTTTTGCGAATATCTCTGGTTCTATTGGTCGTAGCAATTCGGTGTTGGTCTCAAATTAAAGGTGAGCTCCTTTTCCATCGTTTTATTGGGTTTTGAATTCAAAAATATCAATTTTTGGGATAGTTATAGGCCAAAAACTGTTTCACAAAACTATTTCACAAAAATGCCCATAAATACGTTGAAAAGCGATATTTTTCAATTGAAAATCCTATGAATCGATGGCAAATGATCTCATCTTTCACCTCCGATCGGAATTTTCATGCTACGACATATAGAACCGAAGATATTCTCGAAAAACTGAAAATTTTCAAAAGAAGGAAGGCTTTTACACTTCTAAAATGCTCAAAAAAGTCAAAATCGCTAAAAATTCAAACAAATGAATTCCGGCACTTGTTTCCCGCCTAAAATTTCCTCAGCTTTACAATGAAATCATCGAAAATAATCTACCGTCAATATTTCTATTAATTTCAAGGGGTTTCCTTAATATTTGCCGAAAAATTTAGATGTATCCATTTTACCCCTGATGTCCATTTTGCCCCACCCTCCTTTATTATGGCAATGGCTCGAAATTAATGAAAATATTTGAAATAGGATTCTTCTAATGATTCGATCGAGAGGCCTGAGAAAATTTCCTCAGTTTTTCGATAGAAACGTTGAAAAAAAAATACTTCAACCCCACTTTCTCTTATTTTAATTTAGAAAAAAAATAGCTACCTCCAAGAATTGATGTTAAATTTGATGCAGGCGAATTGATATTGTCAGTAATTGGTCCAATTATAGTTTTATCATACTCATTTATACTTTGACTACTCTCAGAATTCCTCACTACAGCCATTTGTACATTTTTATTCTCATATGCAGTGCATATGCTGTCAGTTAGAGAACCTAGAGAAATTAATATCAATCGAAAGAGTCATATAATCTACTTAAATGAGTAATAAACATGTGATGATGTATTTCAACAAAAAAATTGAAAAAAAATCGAACCTGATGAGCTACTTTCAGTTAGACCCGCC
Source organism: Aleiodes alternator (assembly GCA_963921955.1). Classification (NCBI taxonomy): domain Eukaryota; kingdom Metazoa; phylum Arthropoda; class Insecta; order Hymenoptera; family Braconidae; genus Aleiodes; species Aleiodes alternator. Next base: position 10,287,371 of record OY998111.1, on the reverse strand, counting down.
ATAATAGAAGTTGTGTCAGGAATTGTTAATAAGGTAGGGGCAATTGCGATTCTCCGTTCCTCAGAGGATCGCTTTCTTTTTGGCGTTGATACTGATGCTGACCTATTATTTAAAGTTGAAAAAAATAGCGAAATACTTGTCATGTACTTGTATTGTAACGTTTCAAATGGAGGAGAATTAGTATGCTTGTTAAGTATTTATTATAACTTACTTTGAGCCATCCTCCAAAATTTCTATACTACTTTGACTTGGATTGCTAAGAATTTCGATATCACTCTCATATTTCTTTGTAATAGTACTTGTAGATGGTGTGGATTCTCGTGACTCTTCCAAACTAGTGGCTGAACCTAAAATTTAATTAATTAATTTTCTCTAATAGTATAAGTAGGGGAAGATGGGATAAAACGGGCACATTTGAGTTTTGAGGTCTAAATTATTGGAGATAGATCTTCTCTCATCATTCCATCGAAAAGCTGAGGAAATTTGCGGTGGAAATCATGTGTCAGACATGATTTTTGGCCATTTTTCAAAAATTCAACTGTTTATCAAGATGTGACGGGATTTTTCTTTTTATTTTTGGAAAAATTGTTTTTTTTGGGAATATCTCTAGTGCTATTGGTCGTAGCGTAAAAATTCTGGATGGAGGTGAAAGGTGAAATCATTTGCCATCGATTCATAGGGTTTTCAATTGAAAATTATGGATTTTTGAAATAGTTATGGGGTACAAACTGATTTCCACAAAAGTGCCCATAAATACCTTAAAATCGATATTTTTCAATTGAAAATCCCACGAATCCATGGCAAATGATCTCACCTTTCACCTCCATTTGGAATTTTTCCGCTACGACCAATAGAACCGGATATATTTTGAAAAAAGTGAATTTTTCGGAGAATGGAAAGAAGTAGACCTTCAAATGTTGCCCAAAAAATCGGATTCTCCGGAAATTGAAAAAAATTAATTCTGGAACATGTTTTCCACCCAAAATTTCCTCATCTTTTCAATAGAATTAAAAAAAAAAAATCTATCTCCAACCGTTTCAATCTCATATCGATTTTACCCCACTTTCCCCTATAAAAACAATTAGAAATAGCTGTGACATCGAGAAATAAAACGGTTTGTTTCAAATTGATGGACATGACAGGTGCAAAATCCTAATGAACAATGAATTGAAATTGCAAGAAAATGAGATTCCGTATTCTATGGTGCTTCAAATCTTAGATGTATATGTAGGACGTGTTCTGTGACATCGTAATTAATTGTGACTGAAAGCTTACAGCAGACTTGAGCTTGGGCTTGAGAGTCGATGTACACCATAGAAGTGGTACCGAAAATTTCTCCACCCTCAGTTCGACCTGCACCGGGGATTAGTATATCACACAGTTTCCAATTATATAATGGAAATTTAATTGAAAAACAGGATTAAAATTATTCAAGATATTAGCAGGAAAGATTCAAACAATAAATAATCCTTCTATTACAATGTATCGTTAGTATTTCTAATTATTTCAAACTATTGAATGAAATAAATGAAAGTAAAACTGAAATAATTGAGAAAAAAATGAACGAGCGTCAATTTCAATGTTTTTCTATAGAAAAATCTTGCTTTATAGCTCACCAATACTTGAATGAGAGGCAGAATGTTGAAGATTAACAGTATTTGACTGATTTTCACCAAATTCTTTTGGAGTATTAGACTTTTCTCGGATAGTACGTTTTTTTATCTCGGATTCATCCGAATTTTTCGCAGAATCTGCATCAGGTGTCAATAATTCATCAGTTTGAATAACGAGTGTGCTACTGCATGAAGGGCACATGGGTGGCTTCATATCTGCAATAAATAGAATCAGAATATTTAATATTCTCTTTGTAATAGTATAATTACTAACTCAATCAGAATTGTTCTTACTTGATGCAGAAATCTGGGTAACATTGAATATATTATCTGGATCTTGGGAGAAATGAGTCGAGCACTTCATACACTTGAATACTTTCAATAATATCGGTCGTTTTTTAATTACATCACTAATAATTTCAACAATTTTTTCAGCATCTTCGTATTCAACATAATATGTTCTATTCTGTCGATCTCTCCTTGTTGTATCGAATATTATGTCTACAGTAGAAAATTTTCCACGACCCATAACACAGGAGAGTATAGTATCACTTGACCAGCGATATTTTATTTTACCACTTATTGAATCTTTCTCTTTAATATCATCTGACGTTATAATGAGAAAGAGTTGTTCAAAGGACTCACCATCACTGGTTTTTTTTTGAACTAAAAATAACATGCCTGTCTCCTCTTCAGGATCATATGACATTTCTTGGAGATTCTCATCTATTTTTTTATCATCAATTATCTCGTCACATGGCTCTGCTGGTGATTCTGATGGTTCATCCAGTATTTCTTCACTTGAAGCAGCATTATCTTCTGGTATAATCGATGATTCATCTTGCAATGATGAAGCTGTACAATTGTACTCCAAAGCATTGTCTGATAATTCAGAAGTATTGGCAATAGTAGGAATAGTTTCACTGGAAGATTTAAATTCCAATATTGAATCAGAGGTTCTTTCTATTCCCATAAGATCTTGAATGAAGGTTCCAGCATCACTACTCAACCATTTATCCCCTCCGAATTTTTCACGAAGTGCAAGAATTTGTTTTTTTGTTTCCAAATGATCTGTAGATGTCTCCAAGTATGAAGTTGATAATAAACTAGAATTTACAGTATTCTCACTCTTCATAACTTCATCGTCTGCGATAATAGCTTCTTTAACATTATGAATTTTCTTCATTCTAGTCATAGATTTTTCGATACTACTCGCCAATTCTAATGTCTTCAAATCCGCTGAATTATTTGGAATTGTTGTTTGAAGTGACACATTAGTAGCATCAGAATTGATAGAAGAATTAAATGAATTTGTTAAATCATTATCTTTACTGGACGACTTGACTGGTATTGATCGAATAGTAAATAATCGATTTTCAGAGAGCAATATCTTTTCAGATTTCGATAAAGGCAAATGATCCAATACAAATTTGTTCTCAGCCAACGATGAGTGTAAATGTTTGATTGTTAATATTCTATGACGATTATGATAAGCCAGAGGATTTCCCTCAAGCATTATCCACAAAAGTGTTGTCATTGTTTCTAATGGCCAGAGTAATGAGTGATCAGCTAAACAATTGTACGAAACATCTAATTCTGCTAGACAATCGAGTCCTTGTAGACCATTTAAATTATCCATATAATTATTTTTGAGCACTAAAATTCGTAGAGTTCGATAGGCGGCTCGATTGAAGCTCGGGACAGACTCTAATTTGTTATAACTAAAATTGACATACTTTAAATTTGGCAAGCAGTCTATTTCAACAGCTGCAGATATTAAATTGTGACTCAAGTCAATGGTTTGTAACCACGGTGCCAATTCTAAGGATTTATCCAATCTATCAAGACCATTATATGGTAGAGCTAAACGTTTCAAAGAAGGCCACACAAATCCAACACCAGCATCTCTTCCACAGGTTGTTAATAAACAACAAATGGTTCCTACACCACCTCCCCCAGTGCACGAAATACTCTCCAATTGGCCTCTCACCCCCTGAATTCCATTTACCGAGTCAATGGCAATTTTTTGCAACTCCAAATACCTCAAATGTCGAAATTTCGTTATATCAATCGGAATTTCCGTATCAACAGCTGGAGTATATGATATTTTAAGCCAAATTGTTTTTTGCACAAAATCATGGAGAAATTTTAAATCTCTAAAAACATCAATTTCAGAGCTATTGCACACTTGGAAAGAGCACTCGAGATCCTTTGAATCATCAACAATCAGTAAAAAAGCGTCATTGAGATCACGCAATAATTTTGTTGACAAAGAAAGCTTGCTAGATCCATTCAACACTTGATCACCGTTTGCTCTGAGTAATTTTGCAAGATCCAAAATATCTTGCATTCGAGGACCACCCAGCTTTGATGTAGCCATGATTATGCATATGATGATTTCGTCAATTCTCCACTCTCTTTATTTTCCTAAACAGAATATTATCATGATTATTATTATTATATCATCAAATTTCAGAGAATAAAGATTGTATAGACTTACGCGCAGTTGCAAGAATGAAACTGATAATATTATCAAAGTATTTTTCGTCACAATATTGCCATGTACACAAAGTTTTCTTTCACTATACAACATTTTAAATTAATTTATGCTATGCATTATATTCTATTAAAAACAATTTCTCCAATTCTACTTCATTGTTGTTCCGATACAGCTCTGACACTTTATAAATTTTCCCCAAGCATTTTTTTTTCTAATTTTTATAAGCTGTTGGACAACCTTCAACAGCTTTGTAGTGACACCAACTTGCACTATTTTTATTAATAATATTAATATTTTTATTTTTGTTAAATTATATCACATGTTTTACGATCAAAGATCTTGGACACAAAGTATTTGTCATCACACAAAGTGTCTTTTTTTCAGAATGAAAGATGGCGCTGAATTTTCTTTGTAGACTTGTGGTATACTTATCATCTGATGATAATTCCTGCAGTTATGACCGTAAATTTTGCAGTGGGGAAAAATCCAGTGGCAGTTATAACGGTCATTTTACATATATAGCTGAAGCACCATCTCAGAGCATTGCGCTCCATTCCGTTGCCGGAGCATGCATCAGTGAAACAGTTGAGAAAATTTCACCTCAGTTTTTTTTTATTACTGATGGACGCCTGGAATCACATAGACTAGTTCTCATTATTCAATATATATGTATATGTAATTTTTACGTACATCTAATAATCTGTCGTTTCATTAACTTTGTCATCATCATCAATGTATGAGGATTATTCAGGATATTTTTAGTAAACGTTCCGGTAAGTCATTGCTACTATATACATATCTATTACTGAATGTAGTAAGTACTGGGCGCGTCCAGCGTGGCGTCTGTCGTATTACATGAAATAATTTCCTTTTTTCATTAAAAATTATGCTTGAATTGAAGTTTTTACCATCAGTATTATTATCATGAATGCTATTCTTTTTTTACAGTTTTCTATTTTCAATAAATCTACAGAGATTTATGAACCTATTATGGCTTTACCGGGAAATTATAAACAAGTTGCCCTGTCTGCATCTAATATGGTGGCTACCAATCAACGATTAAGGGCTTCTGGAGGTGGTGGAGGGGGTTCCAGTGGAGCTAAAGATTCAGGAAGTCCATTTATTCAAACACCTCATGGTCATCCTGGTTTTACACCTCAAAAAGTTGGAAAAAATGCAGCAGCCGATCCAAGACTTCCAAAACCACCAAAACCACCTGAGAAACCATTGATGCCTTACATGCGTTACAGTAGAAAAGTATGGGATCAGGTAAAAGCCCAGAATGCTGAATTAAAGCTGTGGGAAATTGGTAAAATTATCGGACAAATGTGGCGTGATTTGCCTGAAGAAGAAAAAACTGATTTTATTGAAGAATACGAAACAGAGAAAGCTGAGTATGAAAAAGCCTTGAAGATCTATCATAATTCTCCAGCGTATTTGGCTTATATTGCAGCAAAGAATCGTGGCAAGTCTGCACTTTGCGTTGCTAATCAAAGTAGTGATGATCGTGAGACTCATGAACGTTCATCAGGAAGTGGCAAAGGTCAAGCAGCACAAGATAGACGCATTGATATTCTTCCAGCTGAGGATGATGATGATCAGGACGATGGTTATTCAGTTAAACATGTTGCTTACTCGAGATATACAAGAAATCATCGTCTCATCAATGAAATTTTCAGTGATACAGTAGTTCCAGATGTACGTTCAGTTGTAACAACTCAGAGAATGCAAGTATTGAGGAGACAGGTACAATCATTGACAATGCATCAAAAGAAATTGGAAGCAGAGTTGCAGCAGATTGAGGAAAAATTCGAAGCGAAAAAACGAAAATTCATTGAAACTAGTGAGATCTTCCAGGAGGAATTGAAGAAACATTGTAAACCAGCAGTTGATGAGGACACTTTCAATAAAATGGTTGAACGTCAATATGAGCTGTTACGTCGTGAAAGACTAAAAGGTAACGAGGATAATCGTCCGGATGGCGTAGGATCTAATGAATCTACTCCAAATTCAACGCCAACTCCAACTCCTGCATCAGTGAATGAAGATTCTACTCCAATGGACATTACAGACACAAATGAATCGGATAAAAGAACACCTGACGTTGAACAATTGAATGATTCAAAGAAAGATAGTCCCTCACCTCCGTATGTGGAGGGTAAATGTGATTCTCCCAATCACTCTCAAACTAATAATGCCGTTCATACAACTTATAAAAATATGAACAGTAACAACAATGGTATCAGCAACAATTCTCCTGATGTATCTACCAGCATTACTAATACAACAAGTACCATTGCGAGCGAGCCTATCACTACTACCACCACCACTGGTGCAACTACCACGACTAGTACCGCTGCTACTACTGCCAGTAATAACAGCAGTCCTCATAGTAAGGCTAGTAACGCTTCTAGTAACGATCGTAGTCCTGACAATACCAATCCAAGCAATGATAATGATAATAACAATAACACCAATGATGCTAATGCCAACAATTCTGCAGCACTATATTCAAATGCTGTAAGTCCTATTCACCATCAGCTCTCACCTCAATCGCATTCAGCTAATCAGATCCAGACAGTATTGAATCAGCCTCAAGGATCAGCTATACTTGGTCAATCTCAGGGCCCATCTGGATCCAATCAACATCAGATGCAGGTTGCAAACCAGATTCTACAACAGTCCAATCCATCAATCACGCAGCCTTCTCAGGCTCCGTCTCAACAACATAGTCAGAGCAGTCTTCTGCCGAATCAGCATCAAGGAACGCCTGTTGGTATTCCGCATATGGCTCCAACTGGATCCAATCAGCAGCAACAACCGCAGCAGCAACAACAACAACCACAGCAGCAACAGCAGCCACCACCGCCACAACAACAGCAGCAGCAACAACAGCAGCAGCAACAACAACAGCAGCAGCAACAACAACAACAACAACAACAACAACCTCCACCACCTCCACCCCCACACCAACATCAACAGCAGCAAATGGGGCAGATATTAAATCAACATCAACTTTCATCAACACAAGGACAATTACCGCCAGCATCAAATGCTACTGTTCTACAATCCTCTCAATCATCATCGCCATCGCCATCAGCTCCATTATCCACTTCACAATCATCATCACAGCAACCGCCTCAAAATCCTCCTCCAAACACAGGCCAGTATCCACCTTCAGGATCCTTGAGCATGTCAGCTACACCAACAACCTCTACAACCACTCCATCCATTCCCCATCCACCATCATCTTCACATGCCCCTGTCTCGGTTGGAAATGTTCCCCCAACTCTAGCGCCTTCATCGCCAGCTCCTCCACTTCCCCACAATCCCCATCAATCATCTGGAATGATGCCCAATCTCTCTTTACCACCACACCAAGGCTCTCAGGGTGCTCAGCTTATACCATCGCAAAATCATCCACCAAATCCTCACGGTCCACAATCGATGATTCCACCTGGACAGAATTATCCCCAGCAGTATCCACCTGGCAATCAATCGCAAACGCAAACAGTTCCATTAGCAGCAAGACCACCACATCCATCTTACAGTTATCATCAGCAGCAACCATATCACCAATCATACCCCCAGTATTCACATCCTTATTATCATCAGCCTTATCCACAATATCCACCACATACAATAAGTCGTCCTCTTCCACATGGACCCCACAGTCCGCATTCACCCTATCATCCACAATCACCTCATTCAGTCAGTGATTCCAATCCATCTGGTTCAAATCCCCCATCTGGATCAAATTCAGAGGCTGGAAATTCAGCATATTCTCCAACAACTACTCACGATGCCGAACGGCCATCTCAAGAGAGTCAAAATGAAGGACAAGGTGAATCCAAGCCTACTTCTCATTGAAGGTAAAAAAAAATAAAAAATTCTCGCAAATCATTGCAGTCATCCCTTGTGATTTTACTCGTCACATTACAATTAATGAATTTTCGGGCCTTTCAAAGCAAATTGGATTGAGAATAATTCATAATTAACATAATTTTTCTCACTTCGTAGAAATGAATTGTGAATAAGTCGTCAATCGTATGGGGATAAAAAAAACATATATGTTGGTAATTAAAAGTAACGAAAATGTTGTAATTAAGTTAAGAAATTTTGAATAGAAATAAAGGTAGACACTTTAATAATAGTACATATAATGTGAAAATTTTTATTATATTATTTTCTTCACTTTACAGCCTTCATTTGCCATAGACCATCATTGAGATAATGACAATTTTCAATTCCTATTCCCTTGTTAACTTTAACTCTGAAAAAAGTAGAACCATAATACATGAACGAATGAAGATACTTAGTTTTGCGAATACTGTTGGGGAGAGTGGAGTGAAACCGACATTCCAAGGAAATAGCTTGAGATGCAATTTTTTTTTAACGATTGCATTGAAAAACTGAGAAAATTCCCAGTGGAAAACGTGTGCCATAATTTTTTTTTTTATTTTCTGAAAATTCGACTCTTTTAGCCAAGATTTGAAGGGCCACTTAGGATCAATTTGAAGATATCTCGGGTTCTATGGGTCCTAGCAGCCTGGAGTTGATCTTGAATGAAAGGTGAGGCCACTTGTTATTTATTTGTGTGGCTTGAAACGAAAGTCATTGGTCTTGCCGCTCGATAGAACCGCATGATACATGTTTTCCAACGAAAATTTCGACAGCTTCCCAATGGAATCATTAGGAAAATACTATCTCCAATATTTCCAGGGGTTTCGAGCTATTTTTATAATATAAACCCTCATGTCCTCTCTACCTCATCTCTCCTTATTAACTTACATATCCTCAGTTGACAATGTGGTAACACCAACTGCTAAAGCATGTTGTTTTCCCTCCGCCATAACAGCCTTTTGATGAATTCATTAAAGAAAATAAAGATTATCGTACATCATTAATGTACTGTACCTATCCGTCTGTTAGAGATACAAATTTTTTAATGATTCCGTTGAATAGCTGAGGAAATTTCAGGCGGAAAACATGTGTCAAATTTTTTTTTTCCAAATTTTGGAAAAATTGACTTTTTTGATCAAGTTTTGAAGGGATTCCCTTATGAAAATCGAAAAATTCACTCCTTCGGCGATATCTCTAATTCTGCTGGTCGTAGTGACCTGGGGTTTGTCTCAAATGAAAGGTGAGCTCATTTCTCATCGATTTATGTGGTTTAAATTTTGTTTAAATCAATTTTTCAAATATTTGTAGATAATTTTCTGAAAATCAGTTTTTGCCTTATAAGTACTTGAAAAACTCAATATTTTTCTTTTCAAACAACATAAATTCATGGGAAATGAGCTCACCTTTCATCTAAGATCAACCCCAGATCGCTGCGACCAATAGAACCCAAGATATTCTCAAAAAACAAAAAAAAAATCAAAAACAGAAGGATTTCACCTATAAATGTTGAGCGAAAAAATGGAATTTTTCAAAAATTCAAGAAAATAACTTGTGACCTATGATTTCCATGTGAAATTCCCTCAGCTTTCCAATGGAGTCATCAGAAAGAACCCATCTCCAATATTTACATCGATTTCGCGTAATTTTCATAGTTTAAAGTACTAAAATCAACCCATCTTCATTTTACCCCACCTTCCCCTATAATAATATTCAAAAAAAGGATACAACAACAGTGCCTTTTGCGACAGGTGTCATCTTGGCTCCCTTGGACGTGAGTCCAGGACACATTATATTTGCTCCACTAAGTACAAATCTAATGGCACCTTTATCCACTTGTTCCACTGGCAGAAAGAATGGATCTGTGAAAATATTGAACATATTGAGGCATGACATATGGAAGATGGACATTCAATTATTAAAAAAAAAATATTTCAATCAAAATATATTACATTTATGTAAAAGCCTTAAGGTCGGCATCCATGGCCCTTCTCGTTGACGGAAAAACAACAATTCACCAGCAGCATTAACCATAATTTCAATGTGATCATGACTGAAAGATGAAAATAAATCATTACAATTTAAAATAAAATTAATTACAAAGAAATAGAATTATTCTACCATCGAACAAGACGAAAGGCGTCTTTTTTAGGAATAATTTGATCAATATAACTCTCGAGATGTGGGTATAATTCTAATAATTTCGATCTTATGCCCTTTTGAATAGAAGATTTAAGCTGTTGAATCCCCGAAACACTGTCTTTTTCATCGAACCTGCAAATATATAAAATTACAAAAATTTATAATTTATTCTCTTTAACCAATGAAAAACTAATAAGAATTATTTTCTCACTTTTTGAACATATTAGATGATCGTGTTTCCTCTAGCTACAGCAAGCAATAGAATTCGTCAGCTTTTTGTATTAATTTTATGTACAAAATCTTGCAAAACTCGAGAAAAATAGACAGTTGAATATTACTTTATTGTTGTCACTTGATTGAGGCTATGTCTACACCGGAATGAATTTGAAGGAATGGGGTGAAGCTTTTTTGAATGAAACACAGCGCTGTAGTCTAGTCGAGAGAGGTAAAGTTCAGATCGAAAGCTCATTCTGAAGCTTATAATAATAAAATAAAGGAGGAGCATTTGAAAATTTAAAAAAAAAAATCCACATTGAAACTAGTCATGAATTCTTATTCATTTTAAATATGTGAATATTCAAACTATCAAAAATGATGGCTAATATTGTGAAAATCGATGGAAGCATAGGTGAAGGTGTAAGTTTTTTACTCTTTCACTTTAAAATCAACATTTTTTTCTAATTTTCCTCTTCTCAAATAACAACTAATTCATTTTCATTAATAATATCCATAAAAACAGGGAGGACAAGTCTTGAGGATTGCTCTGAGTTTAAGTGCACTCTGTGGAATTCCTGTTGAGATTGATAATATAAGATCAGGTCGTCCAAAACCAGGATTAGCAGCTCAGCATTTAAAGGGTATATATCATAAAGCTTTAGAAACATTGTGTTTCACTAGTCTAATTCTTTTGTCATGTTACAGGAGTTGAATTAGCACGAGACATGTGTAATGGCACTATAAAGGGAGCCCACATTGGCTCCACTCGTTTAGCATTTTATCCAGGATCCATCAAAATGAACAAAAAACGAGAATTTTATGCTGATATACGAACAGCTGGATGTCTTTGTCTATTAGCTCAAACTGCAGTGCCAATAGCTTTATTTTTACCCTCTGGTGATGTCCCTATTACTCTGATTCTGAAAGGTGGAACCAATGTGCCCATGGGCCCTCAAGTTGAATATTTCACTGAAGTATTCAGACCTTGGCTCAATAAATTTGGAGGTGATGCTGATATGACTGTGGTTAGAAGGTAAATTCTTTTGTAGAATTTATCATTTTTTAACTGTCAGGGGAACGTAGGTCAAAATAAAATGGACATAGTGATGAAACAGTGGGAGATAGATTTTTTTAAATGATTCCATCGGAAAGCTGAGGAAATTTTAGTCGAGAAACATGTGCCAGAACAAATTTTTTTCACTTTTTTGAGAATTTGATTTTTTCTGGTATTTTTGAGGGGTAAAAAGCCTTTCGATTTTTAGAAAATTTAGTTTTTTGGAAATATCTCTGGTTCTATTGGCCGTAGCGACCTGGGACCGGTTTCAAATGAAAGGTGAGATCATTTCCCATCGATTTATGGAGTTTTTAATTCAAAAATATCGATTTTTCAGATAGTTATGGGAACTTTTGTGAAAAATTATGATCATTGGTTTTTGTCCCATAATTATCTGAAAAATCAATATTTTCAAATTCAGAACCCCATAAATCGATGGGAAATGACCTCACCTTTCATTTAAAATCGATTTCAGGTCGCTACGACCAATGGAACCAGAGATATTCCAAAAAAACTGAATTCGCTCAAAAATCGAAAGGCTCTTACCCCTCAAAAATGCCAGAAAATGTCGAATTCTCAAAAAATTGAAAAAAAATTATTCTGGCACATGTTTTTCAACTGAAATTTCCTCAGCTTTCTGATGGAATCATTTAAAAGAATCCATCTCCAATACTTTCATTCATTTAAAGATTTTCTCATAATATATGCATAAAAACTCAAATGTGTCCATTTTACCCCTCATTTCCGTATTGCCCCACCTCCCTTATACATTTCCTGTTGCTCAGCTCTCTCATTTAATTTTCAGGGGTTATTATCCAAAAGGAGGAGGTGAAGTACATTTAAGAATAACACCTGTGAAAAGCATAAAGCCCATTGAAGTTATTGATCCAGGTAATGTCAGAGAAATAACTGGATGGGCATATGTAGCTGGTTCCATTCATTTAAACGAAGCTCGTCAAATAGCTGATAGAGTTAAAGATGATTTGAGGAAAGAATTGCAGAGGAATAGGATTCAAGTACCTCCAATACATATTGAAGTTTACAAAGAAGATAGGAGTATGGCTGTGGATGATGGATTTGGGATAAAGTACGAATCAACTACTTTTTCGAAGTTTCAATGAATTTTCCCTTGAATGAGTTTTTTTTGTTTTCAGTATGGTATGTGATACTGATAGTGCTTGTATCTTTGGAGGCTCGGGATTGGGTTCGCCACGAGGTAGGGCTAGCTCCAGTGATCCAGCTCATGAGGCTGTGCAGCAAATAATTAATCCATTAATTAATAAGTCATGTGTAGATGAACACATGCAGGATCAAGTATGTGTTTTTTTTGGGATAAATTATTGAAATCATTGAATAATTAAATGTTTATGGTAATCGTGGTATTTCAGATACTCATACTCATGGCAATTGCTAATGGACGATCGAGAATTGCGATTGGTAAACAGAAATTAACGCAACATACGGAAACTGCCGTAAAAATTGCAGAAATAATGTTGAAGGATCGAGGAGGCTTCGCTTTTAATACTAAAAATTCAGATAATGACTCGGAAGGCCTTGTAATGGAATGTGATGGATGTGGTCTTCTGAATAATTGAATTATCATTGAATAAATAAGTTAATTTTTCAGATAAACGTGGATTTGAAAAATAAGTTTGATTAGATGAGTCACATTTATATTTAATGAAAAATATTTATTCAATTATTCTAATTTTGGTCTGAATAACGGTGCAACCGTTCGAAGGAATTCTCTTTCAAATTGTTCACATGAAAACCTACTGACTGATGCTCTTGCAGCATTTCTTATTGTATTCCTCTCTTCTTCATTCATGTGAATGATATTGGCAATAATTTGGGCATATTCTTCGGCATCAACCGCTAGAAAACCTGTTTGACTTCCCCGTTGCGTTTCAATTATATCCGCCCTGAAAATTGAGGATATTTTTATTGTATTGAGCTATATTTTAGTTTATTTTCTGTGATAATTTACCTAGGCCCTCCAGAATCATGTGCAACCATGATTAGTCCAGCAGCCATACACTCTACAACACTGATTCCAAAATGCTCATTCCACATAGTATGTAATCCAATAGTTGCTAATTGAAATTCACTTATCATCTCATTATATGGTATATTCAATTTAAATTCAACATTCTCATCAACAGCCAAATGTTTTGACAAATCCTGCATGTCTTTCACTCGATTTTTATCATCATCATTTCTGCAGGAGCCTATTAGCACTAGGCGAATCTAGCGAATGAAAAGATTATGATAAAATAACATGAGAACAAGAACAAAAAGAAAAGAATCAATAGTATCTAATTAAAATAATTACTTTATCCCAATATTTTTCTTCAATAATTGATCTGAGTTCATACATGATTCGTAACATCAATGGATGATTTTTCTCAGATCGGAATTGTGCAACTGAGACAATACGAACAATTCCACCTTTCTCTTCATCTGATAAAAGAGGTAGTGTAACGAGATGTTCAATGGCACAGGGTGGATAAACCCTGTGGGTTTTCAGTGGACACTTCCAAATTGAATTGATATGATCCTCTGTCCATGATGAATTTACCATAACTATATCAGCGCATTTACCCATCCATCCATAAATTAGAGCAAAAACTTTGTAGTACGCTATTTTGGCAGCTGAGAAAAATGGATTTCTCGCAATTATACGATGATTGTTGTGAGAAATGATTCTTCGGTATACGTGGCGAAGCATGTCAGTGGAAATTGTTGGATAATGAGTATAGGAGCCAATTCGACAGCGTCCAACATATTTGAAGAGTGGATAAGTGAATGCATAGCCCATTGTATCAATATAAATGTCTGTAAAAATGATAATAAGAATATTAAGTGCCATTCATCATTCTCCTATCTTCTGCATTTAGAAAATTCCTCAAAAACACCTGTTTTACTATAAAATTCATATTAATGATTCACCTGGTTGAAATGCCCTCAAGGCTTCAAATCCAACATACATTGAGCCAATACTTTGCATCAAAAGAGTAAATCTAGGATAGAGACTAGCTTCAATCCATTTTCTTTTGTAAATATAAATGAATTCAACAGAATTCAATTCAATATCAAATGTTCGCCGAGCTTTATTCAGCATTTGTTCTGGATCAGCATCAAGATCCCCAGTGTAAACAGCAATATGTACATTAGGATACTCCTTTTGGAGGGCTTTAATTGCACTCCAGAGGACTCGTTCACCACCACCTCCAGCATTGCAATATGGATGGAATATACCAATTGTTGTCACCACTTTTGCACTAGCTTTTTTGTTTTTCATGAAATAATTACGCCAGTATATTACCCAAATTGGTAGAATTATCAAAAAAGCTAGCACCATACATGTTGTAGTCAGAAGAAGACTTGTTATTAATCTGGAAATTGTTTCTCTGAGCAGAAAAACAAAAAATGATACATTATTGATAGTGTCATGATACATGAAGATGAAATTATCTTCAAAAAAATGGAAATTAAACAAATTAAAGATTGAGGTTTTCTTACATCATGCAGTTCACGATAGACATGATTGATTTTTCAAGAATAACAGCATTCAGGGGCACTTTTTAGTGGGAAATCAAGTGTTTTTGATCGTCTTGATCCCTTGCAACGTGGTAATCTCACATCATCTCATCTCTTTCTTCAGTTGCAAGTGTTTTCAAGAGGTCACCACTTGTCAGCTGTCAGAAGGGTTATATATATAGCTTAAAAAATCAAGTACAAAAAATAATTGACTTATAAAATAAATACTTGCACAGTATTACAGTATTAGCCAATCATACAGTATCATTATATTTTTTTTTTTAGAGAATTTTGCACTTTTAACATCACAACTCAAGTATATAACCTAAAAATACTCTAAATTTTGCAGAAGGAGGAAAAAAACTAACCTGCAAGTGAGTTTTGTACCATTTCGTTATCCAATCTGGAGATATTAATGTTTGAGTAATACAATTTTTTAATAATTCTTTTCCAGTTGACAATAATGGCTTCAACAGCAATGTCTCCAACAGAAGATGATGAGCTAACACTGCCACGTGCCTCTATTAACAAAATGATAAAAGAGATTCTCCCACATGTCAGAGTTGCCAATGAATCACGTGAATTAATATTGAATTGTTGCACAGAATTCATTCATTTAATTTCTTCTGAGGCCAATGAAATCTGCAATCAGCAACAAAAGAAAACCATAAATGCTGAACATGTACTTCAGGCACTGGAGAAATTAGGATTTGGTGATTATAGTGCTGAAGCTGAGGCAGTTCTTCGTGACTGCAAGGCAGTGGCTGCCAAGAGAAGACGACAGAGTACACGATTAGAAAATTTGGGAATTCCAGAAGAGGAGTTGCTGAGACAACAACAGGAGCTTTTTGCCAAAGCAAGGGAAGAACAAGCTGCAGCTGAACAACAGCAGTGGCAGCAATTACAAGCTGTTGCCCAAATGGCATCAATGCAACAGGCAGATAGTGAACAAGAAGATTATTCATAATAGCCACAGATCATTTATTTATATATTTTATTGATATCACAAGATATGAATCAACCACGAAGAACGCTTGATCAATTAATTAGGTAAAATTGATGAATTTTTCTTTTTTTTTTCTTTATATTAACTTAAACACGATAATCTCTGGAGTTTTGTAGATGTGTTTCAAATGTACCTGTTTATTCTGTATTCCGTAATTTTTTTTTTCTACTTCATTATGGAAGTTAAGGCATCAATCTGCCATATTCCAGGGATAAGTGACTCTTCTTTATTGCCTCTATCACTTTCGATACATAGTGATACCTGAGAGATGGAGAAATTGTAGATGTAATTATTATTTCTGACTGATTTTGTTTTTTTTTTTTTCCTTTCAATCAATTAAATCTCATGAATATTTTTGAATAAGTAAATTTGTTTTTCATGTTACCAATTCTTTTCCGTTAATACTCCTGGGGTCATGGAATTACGTGACACTCCTTGAATTTTTGTCCTCAATTTTTGGATCAATTCTTCGTAATTTTCGTGGAAGGCTAGATTTTTTTTTTTAATTTATCAATTATACTCTTGTTCGCCATTGGAATAGTTTAGTAGAGATAAATAGGGATATATAGATACCTTGAGAATCGAACGAAGGAATTAAGAATAAATTTAGCTGACCATCAGTTAAATATGAGCTCATGTCAAGTCCACTGTGAGTTTGAAGTCTGGAGCTTGAGAAAACTTTGTTATAAAAATTCTGGAACAATAATTACAGTAATGAGTACTTGGACAGGGAATTTTTTGCATTAATTGTCATCATTTTGCAGACTTGATGTACTTGAAACATCATTTACCTTCATTGTATTGATGATACTGGGCTGAAAATCATCCAGCTCTGATTTATTATGCAAAAACAATATGTGCGGATAGTATTCCACATAGTCTTGATCTAAATTTGAAGTTGAAGCTGGTTTCAACATTTCCGCAGTCTGGAGAAACCTATTTCATAAAAATTAAAGTCTCAAAAGGATTAAGCCATTCTGAGAAAGAATTTTTCACTAAAAAGAAGAGATTTTACAATTCACCTTAGCAAATTCGGATCAACAAACCAATCTTGGACGAAAATTATTACATGACAAACAGAGAAGAGAAATGCAGTGAACTGGAGAGATTGTAGTTCAAGATTATACTCGGAATTAGCAAAATCTGTGGAATTCTTTTTCTGCTCGAAAGAAGATGCATTAGTATCCATAACTGAGCAAGAAACAATGGGCTGTGTATCCAAATAGATGATTCGATTCTTTGTAACATAAAAATCAATGCCAGTTGTGCAATTAGTGCCACTTTCATGATGAGACTGGCTTTGTGCAGGGAAAATCTCAGATCTGCAAGTATAGAAGAAGGTGAGATGAAAAGGACCATTTCCAATATAATTAACAAGAAAGAAAATACTGACGCATAATTTGATGTCAAGAGGGAGAGAATCGTGGATTTTCCTACTCCTTGTTCACCAGCTATTCCAACCACCAGAAAATCCTGCTGTTCCTGTAAATAATCTAGAGGAATCTCGCAAAGCTGCATATTTTCGTCCATGAACTTCATGCAGCTTTTCATCTCATGAGACACTGACAATAAATTTCTAGCTGCAAAAAAAATGCAAATGTAAACAAATGATGGAGACAGTTTATTTATGTAAATCAATGTAATAATTAATATTTAAACTCACGTTCTAATGGTTTCAGCAATGATCCTGGAGTACTTGCATCTCCTTCCTTCCTACAAACGAGATGTCATTTTTTTTTACAATGTGAACATAAATTTAAAAAGGCGATTAATGATATTGGATTGAAAAAACGTAGTTAAATCATTGAATTACTTGGTTCCAGTTCGTTGGCTTGGTGATACAGCTCTACTCTCACCCTCTCTAGTCTTCAGAATAAATGTTGGACGATCAACAGCCTTAATTGATACTCTTCCATTGTTCTCTGCCTGATCCTGATCTTTTCCAATGAGCGTTGTCATTTTTTTATGGTCATAAACATTATCCAATTATTCGTTGATGATGTAGTTATTATTGATAGAAGATGGATTTACAGATGATGTAGGAGTTGTTTTTAGGTTATAAATAAACAGACGAGAGGTAGTGCCACTATGGGACTACTCAGGCTTTCTTTCTTGAGTGCATACAAAAGAGAAGAGTCATTGAAAAATGCAGGGAAATAGGCAAATGAAGAATGCCTTTTGATGGAGAAGGGCAAGAAAATAATGATTCAAGCAATTTATCCTATCTACCCTTTATTCTTCCTCATCATATTGACAATTATGTTTATTCAAATACAATTCTCTACATATATCCATTATTGGTATATCAGAAACTGGTGGAATACCACCCAGGATATGTTCGTTCTGTACCAGAGAATATTGATCTTTGATAGTCTTGATGTCATCGATATCCGGTGTCATTAACATGTTTATCGCTGGATAAATAATGAACACAGAGATAGCAATTGCAGTCAAAGCCCATATGGGTATAGCAACAGCCCAGTATTTGAGTGGCCAATATGTGAGTCCAAATTTTTCATGCAGAATATCTTCAGGTACAACTGCCCACATTAAATATAAAAGAAATAACATATTTGAACCAATGTACAGGGCATAACCATAGACAGAACGTGGCCTGTAAGGTGCAGGTGTGTGTTCAGACATCCCAAGAGCTTGATCCTACGTTTTTCCAAGAGGTCCAAATACTTTTAGAGTTTCGGTTACTAGAGTTAGACTATCGAAGAATGATGTGAGACTAACACGTACTTTTCTGGCCTCACTTCCTGATATTTTACTGGAACAAATAAATTGATAGTTGAGTAAATAGTGACTTCAAGAGGTAAAAAAAATTGTTTGAATGAAACATACACGTTCAAAGTATTTTCTGCAATTGTTAATATCTTCTCGGTTCCACTTCTACTGGGCTCGCCATCAACACTGAGTACTTTATAAGCAATTTCTGCTTCTCTTGATGTTGGAAATGGTACGGAAATTTCTCTGTTTAGTTATTAAGGTTATAAATTAATTGAATTAACTAAAAACAATTAAATTTTTACTTTTTTCAAAAAGGATACACATCTAGATTCGTCATTTCGTCATTGATTCGTTGATCTGAAAACAAGGATTCATCAGTTTTTTGGATTTTGAAATTACTTCACGTGACTATAGACAGCGCTCTATAGTTGAGTTGGTATCAATATGGAGAATGTGCGTTTTAGTATTTTTATTAATTAATTGGATGATTGAATCGGGGTGATTGTTATCTATCAATCACTCTCAAACGATTTCCTATCGAAATCAGTTTTTTTTTTTTCATCCATTTTTAAAAATTGGGAGACCAAAATTTCCATTAAACATTTCGGATTTTTAAAAAATTAATTAAAAAAAAATTATTATAGATCAAACGCTAATTCCTTCCTATCAAATCCTCTCTAACGCGCATCAATCCGTGGGTATATTCAAAATTTCATTTTTTTTTATATGGGATAGTATCTAACCGGTGGTCCGGTCCATTCCTCCCCCCCCCCCCCCCATCCATTCCCTCACTCTCTCAGCAGCGTCCTGACGTCAGGGAAACACATCTAATCCCCAACAGAAGCAAAAAAAAACGGTTTTTTAATCTCAGTGACGCTTCAACTCCACTCCAGTGTCTATCTAATTGAGAAATGTTACAATGAACAAAATTTTGTGCTTCGGTATTTTTTTAACGGCAATTGCTGCACCAGTTGTCTCATGTGAGTAATGAATTTTTGTGGTTAAATTGATTTAATTTGCTCTTTTTTTTTCATTGAGTCATTGAGTCATTGAAAATCTTCTTTTTTTTTCATGAATCACTGCAAGTCATGAGCGTGCGAGTGACTCTTATTTAGACCGAACCCAACATGGCGTGATTAACAATAAACAAAAGCCGGTTTTTATTGTTTTTAAATGTTTATTTATAGGAAAATAATTATTAATTAATTGGAGAGGAATGAGCGAGGGTTTTTGCGGCAATTAATGAGCGAAAAGAATCGAAATTTTGCGGCTTTTAAGCATTGCATCATCGAAATGTCAAAAACGATTGAGAACATTAGATATTAATTTCTTATTTAAAGAGAAATTGTTTTTTTATTTAATTTCATAAAAAAGAAAAATATTCTAAATATTTCGCCATGAATTTATTTTTTATATATCTCGGAAACTAAGCGAGATAGAGGAATTTTCATAATAATGCTGGAAATTTACATTTTTTAAATAAATATATTATTCAGCAGAAGAAGAAAAATTTGCGCATTTAAAAAATTATAAAAAACTATAAATCCAAATTTTTTTGAATATTTGTTTTTGTTGTCATCAATTATTTGTTTTAAAAAAATTCAAAATAATTTTTTACTATAAAAAAATTTGCGTTTTAAAATTTAATGGAAAAGAAGAATATTCTAAATATTTCTGCATGATTTTTTTTTCAATATCTCGGAATCTAAGCGAGATAGAGCGATTTCCATAATAATACTGAAAATCTAGATTTTTTTAAAATAAATAATTTATTCAGCAAAAAAAGAAAAAAATGGCACATGTAAAACTTATAAAAAAACTACAAATCCAATTTTTTTTTTATGATAAATTATTTATTTCAAAGAATCATCAAATTCGTATTGATCTTGTAGAGGAACTTAAAAACTGCAAACAAGGTCATTAAAAAAAGTGCTCCATCTCGCTTGAATTCCGAAATATCTTCAAAAAAATTACTATCGAAAAAAAAATCAAATTCCCCCGAAAATTTTCACACATTCTTCTTTTTCGATTTTTAAAAATGCATCAGAAATAAAAAATCTCTATTTTTTATGTGGGTCATCAATCATTTATAGATTTATAGATCACTCAGTGGATTATATCGTCATGGTAACATTGCATGTCTAAAGTTAATTCAATCCCCACGATCCTCCAAATTTTCTCCCCCTGAACACCAATTTACAATGCATTATTCTCTTCTCTCTCTCAAAAAAAAAATTCTATTTATTCTCTCCAGATGATTACGAGTGTAACCAGCCACTGCTCGATAAAGCCCAGCTCAAAGCAACATCGTTTATGCGCGGCCGAGAGCCGAATGATGCTCGTTTAAACGGTAAATTGAAAAAATTAAGATTCAATCTATTTTATACCCCAATTTGTTGAATCATTTGCATCAATATCAGTAGTTGTAATATTTAAATTAAAAAAAAAAGAACATTAGATTGATTTTATCGTATTTCGGTAGTCAAATTGTTGGTTTTTGGAGAACATCCATGCTTTTGAAAATAACAGATATCTGCCAATTTTTTAAAAATAATAATAAATTTACTATCTGAAAAAATGTATATTTAGTGAATCAAAAGGAGAAAAAATTTCAATTTTTGTTAATATTTTTGTTTCAATAATTCATTTGTTTATGTGGAAAAAAAATCTATTTTCAAATTTTTTTTACCTTTTTTTTTTACAAAAATTCATTTGTTTAAAAAAAACCTAATTCCCACTTTTTTTTAAATATTTTTTTTCACAATAGTTTATTTGTTTATTCCAAAGAAATGTAATTGCAATTTTTTTCAATTTTTTCCTACTAATTTCTTTGTTTATTCCAAAAAAAAAATGTAATTGCAAATTCTTTTGATCTATTTTTTTTGTTAGTTATTTGTTAAAAAAAAGGAAAATTGTCAGATGCTCTAATTCCATTATCAAAAATATCCTAGATGTTCTCCAAAAGCCAACGCGTCTCTCTGCTAGTGATTTCCGTAGTTGATCTGCTCGAATATATCCCCTCCCTAAAAAAAAAAAGAATTATCATTTCAATTATCCGTGAAAAAAACCGCCGAAATTATGGTCCAGCCCACAGACCCACTGACTCGCTCCTTCAATCATAATCTTCAAAAAAAAAAAAAAAAAACAGCCTCATCCACTCCAAGTTCATCAATAAAATAAAAAATGCAGAAGGAGAACTCCTCAAAAATTCGATCATCTGTGTTTGCTTCAGGTGACTCGAAAACTCCATCATATGCCCATTAAACCCCTTCTTAAAATGGCAAAAACAGGAGTGAGATGGTGTTTCAATTGGTCCGAATGGAGGCCATCAGAAGCTGACTTTAAATTAGCTATAGCCTGTCTTCAGAAAGACGAGAAAGATAGACTAGCAAGATTTGTCTTTAAGAAGGACGTAAAATCGTCATTGATCGGTCGATTAATGATGCGCAAATTCATCAATGAAACCGCAGAAATACCTTATGATCAGATACAGTTGATAAGAGATGACAATAATAGACCCATTCTTAAGAACACAGCATCCGCAACAGTACCAGTGAGCTTCAATGTTTCACATCAAGGGGATTACACAATTTTAGCTGGAGAAATCGGGAACATCAAGATTGGTGCAGACATTATGAAATTAGAGTACACTGGTGGTAAACCGTTGAACGAATTTTTTCGAATCATGAATAGGAACTTCAGTTCCGCGGAATGGCGAGAGATTAATGGAGATGCTGATACAGATGAGAGGAAAAAAATCGCGATGTTCTGCAGACACTGGGCACTTAAAGAGTCTTATGTAAAGGCACTTAGTATTGGAATTACTGTGGATTTGAGGGAACTAGACTTTCGGACGAATTCCGACCTTCGTGAGGATGCAGTTGTTAGTGATACGGTCCTTTGGAAGGATGGAGAAAAGGAGAAGTGGAGGTTTGAAGAGACGCTTATTGATAGTGATCATTGCGTTGCAGTCGCAATGGAAATGAAAGAATCAAGGTCTTTGGGGGATAATTATCGTTGGAAAAAAATGAATTTTGAGGGATTGATGGAAAATGCTGTTCCGCTTGGACCGGAGGATGATCAGTACTGCAGAGAATTTTTTAAAAAAGAGGAAACGCCGATTTCTTGATGAAAAAATGGGAAATTTGAAGAAATTCGAGATGAAAGGGGTTTTTTGTTGGAGTTTATTTTTTGGAGATTAAGGGGAGAAAAATTGACTATTAATGAAATTAACTGTCAATTTTTTTAAATTAAATGTTAATTTCTTGAAATTAAATGCAACATAAAATTGTTGATTATTTTGGAAACTAAACGAAATAAGGACATTTTTGTAGAGCGCTTTTTTGAAGAGTTTTTTTCTGATTTTTAAGAAAGGCTTCCATGAAAATTGCGTATTTCTCGTGGATTTGGAGATATTTAGAGTTTTCAGATGATGTTTCCGGATTTTTTCTTGGATTTATTATAATTAATTGATTAATTGATAATTAACATGATTGTAAGAAAAGTGGTCAGTGGGTAATAAAAAAAAAGAATTTTCCATAATGCAGAGAGAGAGATAATCATTACTGCTGAATTTTTGAAAAAATGAAGAAATATCGGTGGTAAAAATCTCGGGAAAAAAGGGAAAAAAAACTTGGGCATTGTGTTATTGAATCCCTTGTGACTACCCTCTTGTTACTTTAATTAGCTGGGATCCCCTAGTGCATACAGTATATATACAATGTGCTTTACATGTACGCCAGTCTCTATTGTGTTAGCTTATACATTATTTTCAATTTTTTTTTTCTTTTTTGAAAGTCTCTTTTGTGATCACTGGGGGATACTTTGATATCTTCACAGAGAATCATAAGTGCATCTTATTAAGCCCATGGATCGTTGAATTTAACAATTTATATTGTGGATTGAGATCAAAAGGATTTTTATTTCCATCAGAAGAGCTTTTTTGAGGGAAATCGGATAATAGAGGGAAGACAATGTTCATTTTTTTAAAGATATCTCTGAAATTAATGGAGATATGGCGTTTTTGAAGAAACGTTTTTTTTTAGCTCTCATCCCGCTCGACAAAAAAGATTTTCACGAAAAAAGACGTATCGCGATTACTTTTCGAGTTATTCTGAAAAAATGAATCCAAAACTCCGAAATTTAAGAAAAATGTGAAATCGAGAGACTTTCATTAAGGTAGTATCCCAGAAACTGTTGATAAAACAGGAAAAAAATGAAGAGTTTTAGGTTTATTTCCAATTAATTGCTGATAATTCGGGGAAAATGCGCTTCAATTTACCCGAAAAAAGCGATTAAACTATTCGAAAGTCATATCTTCAGCTTGGTGAATATATTTTTTTTTCTCGAATTTTTTTTCGCATTAATCTCCTATCACATGCAGGAGACAGAGAGAGAGAGGCAAATAGTTACGATTACCTACTAATTAAAATTTCTCAATAACTGTACGGTGAATTGAATATTCTGTTCTTCTATTATTTAGTTAAAATGCTGTTCTCTTCGCCAATTGTTTTTAAATAATGGGTCAACCCTGTGGTTTTTTAGTAATTTCGTTATTTCTGTCCGATTAAGGACGTTTCATCCCCACCAACGGTATTTTCAGTAACTTTGATAATTCATATCTCATAAACTGCACAGACAAAAATTATGAAAAAATTCAGAAAAACCTACTCGAATCCCCTGGGATACTACCTTAATTAAAAGAAAATTTGAAATTATTAAAAAAAAATTTGAGTTGCATGCATGAGTACGTAAAATTGTTGTGGCAATAGGCGATAAAGCATGGACATCTAGCAGCTCTGATAGCAATCAGTACCTCATTATCGACCTGGGTCAGCCAATGAATGTTGTTGGAATTGCGACCCAGGGTCTTAATAACTATGATGAATACATTACGGAATACAGTATCAGCTATGGAACCAATGATCTTGACTATGTGGACATTAAAGAAGAAGGAGGATACGCAAAGGTAATTTGTATTTGGTACAAAATGAAAAATCCTCTTATTTAATTCACACAGTTTTTTTTTTTACATTAAAAAAAAAAAATCCCGAAGACACACTAAATCATTGAGTTTAAGAATTGATTGAGGATTGAGATGAATCGGCGAATGGAGTGATGAAATTAATGATTCAGGAAAATCCTTCACAGCCACGAGAGGCAGAGCATGAGTCAATTTTCCAAGATTTTCTTGGGCAATTCGTTTGTGACTAACAAATTCCTTTGCATCTACTGATGGAATGACTAGTGCATGATTGTCACGTTTTTCTTATCTTTGCTTTTACTATAGACTAGAGCCAAGTAGAATTGAATTTTTCTTTAGAATTTAGATGAATTGGAGTATAAGTAGTTTTCATTATTGAATTTATGAGAATAATGGAGAAGAATTCCCCTTTTTTTTATTTTTTGAATTGTAAAATCGAAAAAAAATTGAATAAAATTTTTAAATCATTTCTAAAATTCTGGAAAATCGAAAATACTGAAACATAACCGATTTTCAAGAAAATATGTGAACAAAAGAAAGTCCCCAAAGTTAAATTCGAGAAAAAAAATCGAAAATTATGAAAATATTTGAAAAAAATTGAAATTCCAATATAGTTTCGAAAATTTGTAAAAAAAATTTAAATACTGAATATTTTGAAAATGCAACGAGATATCAAATTTTTCGTGGAGACTTGTTTTTGAGAAAAATTCACTTTTCATAAAATATTTCTACAAAATCATCGTATCTCGTGAAATTTCCTAGATATTCTATGGAAAACCAATTCTCGAAACATTTCGAATCTGTTCTCTTAATGAAATCCTTTCATTGCCCCTCTTTTTCCCTCAATTTTCTCTTTTAAAAATCTCAATTCAAGCGGAATTCTTCGACCATTTAATCTCGCCTGATACTTTCAATTCTCGTCTCATTCTATCCTCTCTTACACACGGGATATTGGGGAAAAAAATGGGTATTACAGGACTGAGTGCTTGGACACCAGAAGACAATTCTTACAATCAGCACCTTACTGTCGACTTGGGCGAAAGATTTGAGATAAGAAGTATAGCAACACTTGGACGTACTAGTACTAATGAATTTGTTACTGAATATATTGTGGAATATTCGGATGATGGTAATGCCTGGACTAGTTATGAGAGCCAGGATGGTGTTGAAGAGGTGATTATTCATTTTTTAAATGAAAAAAAAATAAGAAAAATCAATTTTATCCGATGATAGTTAAAATTATCACATATTTGACAATTTTCTTCATTTTTTTAACAAATAAATTATTAAAAATTTTTTTTTTTTTTAATCACATTTTCAATTTCTCGAATTTTTATGTGCATATTGTCACTTTAGAAACAAACGGGCGCAAGTGCTGTGTATAAGTATAGCACTTACGCCCATTTGTTTCTAACGTGATATTTTTCATTTTTTTTTAAATAATTAATTTGTTGAAAAAGGAAAAAAAGGAGAAATTGTCAGATTTTCGCTATTTTTAATATCATTTTATTCGTTCGCCTTTATATGTGGGAAATATTCATGTTCAATGATTTCATATAATAATTTTTTTTTATTTATAATTCAAGGAAAATAATTTCTTGGATTATTACTATAATTTCAAAGTATTGGTGGCTGGTAATTATTTGAGGATTTCATTGTGAAAGTTTATAATTTCTTTCTTCACGTTCTTTTTCACACTGGCTACTAATTAATCACTCGAATTTAATATTAACATACACATTGACTTGGCTCAATAATTAAAGTGAATAATTAATTAAAAATTTTTTCTCAGAATATCTCGAATAATGAAGGAATATTGAGGTAGTTCACTCGCAAAACGACTTTTCTGAGGAATTTGATGGGATTGAAGTATGAGATGAAGAAAAGTGTCTTACATTTAATTTAAAAAAAAAGGAAATTTTTTCGTTGATTGTGAAGCAAGATATGAACAATGAAAATCTGTGTAATTAACATGCAGTAGGCCAATCAAGTATTTAAAAAAACGCATAGTTTCCTGTATACCTCGAGAACCGTTCTCACGATTTTTTTCCAAAACTAATTGTATGATGAATCAAGAAATGAGAAATTTTTTGAAAAAAACTTTCAATTTTTTGATGATTTTGTTCAGAAGAATCGATTTTAAAAGTATAAATTATGTTAAAAAATTTCCATTTTCATTCGTTATATTATCAAGAAAAAGGATTTTTTGCACTTGCGATCCGCAAAGTGTTTTTCCTAGCTCGAATAATTCAAAAATTTGTCGAACACTACAAAGGTCTCTACTTTTGACTATGACTCTTGCGAGTGAACTACCTTAAGGACTTTTTTTGCAGGTTTTTAATTAAATCTCTACAAAAAAGGTCTTTTCACATCATCCTCTAAGCCCACTCGCTTATATTTCGAGATATTCTCAAAAAATCCTAGAAAAATAAAACCACTTCGTCAATTAATTCTTCAAATAATTTGAAAATTCATAATTTGAAGCATCATAAGGGAAGATGGGGCAAAGTGGAGATCAGAGGTAAAATGGACACATCTGAATTTTTCGGCAAATATTATGGAAACTCTTGAAATTAATAGAAGTATTGGCGGCAGATTTTTTTTAATGATTCCATTGGAATGCTGAGGAAATTTTGGGCGGAAAACAAGTGCCGGAATTAATTTTTGTGACTTTATAGTGATTTTGACTTGTTTGAGCATTTTAGAGCGGTAAACCCTTCCTTTTTTTGAAAATTTCCAGTTTTTTTAGAATATCTTCGGTTCTATTGGTCGTAGCGTAAAAATTCCGATGGGAGGTGAAAGGTGAGATCATTTGCCGTCGATTCATAGGATTTCAATCAAAAAATATCGATTTTTAAGGTATTTATGGGCATATCTATGGAACAGTTTTGTGAAACAGTTTTTGGCCTATAACCATCCCAAAAATTGATATTTTTGAATTCAAAACCCCATAAATCGATGGGAAATGAGCTCACCTTTCATTAGAGACCAACCCCGAATTGCTACGACCAATAGAGCCAGAGATATTTCCAAAAAACTGAAAATTCTCTAAGAAGTAAAGGCTTACCCCTCAAAAATGCCAAAAAATATAGAATTTTCGAAAAAATCGAAAAAAATTTATTTGACACTTGTTTTCCGGCTGAAATTTCCTCAGCTTTTCAATATGATCATCGAAAAAAATCCATCTCTAACCGTTTCATCACAGTGTCCATTTTGCCCCCCTTTCCCCTAATTAATCACTAATATATCATGATAACATTGTGCCTCAAATTAACGATAAACGCACGTGAATTGAATTTGTATTAACAACAAATTAGGCTGTGATTAAAAAAAAGAGAAAAAAAGAGGAGAGGAAATCCGTTGAATTAATAGCCTTGTTCTCTCTCCCACGCCAGATGTTCAAAGGAAATACAGACGCTGAATCGATAAAGCTGAACAAATTCGAAGTACCTATAATAGCCCAATGGATACGAATAAATCCGACACGGTGGCAGGATAGAATATCAATGCGTGTTGAGCTTTACGGCTGTGAATACAGTAAGTAAAATAATATCAACAATAAATTTTGGTAGTTAAAATAACACTGCATTTTTACAAATGTTAGAATTTCAATAGATTTACCTGGGATTGTGGAACTAAATTTGTCCCCTGGAGATCTAACAATGCAATTTAATGAATCTGAGAGGGAAAATCGGAGGGGAGAGTGGGAAAAGGAAAAAGGAAATAGAGGGTGGAAGTGATACATTTTAGTTTTTATGTTACAATCCCTTTTCTCAAAATCCCCATTTTACCCCACCTTCCGCTACCATAACAAAATTTTTCATATTTTCTTACAACAAGTGGATAATAATATTGAGACTTACACACACAGACATGCGCTAAAAATATCATTTCCTTTCCCTTCAGACCATTTTAAGTATCGCCTATTAAAAAAATTACAATCGAAAATTCTGATAATCACATAGCTTTCATTCAGAAGCAAAACCATCAAAAAATTCCGTTTCTCTTCACAATGTTCTCCATTATTCCCTCCTCCAACCCAATGAAAAAATCACCTCATGACTCCAACAAATAAAAATGTATCATTTTTCTTTTCACCAGATGCCGATGTCGTATCATTCAACGGTACATCCCTTGTTCGCCTGAATCTTCTACGTGAGCCAATAGAGACTGATCGTCATTCAATACGTTTACGTTTCAAGACGAACAATGCAGACGGTATTCTATTGTATTCACGTGGTAGCCAGGGTGATTTTATAGCAGTGCAATTACGTGACAATAGAATGCTATTAAACATAGATCTTGGCTCTGGTATAACAACTAGTCTATCAGTTGGTAGTCTCTTGGACGACAACATGTGGCACGATGTACTAATCTCAAGAAATCGTAAAAACATTGCATTTTCCGTTGATCGAGTTGTGGTAAAGGGTAGAATAAAGGGTGAATTTCATCGATTGGATCTCAATAGAGCCCTTTACATTGGAGGGGTGCCGAATATGCAAGAGGGTCTCGTTGTAACGCAGAATTTCACTGGCTGCATCGAAAATCTTCATCTCAACAAAACGAGCGTTTTTAAGGAATTAAAAGAAATTGATTGGACCGATGAAAACCTGAAATACGACAAAATCAACACAATTTTCAGTTGTCCGCAGCCGCAGATAATTCCCATAACTTTCTTGAAACCCAGGACATTCGTAAGGGTCAAGGGTTACGAAGGAGCCACTACTTTGAACGTTTCTTTGGCTTTTCGAACGTATGAGGAAAAGGGATTGATGATTTTTCATCAGTTTAAAACTCCCGGTTACGTTAAATTGTTTTTGGAAGATGGGAGAATTAAGGTCGAGATTCAGACAAAAGGAAATCCGAAAGGGACTTTGGATAATTTTGATGAGAGGTTCGTAATATTCTTGTTCTTCAAATATTATTTTAAAAAAATTTTCCATGACCGTAGTATCATTTTTTTTTTTAAAGGTGTGAAAATGGCTTCATTGGCCTTGCTCAAGACTGAAAAAGCCATTTTTACACATTAAAAAAAAAAAAAATTATATAATAATTTACTCCCGAAATTAGAGATTTCCATTAATTCCGTTCGTGTGATAATATTTTATTCAGCCCGTAATTCAAATAGTTTGCTTCTCTCTTAAAAGAGAAATAATGAAATTAATTAATTAATTAATTATAAAAAGCTGAAAAGCTATACATGGCTCTCATGAAATGATATAAAATAATTAATTAATTATCATTATTATTATTGATTATGAATTAATTACTTGATTGATTAATTTATTATAATGAAATTGATATTTCATTATAGGTTCGATAAATGCATTAATTGAACAAATAAAAAAAATTATAGGTTTGATGATGGGAAGTGGCACGCAGTTCGAATGACTATCGAGAAGGACAGCATTATCCTCAATGTGGATGGAAGA
Organism: Aleiodes alternator; assembly: GCA_963921955.1. Taxonomy (NCBI): domain Eukaryota; kingdom Metazoa; phylum Arthropoda; class Insecta; order Hymenoptera; family Braconidae; genus Aleiodes; species Aleiodes alternator. The sequence continues at coordinate 10,257,252 of OY998111.1, read as the reverse complement.
CCGATGAGAACCAAAAGGCGACTGGAGATCATTACTGGACCGGTTTACTTGATTGGGGGTGGGATTTCGGGGTCTGGACCCAACAGGGGCTTTGTTGGGTGCATGAGGCAGATAAGTGTGGATGGGAACTATAGGGTGCCGGGGGATTGGAAGGATGACGAGTACTGTTGCAAAAACGAAATCGTTTTCGATGCCTGCCAAATGCTGGATCGGTGCAATCCTAATCCTTGCAAACATGACGGGGGCTGTAGGCAGAATTCAGATGAATTCTTTTGTGATTGTAGCAATACGGGGTATGCTGGTGCTGTTTGTCATACGTGTAAGTTTAAAAGTTGATTTTTTGGGCACTTAAACTAATTTAATCAATTAATAATAATAATTTATCATTTTAATAATTTTATTAATTCAATGATTTGATTATTATTATTATTAGTGGCCAAAATGTGTGAAAGAGTCGATTTTTTAAACCGATTTTTTTTCAACGAATGTCTTGGAAAATAAGCGAGATAGAGCGACTTTCGCTTGGTTCCTGCAATATTTTTGACGAATAATTGGAAGAATAATCGACTTATTTCATTTTGTCTCTTTGCTAATGAATTTTTTGTATTCAATAATGGATTTTATTTTTTTGCAGCGCACAATCCATTGTCCTGTGAGGCCTATAAGAACATGAATTCAGTTCATCAAATAGCGCATATCAAGATTGATGTCGATGGCAGTGGCCCACTGGATCCATTCCCAGTCACTTGTGAATTTTATCCTGATGGACGTGTGATTACGATAATTAAACACAGCAATGAATATCCAACACCAGTCGATGGCTTCCAAGAATCCGGGAGTTTTGTGCAAGACATCAATTACGACGCTGATCTAGATCAGATTGTCGCTGTGTTGAATAGATCAACTAATTGCAGACAGAGGATTGATTATGCCTGTAAACATTCGAAGCTTTTCAACAGTCCAGGTAATTTCATTAATTATTGACGATTCTAAAGAATTCTGAAATATAATTCCATTTCCTCATTTTTCTTTTTTTTCTAATAAATCTCGGAAACTAAGTGAGATAGAGCGATTTTTATTATCACCTTTTTTGTTGAGGAAAGTTAGAGCTAAAAAAAAGGTCTTTATTGAAGTTGCTCTATCTCGTTTAATTTCCGGTATCTCTTTAAATGATTACTAATGAAATGAAATCAAATTTCCAATAAACGAAAATTTTATATTTTTAGGAAAAAAATTGTTTAAAATTTTTTTAAAAACATATGTTTTATTGCATTTTTAATTTTTAGTGCCGCAAATGGCTCCGTTTGAGCCAAATTCATGGTGGGTCAGCAGAAATAATCAAAAAATGGATTACTGGGGCGGTGCACTACCAGGCTCACGTAAATGCGAGTGCGGTGTACTTGGTAACTGTGCTGATCCAACGAAATGGTGCAATTGTGATTCTGGACTGGAGGGATGGTTCGAGGACGGCGGTGATATCACGGAAAAAGAGTATCTTCCAGTACGACAATTACGTCTTGGTGATACTGGTACACCGTTGGACGATAAAGAGGGTCGATATACACTTGGCCCACTTATATGCGAGGGCGATGGTAAGACTTTCATTATTTTTATATGAACTCTTTGGTTTTCTCGGCACTGCATGCTTTATTGTTTATGCTTATTTCTGTTTTTCACAATTTGAGGAACCGAATTACCCTGGGAATATCCCGGTAAGGTACGGACCTCTGAAATAACACCGACACGGACTATTTTAGGTACATTATTTCACAGTGTTTTTTTGTAATTTAAGGTAGTATCTTGGAGAACTCGAGTACAGTTGACCCCTTATTTTTTTGATGCCGTATTAAAGATGATATTTTTCTACATTCTGAATTTTATCATAATTTTTATCCGTGCACTTTATGAGATATGAATTATCAAAGTTACTGAAAATACATGTGGTGGGGATAAAACGCCCTAAATCGGACAGAAATAACGAAATTACTAAAAAACCACAGGATTAACCCATTATTTAAAAACAATTGGCGAAGGAAACAGCATTTTAACTAAATAATAGAAGAAAAAAATATTCAATTCACTGTATAGTTATTGAAAAATTTTAATTGGAAGGTAGTCGTAATTATTTGCCTCTCTCTTTATCTCATGCATGCGATAGGAGATTAGTAAGGTAAAAAAAATTAGAGAAACAAAAAAAAATTATATTCACAAGCTGAAGATATGACTTTCGAATAGTTTAATCAGTTTTTTCGGGTAAATCAAAGCACATTTTCTGGAATTATCCGCAATTAATTGGAAAAAAACCCTGTAAATCTTTTACTGTTTTATTGAACGTATTCTGGGATACTACCTTAATAAATCTGTAGTTTTGCACTATTTTTGGTTCAATTTTATCTTCTAACCCGAGTATCTCCACCAACATCTAGATTTAGAGGAAAAAAATGAGAAACCTTTTTCGCACAAAATAGCTCATTTCCTAAATTCCCTAGACTCCAATGCTTCCCAAAATTCCCTCAAAATAACTCATCATTTTCCTTCCCGTTCCCAGATTTAAATTCGGAAACTGAACGAAATAGACTAATGTTCATGATTATCTTTTTTTCAATTTCGATATATATTTTAAAAAAATTAATGATGAAATAAAATTAACTTTCCCTGATTTTATCCTCCTTAGATTTCAAAATATATTTCTAAAAAAACTAACAAATGAAATGAAATCAAATTTTCCTGATTCTTCTTCAAATTTCATTTTTTTTCCCAGATTTATTCAAAAATGTCGTAACATTCCGTGTGACCGATGCAACAATAAATCTCCCAACATTCGACATGGGTCACAGCGGTGATATATACTTCGAATTTAAAACAACGATAGCAGATGCAGTGATAATCCACAGTACCGGTCCAACCGATTACATAAAAGTATCAATAACGAACGGCAATCAGATACAATTCCGTTATCAAGCAGGTGATGGTCCCCTAACCGTAAGTGTTCAAACATCCTACATGCTAACAGACAACAATTGGCACTCGGTCCTAGTCGAGAGAAACCGAAAAGAGGCGCGTATAGTGCTGGACGGTGCCTTAAAAAACGAGATAAGAGAGCCCCCAGGACCGGTTCGGGCACTCCACCTGACATCGGACTTTGTAATCGGTGCTACAACGAGATATCGCGATGGTTTTGTCGGCTGCATAAGAGCACTTCTCCTAAACGGAAAATTACAAGATCTTCGCCACTTCGGAAAAATCCCAATTTACGGAGTAAACGAGGGCTGCATTGGCAAGTGCGAGAGCAATCCTTGCCTAAATAACGGCACTTGTCACGAGAGATACGATGGATACAGCTGCGACTGCAGATGGACCTCCTTCAAAGGTCCAATTTGTGCGGACGAAATTGGCGTCAATTTGGGAACTGATTCCATGATAAAATACGATTTCAGCGGCAGCTGGCGGTCCACAATCTCCGAAAAGATCCGAATCGGCTTTACAACAACGAATCCACGTGGTTTTCTTCTCGGACTTTTCTCGAATATTTCCGGCGAGTACTTGACGATAATGATATCGAACAGCGGATACTTGAGGGTCATCTTTGACTTTGGTTTTGAGAGGCAGGAGGTCCTTTTCCCATCGAAACACTTCGGATTGGGACAGTACCACGATCTGCGGGTGACGCGGAAGAACGGAGGATCGGTTCTTGTACTTCAAGTTGATAATTACGAACCTAAAGAGTTCGAATTCGATGTCAAAGGTTCGGCAGATGCGCAGTTCAATAATATACAGTATATGTATATTGGGAGGAACGAGTCGATGAGCGAGGGGTTTGTGGGATGCGTTTCTCGGGTTGAATTCGATGATATTTATCCGCTGAAGCTGTTGTTCCAGCAGGATGGACCTGCCAACATCCGGTCGATGGGTGGACAGATCATTGAGGACTTTTGTGGGGTCGAACCTATTACACATCCGCCCAGTGTCGTCGAAACACGACCACCGCCCGTTGTCGACGAGGAAAAAGTAAGAGCCGCTTACAATGAAACGGATACTGCTTTACTTGGTAGTGTGCTTTCGGTTATTGTAATTGCGTTGATTATTATGGCGGTTCTAATAGGGAGATACATGGCCAGACACAAAGGCGAATACTTGACGCAGGAGGACAAAGGCGCTGAAATGGCACTCGATCCAGACTCGGCTGTTGTTCATTCGACTACTGGGCATCAGGTGCAGAAGAAAAAGGAGTGGTTCATTTAATTAGGAATTTCTCGGTTTTTTTTTTAATGATTAGGGGAGGGAAATTCCACATTCGAAAAAGTCTGGTATAGTTGCTAAGCAAGAAGAATATATATAAATACTGTGAAATGGAACAATTTACCATATACGAACATGAAAATGACGTTTGACATTTGAAATTTGTCTGATTGAATCATCCATTGATCGAACTGAGAAAAAAAATAGTGGTAAAACTAGAGGTGTGCAAATTGTGAATGAATCAAATTGAATCGAATAATATCATTGAATTCTAAATTCGATTTGAATATTCGAAATATGAATTATTTGATCAATTCGAAATATTCGCAGAATTCAAAATATTCGAATAATTTGAAAAATTTTAACAATTCAAATATAATTCGAATATTGGAATAATTCAAATATTCGAGGATTGAATATTCGATTATTCGTTTTCGAATTGAATTATTCACATTAAATTCACACTGAATAATTCGAAAATTCAAATATTTGCACACCCCTAGGTGAAACCAATTAAATATTGATGCAAATGATCCTTAGCACATTTTTTTTCTTAAATAATCAAAGAAGTTGTCGAATTTACTGAATTTAGTTAATTCAAAAAGATTAACTAGTTGAATTGACTAGATTCGGTAACAACAGCTGTTTTTAATCATTAAAAAAAAATATTTGCTAAGGACCAATGGGAATATTTGATTGTTTTTACCATTATTCATTGCTCAGTGTGAGAATAGACTTGATAATTGAGTTTATTAATTCGTTTATTCTACTTGAATTCTCAGCTTCGCTCGAATACTCCAATACGGTTGTATCATAGGGGAGACCGGGGCAAAATGGACCTCAAGAGGAGAATAATCCAGGATTTTTTTTCGGAGTCAAGGAGTTCACGAAAAAATCTGGAAAAAATCGAGAAAACTCTCAAAAATATTGACATTGTTGGCGAATTTTTTCAATTTATTTCATCAAGGCCTTTACTCCAAAAAAAATTCAGGATCACTTCACCAAAAAGGTCCATTTTATCCCTGTCTCCCCTATATTTGCATAATAATAATAATGATAATGATAATACAACCAAAATATATAATTAATAATGACATATTCTGGATGGCAATTATACCAGACTTTTTCTGATATGGTTGGTTTACTTCTCGTTCCTATTAATGATTAATTAATTAAATGCGTCTTCACTGCGAATAAACCAAATTGCATTTTCAATTTAATTAGAGGAGAAGAGACTTTTAAATTATATTAGTAGGAAAATTTATGTCTCAATTGGTGACTAATGAAAGCCAAAGTTCCATTTAATTAATTTTCGAATTGCACTTAAATTTTTCTTTTTTTTAAGGAATTATTCGATGACCTAATTTCTAATACTCATTTAAAACTTTAGAATTCCTTTTTTTTTTGTGAAACTTGCGTGCGTTTAATTAGGTATAAAAATGCGCTCTCGAGGAAATGCGCATGAGTTTATTATATTTTAATGAGAAGATGAGAAAATGATAAAATGCCATAACAGTTACTTAAGAGCTCTCAATCGTAATATTATGATTATAATGGGATTTTTAAGTTAATTTTTTTTTTATTTTTATTTTACGTTTCCAGTGATTTTGCATTATTTTGAGCATTTGTGGAGAATTTTGTTTGCTCATGAAAATAAGTGCTAGACTGTGCTATTTTTTTTCAATTTCAATTATTTTTATTTTCAGTATTAGTTATAATTTTTTACCGTCCAATTTTTTTGCAACTTTTTTCTTTTTTTTTCATTGACATTTTTATTCAATAAGTAATTATACAATCTTTAATTTTACATTCATATAAACTCTCCAAACCTTACAATCACTCAGTAGAACAATGAATTAATGAATTAATTGAAATGAAATGAATATACAAATAAATTGTATATAAATGAAAAAAAAAAAGAAACAAAACTTTTGTAATGAAAGATATCAGTAATTTTGTACTACTCAACATTTTCCATAAATTTTCCAATGAACTTTGGAAAAATTCAAAATTAACATAGAATTGGAATAATAATAATAAAGAGTATGGAACTGTGATAAAAATCGATCGTCTTTTGTAATTTTTTAAACCTCAACATGCCTTCTCAAGTAAAAATCCAGAAATAATCATGATAATTTTCTATTTTTTATGTTGGTTAATTAAATATAAATGGATAAAGTGAAATTATTGAATTACGTGATTGATTTTTTGTGTTCTGAAAAATGAATTATGTATTACTCGTGACAATTATTAATTACAAATCATTATTGAAAAATGATATTCCTAAATTCAGTCATTTCCATTCTGGAATAAACGTTATTCGAGACTCAATAAGAAAAAAAATGAATCAAATTGCCTGAAACTAAAAATTGCTATTCAAAAAAAAATGTGAAAATAAAATTATCACATGACTGACAATTTTTTGGATTTTTTTAAATGAATCAATTATTGTAGAAAAAAATATTCAAATATATTGCACTTGTGGATTTTCGAATTTTCTACATGTGAATATTTTTTTTTTTTAATAATTTATTTGTAAAAAAAAATGATAATGATGTAGATTGTCAGATGTTTGCTATTTTCAGTTTAAAAGAAACATGATACTAAAAATAACAATGCTTTAAATTTTCTTAGAGTTCCTTTTTGCCTTAAAGAATAGATAAAAAATACGTAAAAGTAGAAAATTGAAGAAACTACTAATCCAAATTTTCAAAAATACTTTATCAACGTAATTTATTCATTTCAAAAAAAACCTAAAAGTCGTCAGGTGTGTCAGTCGACAAATAAATTATCATAATAAAAAAATGAAAAATTTTCACTTGTTTTCAAATTCTTTACATGTGCATATCTTTAATTTTTTTTTCAATAATTTATTTATTAAAAAAAAAAGGCTGAAAATTGTCGAATGTCTGTTATTTTCAATAATCCTGTTAATTCAATTCCCATAAAAAAAAGCTATGTTTATCTCCAGTTGATCACAAGAATAATCGAATACTTTCTCAAAAAGTAGATAAAAATTCCTTTATTAAACTCCGAAACTTGCCATTATCCACTCCCCTCCCTCATCAACCCCCTAAAATCCATCAAAAAGTACATAATAAATGGCACCCGAATTTCCAATCGTAAAAAAAATGAGAAATCTAACTGAATCATGACCTAACATTCATCCGCCCCAATTAATTAGCATTATCGAGTGCTTTGCACAGGTTTGTCCCCTGAATTTGACTCTTTGCCATGACATTAGCAAGTACTTCATCGTCCGAGTCATTGTCGCTCATCTGCCGTGGCGACAGACGACATCCCCTCGCCAAATAAGTCTTCAATTTTCCAACACTAGCTAAAATGAGTCCTAAAAACGGCGGTGCCGGTTTCAGTGGTCTCGACAGATACTCGGGATGATACTGCGTAGCAACATAGTAACTGTGCCCCTCAAGCTCGATGATCTCCATCCTTTGCCCAGCATCATCGTGCCCAATGAACTTGAGGCCAGCTGCTTCAATATCGTTGACATACTGCGGATTGACCTCGTACCTGAAAAATGCAAAATTATCGTCATTTTTCGGATGTTCCAGATCTAAAAGTTGGCAATGCCGGTCATTTTTCAATTGACGACATAGGGGAACGTGGGGCAAAATGGACATATTGTAATGAAACAGTGGAAGATATTTTTTTTGGATGATTCTATTGAAAAGTTGAGAAAATGTTAGACAGATAACAAATTAGATTGCGTTCAGAATTAGTTTTTTTTAATTTTTTGAGAATTTGATTTTTGTAGGGTAAAAGGTCTTTCGATTTTTTGAAAATTCAGGTTTTTTGAAATATCTCTAGTTCTATTAGTCGTAGTGGTATAAGACCGATTTCAAATGAAAGCTAAGATCATTTCTCATCGATTTACATAGATTTGAATTCAAAAATTTTGATTTTTCAGATAATTATGGGAACTTTTGTGAAAAATTATGATGAATTTGCCCGCTAACCATGTGAAAAATTGATATTTTAGGATTCAAAACCCCATAAATCGATGGGAAATGATCTCACCTTTCATTTAAAATCGGTCTCAGATCGCTAGGACGAACAGAACCAGAGATATTTTCAAAAAACTGAATTTTCTCACAATTAAAAAAAAATACTCGTACCTATGCCTGTGTCTCTCCTCAATTCCGTCCACATTTCCGTACAGCTTCTTAACGACTGAAGTATCGGATTTAAAAGTCGTCGCTCTTTTTCCTAGTCTCATTGTTCCTCCCATCTCTCCCTGATTGTGCTCGGGCATGTCGATAACGACCGGATGCTCAGTCGCGGGGTTTATCTCCGTGCTGTTAGCATTTTCCAGGCCTAGAACGTTTCTCGCGAATTCGATAACAGCTACTTGCAGACCCAGACAGATACCCAGGAAGGGTTTATCGTTCATTCTGCACCATTTGCAGGCCTCGATCTTCCCTTCAATCCCTCTTTTACCGAAACCACCGGGCACTATGACTCCATCACTCTTGCAGAGCTGCTGCCAAGCCTCGTGGTACAGCACTGGATTGTCCTGCTTTGTCTGAAGCTCCAAATTAGCCGCTTCAATGTACGTTAATTTGAGTCTGAAACAAAAATGAAGAGATTGAGGAAAAAATTTGAATTTTGATCAACTCATGCACAAAACATCGTGTCAAGAATTTCAAAGAAATCTACTTTCGGCAACCCTGCCTTGCCTATCTGTAACATCAGAACCAGTTTGAGGATCAAAAAACAAGGATCAATTCTACAAAAATCATAATGTAAGGATCATTTGACCGGTTACCTGAAACCAACTTCGATGGACGCGTGCTGAAGGGCTTTTGTTATCGAAGCATACGCATCTTCCAGCTTCGTATATTTCCCAACCAACGCAATGTTGACGTCCTTCCGCAAATGATCAATGCGCTCTGCCAGATCTCGCCACTTGCGCATGAAGTGGCGAGGTCGAGGAGTGCCGATGTTCAGTTGGAGGCGCTCGTTCAGAAACTCGATGACCCCTTGACCCTCCATCATCAAAGGAACTCGATAGATTGAGGATAGATCATGGATCGTTATCACCTGTTCCGGAGCCACGTGACAGAAATTCGAGATTTTCTCTTTTACCACTTCACCGATTGGGTTCTCGGAACGACAGACGATGAGGTCCGGGGAGAGACCGAGGCCCCGGAGTTCTCGGACACTCGCTTGGGTTGGCTTCGTCTTTGGCTCGCCAGTTGAACGCGGCTGGGGAACTAAAGAGACATGGGCAACGCAAAAGTTCTCTTTTTTGACGCGGAACTGGAACTGACGGAAAGCTTCGACGAAAGGCATTCCTTCGATGTCGCCGATTGTGCCTCCGAGTTCCACGACGCAAACCTGAAAAAGTCATTTTTTATTGAAAATTGATAATATATTTAATAATAATTATTATATATCGTCGTTTTAGAAACAGAAGGGCGAAAATGCTGTGTATGAGCATAGCACTTACGTCTTTTTAACTTTAAGGTGACGATATATATAATAGTATATAATAATTATATATATATTAATAATAATAATTAATCATTTTTTCCCGTAAAATAATTTGCCGAAAGAAGGTCGGTGTGGGATATTTATATGTAGTTCATAATAATAAAATGTTTTTTTTTTATTAATATAAATAAATGTGAATAAATATATTGTGTAAAGGGATCAGAATGCAGGAGAAGCGGGGCAAAATGGACCGAGCTGTCCAAAATGATTTGGCTTTTTTTTTTTGGAGTGAAGAATTTTCCTAAAAATTTTGAAAAAATGCAGCAATTATGTCTATATATTAGAGCATCTTCTCAATTTTTTTCAAATTTTTTCATGGAGTCCTTTACGAATAAATAAATTTCTGAATCATGCTGCAACATATGAGGGTCCATTCTGCCCCACTGTCACTCATCTGACGATTTTTTAAAATTCTTTAAATAAATAAATTATTATGAAAACAAAATACTTGAAAAAATAGTTCTTGTTTTTTGAATTCTTTAAATCTGCGAATTTTTCATTTTGTTTAATAATTTACTTTTTCCAAGAAAAATGAATTAAAAGTATCAGATATTTAATTTTTTTCAGTATTATAATTATTTTTAAAAATTACCATGGGCTTGTCCCCATCCTCAGTTACCGGCCTCTTTGCCACCTTTTCCACCCATTCCTGAATAGCATCTGTGATATGTGGGACAACTATCGTACAATAAAAGTTAGAAAGTCAATTATTTTTTCTTTTGCTACTAAGTGTCAATAAATAAACTAGATCACAATATTACCTTGAACTGTTTTTCCCAAGTAATCACCGCGTCTCTCCTTCGTTATTACGTGCTGATAAATTTTTCCAGTAGTGATATTGTTATCTTTATGGAGTGTTACGTCTAGGAAACGTTCATAATTACCGAGATCGAGGTCCACTTCTCCACCATCATCAAGAACGTAAACTTCACCTAAAAAACAAATTTGCATAATTTTTTTCATTAGTAAAAAATGAGGTGAGGAAAGAAATTTAATAGAAATATTCGAGATACATCTTTTTCGATCATTCCATCGAAAAGCTGAGGAAATTCTACCCCAAAAAAATGTATAAAAACAAGTTTTTCAAGAATTAAAAAAAAAAAAAACAAATTTTAGAGAAAAAAAAAAATTCGAAAAAATTATTTTGCTAGATTTTTCAATTAAAATTTGGAAAATTCTCTCTACTCAAACCTCAAGAAACTCCTGCCTCCCTCCCCCCAACAAAAAAAACACGAAATTAATGATGTTCCCAAAATTTAAAATTTCAAAAAAGCGCGCGCTTTTAAAATTTCCACTTCTGCGCACCCCCACGTGACCGTAAAAACGGCGCGCCGTTGAACCGCACAAAATGGCCCCAGGCAAGCCGCGTGGCCTGCAAATAATTTCCGCATCTTCCCCAACTAATTTCTGACTGACAACTGCCCCCAACCCACCCCCTCGAACCCCCCAAAAGCCCCTGAAACCCCTAAAAACCCATTAAAAATGCATCTCACCATGTTCATAAGGTGAGAATGTGCCAGCATCAATATTAATGTAAGGATCAATTTTAATTGAAGTAACGTGTATTCCACAATTTTTCAAAATTGTCCCAAAAGAACTGGCAATAACGCCTTTTCCAACTCCACTAATGACACCACCAGTTACAAGTATGTATTTCATCTTAAATAATTCAAAAAAATTCAACTTGCAATCGATTATTTTTCCCTTTAACCAATTAATGCAATTTTTTTTTCTTATTTTTTTTGATAAAAAAAAATGATTTCCCAGTGATGTTGATACTGGCCAGACTCTTGACAGACTGGATCGACTTTGTGCAGTACCGGGCACTAAATCCCCTTCACGATGACCTCCCATTGGTCAGACCACTCTGTGACGTATCCAATGACGTCACACATCTCATTTTAACCTTGAGACTATCGAACAATGGATTTTAACGTTTTTTACCTGCAAAAGTAAGATTTAACAGTTTTTTTTTCAAATTAAAATTTTTTTTTCTAACTTAAATTTTCTTTTTTTCCAGGTTTATAGACTTTTGAGGGGCAATTTTAACGGTTAATTTGAACTATTAAATAATGAAAAAGTGCAGCAACATGGCGGCACGATAACACCACGTGTTTTCCATTGTTTTCATATCATTGTTGCATAATTTTTCTGCGTTTTTCGCACTATTTTTTAGTCTAGGAAAATAGTTGACTCGAAAATTTTCGCTTAAAACTTGATCACGTGTTGTTAAAGTGAATTTATATATTTCTATACATATATATATATTTTTTTATTGTGATTTTGGATATTTTTCAATTTTTTTAGTCGAAAAAATCCAGAAAATTCAATTTTTTTAGTTAATTTAATTTTTAAATCGATTTCATTTCATTTTATTGTGTTTTTGAGGAGTTTGGGAGAATGCCGAAACATATAACTGCTAAAATTGGTCCATCAATTTTAAATGCCGATTTATCACAGCTGTTCGATGAGTCGCAAAGACTACTGGACAATGGAGCTGATTATCTGCATTTGGACGTTATGGATGGACACTTTGTGCCAAATTTGACGTTTGGACATCCTTTGGTCAAATGTCTCAGGAGAAAAATACAGGATGCCTTTTTTGAGACACACATGATGGTTTCGAAACCAGAGCAGGTTGAAAAAAATTTAAAATATCTTTGAATTCATATTTTTTTTGAAAAATTTGAGTTAATCTTGTTTTGTGCAAGATTGAAGGATGATTTCGAGGTACAATCGGAAAAAATAGTTAAATTTTGGTGTAAAATCGTTAATAACAATTTTTACAATGTAAAACTCTCAAATTTGATGCAGTGAATCTTTAAATAATATAATGAAAAATAAAATGAGCTCTAGAAACAAAAAATTCATTGAAAATTGAGAAAATTTTAAGTATTTTTTACATTTCTTTGAATCTTGAAAAATTTGAAAAAAAGGAGAAAATACCGGAAATTTTTCAAGTTTCAATTAATTTTTTGTTTTTATGGCTTATTTTATTCCTTATTCCATTGCTCACAGATTCAATGAATCAGATTTGAGAATCTCATCTTGTATAAATTGTTATTAACGATTTTATATAAAAATTCAACTTTTTTTCGGATTGTACCTCCTAATCCTTAATTTCCTACAAAAAAAGTCTTGACAAATTCGTTGCAAGCCAACAGTTTTGAGGAAATTCAAGAAATACTCCAAATATAAATTATTTTAAATACTTCAAATTTAATTCACTGATTAATTTAGTAATCAAAACGCTTCTTTTTTTTGTTGAAAATGTCTTACATATTTTTCTGTATTTATTTAATTGAAGACTCCAGATTTTTTTTTCGATTTCTTGTGCTATTGAATGTGTAGAACAAAGGCAACTGAGCTATTGACATCTCGGAAGCTAATCGAGATAAAGCTTAAAAAAAAGTTACATTTTCTTATTCAATATTTTTCAGAATTTTCGAAATATTCAAAAATTTATGTCTTACTTTTCTTCGAAATTTAATTATGAAATTGAATTTTATCATTATTTTCCGTAGAAAATTGCAAGATTTGAAAAGAAAAAACTTTTGGTAAAAGTGCTCTATCTCGCTTAGTTTCCGGGATATTCAAAAAAATACTTGTTTCCTATTTTACCACTTTGCTACTGAATTTTTTATGGAAAGATGAATTATTCTCTTTATTTCTGGAATTAGTGGATTGAACCAATGGCCGATGCAGGCGTCGATCAATACACATTCCACGTTGAGCCAGTTGATGACGTTCCCCTTGTCTGCAGAAAGATCAGGGAAGCTGGGATGAAGGTAATCTTATCCAAAAAAACATCTCAAAACTCTTTAAAATCAAAAAAAAAATCAATTAATATTGATTAATTAATTGAAAATCAAAAAAGTAATTGAATGAAATTAATTAATTAATTAATCGAAAACAGGTGGGAGTAGCACTAAAGCCAGGAACTCCCGCAGACGTAGTTGTTGACTATGTTGATCAAGCTGACATGGTCCTTGTGATGACAGTGGAGCCAGGCTTCGGTGGCCAAAAATTCATGGAATCAATGATGGATAAAGTTGCTTGGCTCCGTAAAAATTATCCGAATCTCGATATTGAAGTTGATGGAGGTGTTGGACTCAACACAATTGACTCTTGTGCCAAGGTAACGTGCATAATGACATTTTTTTAATAAAATGAGCACATATCCGTAAAGCTTTCGGATTTTCTTAAAATAGATAAATTATTCTTACCAAAAACTCATCATGAAATGAACTGAATTGGTCTTACAATGTGCGTTCTTAATTTTTTTTTAAATAAGAAGTAAGGTAAAATGGGCCTCTGAAGAAAAAGATCCAGGATTTTTTTTCGGAGTGAAGGATTTCGTGAAAAAATCTGAAAAAAATTACACAAGTTGCTCTACTGCGTCTCTATTGTTGGTGAATTTTTTCAGAATTTTTAAAGGAACAGTCACTCTTAAAAAAAAAATTTCCGGATCATTTCACGTCACCGGGCCATTTTACCCTGCCTCCCCCAGTTTATTTGTTAAAATAAAGAAAAAAATCTATAAATTGTCCGATATATGCTGTTTTCAGCATCATATAATGCGAAAAAATAGGAAAATGATGAATTATTCATGATTTAATTAAAAAATTCGCTATTTTCCAGGCTGGAGCGAATATGATCGTCTCAGGAACCGCCGTGACAGGTTCTCCAGACCCAGGAAAAGTGATATCAACTTTAAAAAACATTGTTAATTTCTACATGACGAAAAATTAAAGGCCAAAAGCACCAAGAGAACCAAGAAAACGGGATCAAACAACCTGGGATCAAAATAAAAACTCTTTATTTTATCAGAAAAAAACCGAAGATTTATGCTACGAAGAAAAACGATTACAAAAGTTTTCAGACAAATTCATTTCATTCTGTCATCACTTTTTCAAAAAATATCTCGGAAACTAAGCGAGATAGAGCGATTTTGCAAGAATCCTTTTTTGTAGCTCTCGAAATTCTCTGCAAAAACATTCCCTAAAAAAAAAAAAAAAAACAGGCACATCTCCATTATATTTTCCGAAATATTCTAAAAAAAACTGGCGACAAGAGGAAATCAATTTTCCTAAACAACTTATATTTTTCGTAAAAATTCACCTTTTATCTTCATTTTTTAATTTCCAAAGAATTTTATTCATTTGCAGCATCTTCCCCACTTGAATCCGAGTTATAGACCCGTTTTGTCCCATTTTTTTTCCTCTTAGTTTGCGGTATTTTTGATTGTACTTCACTAGAAGAGGGAAATTGTGGATTCGGTAGCGCTGGATTTTTCGGATTTAATTTTTCTCTCAACTCGGACAAAGAGACGAGAACAGCTTCTTCGGTCCTGATGGTCCTGGATCCCTGTTCAGGACAGGTATTCAAGTATTTATCGAAGAGGAGAGCTGGATCGTCGATGTTCAGGTTTGGATCGGCTTCAATTGCTGCTTCTAGACCCGCCAGACCACCAAAAACGATGAGTCCATGACTATAATCTAGAGTTTTCGATGGAACCTCGTCTATGGAAGATCCTTTATCAGAAGTTCCTATTGTCAGGTCGTAACCCTTATCATAGGGGCATTTGGAGAAGACTTCGGTGATTGTTGACGCTAGTCTCACAGTGTATCCCCAATAAATCCCCGTTTCCGCTCTTGGAACAGTCGGAGAGACTACGGTGCCTTGAAAGAAGAGGAGAAGATTAAAAAAAAAGTTATTTCTCAAAAGAAATGATGATTTTAAAAATAGTAGACATCTGACAATTTTTTATTTTTTATCTTGACAAATAAATTATTTGAAAAATGGAAAAGATAGGCACAAGTATAAAATTAAAAAAACTACAAGTGCAATTTTTTATTAAACGTTTTTTTCCAACAATTTATCTGTTAAAAAAAATTCTTAAAAAATTGTCAAATGCAAGCTACCTCCATTTTTCTAAAGAATTAAAATTCAAAAAAATCTTTTTTTCCAAAAAAGCGTAAAACCTTTGATTTTCTTCGGATTGTCCTGATCCAAAGGAATTCGGACAGTGACCCTGAGTCCTGGAGTCAGGACCTTATCAATATGCACATCATTTAACAATCCAACATTAACTTGAGACCCTTTTCCTGCTTTGATCGGTTTATTCGTAACCGCGCCTTCCCTAAACAGACAAACATCGTTAATCCTCAAGTGATGAGGTGCGTCCAGTGGATTCAGCACCCCAGCATACTGCAGGTCCTTGTGAATCGGGAAAAAGTACTTCCTCAAGTACTGAGGACACTCCAGATATTGAAGGATCCTCGCCAGTTGAAGACATCCGACTCGCGCTTCTCCCAGCGTTTCATCTCTCTTCAGCTTCTTCTTCTCGCCCTCCGTCACCTCTCCCTGATCATCGAACACAACAATCTCGTCGACCTGGTGAATTAATACAATAAATATAATGAAAGTTTCAGAAATACGACATTAAAAATTTTTAAGGTCTTAAGAAATATTGATTATTTAAAATGCAATATATCGTATTATAAGCATATTTTATTATATTCATCAAGAAACATCTTTATTTTTCAATACTGTTGAAGATATCTCTTTGTTTAACCATTAATCTCAAATAATTCGAGATTTTACGAGAAATCTTCGAAATGGGGAGATTTTGAGATTTTTGGTAAATCGTATTCTTCCAAATTTTTCTCGAAATTTCTTGGAAATCTAACTCCAGCAACCTTTCTTTGCTGATTTGGATCATTAAAAGCAGTTTAATCTCAAATAATTTGAGATTTGATCGAAAATTTCGAAATGAAGAGATTTCAAGATTCTATCACATGTTTCGAGATAATTATAACGATAAGGCTGGAGGTACAGAAGTGCAATACGCGTGTATTTAAAATGCCCTTTGAGTATATGTTGAATTACTTACACTTTACGTACACTCAAATTAAAACTTAAGGGATAACGGAAAACCCAGTAAATTTCAAATTTTCAAACTCATTGTTTAGTGATAACTACGATTTTTTGCATTAAATATCGAAAAGCATCGACTTCCTAATGTTCTTTCATCATTTTACCTTTGATGTCCATTTTGCCCCATCTTCCCCTAATAAATTTAAAGAAAACTAGCCAATATAAGGATAAGAAAACCTTGTAAATACAAGCAGCACGTGCTATTTGTCCTGCCAAATACGTCCTTAACTCTGGCGACTGTGCATTATCAAGGATGGATCCTGGTACAGCTATGCTCAAAGTCGAAACTTCAATTTTCGGAGTTTTCTCCTCTTTTTCCTCTGTTTTTGTGATTTTGCTTTCTTCAGACTCGGATTTCTCTTCAGTCTTTGCTTTTTTAAGCAAGCGTTCTTCCCGCCACTTTTTCCGTTTTTCTTTATGAATTTTGTTGTGCTCCTTCCAACTATTGCCTTGTGGGACTGTTGCAGCCATTATAATCAATTTTTTCTTTGAATTAAATAAAAAAAAAGGTTTTTGGCAGATTTATGACAATTTTGAAATTTCAAATGAAAACACAAACACGTGCGTTCTAACCTGAAAAATCAGAAATTCGGACAGTGTTACCAAAATTTGAAAAAAAAAAATTATGGTAACAGGACCTGAAAAGTATAGCGCAAGCCTGAAAATTTTAGTGCGAACTATGCAAATGTTTGAAATAAAGGTTCTTTTGTAAAAAAAAAATTCTAGAATAATTCTGAAGTGAATAATTGTTTAATTATAATTTTTTTTCAAGATAATTATCCTTCTATGAATTATTCGATTTATCTCAACTATAGGCTATATAGAGTAGAATTACTGTTTATAGCGATTGTAAAAATCCCCCAAAAAAATTGAGAAAATGCTTCAATATGTGAACATTATTGATGAATTATTTCAAATTGTTTTCGTTTAGCCCTTCAAAATATTGAAAATCATCAGACTTACAACTGAGAAATCATCAAGCAATCAAATTTTGGGGAAAAAAATTGGAAATGCGCAAGCGACATTCATTCAAAAATAAAAATAGGCATATATCATTTGCAATGAGTAGTAGGTCCATTTTGCCCCTGTTACCCCTATATATAAAATATATATAAGCATATACATATATATATCGTCACCTCAGAAACAACGGGCGCAAGTGCTATACTTATATATATATCACTTACGCCTCTTTAACTTCAAGGCAATAAAATAATAAAATTAAAAAAATTATAGTGATACTTGTGTGGGTCACATGATTGCTTATAGATATGTATTCTGGCCTTAGAATTGAAATGGCATAAGTGTTATGCTTATATACAGCACTTACGCTCCTTTGTTTCCAAGCCAACAATATACATATATTGTACAAAATTGAATAACAAAAATTCCTGTATTTCAAGGCTCGATGCGAATTCCCTAGTGCGAAAAAACTCCAAATCTAGGGAATTTTACGTCCACCATGCTGTTTTACCTTGAAGCACGAAAAATATATATATATAATATGGACATCGTGATATCAAGCCGATATAATAGATCTCAGTGCCGCAAGTGCCGTCATTCTGGTATAAACTCCCTGCAAGAATTAAAAATTCACATAAAACGTGAAAAAATATCAATTAGAGTATAAATTGAAGCGTTTAGCATCGAAAAATTATCTTGAATAATTAAATTATTATTTTTTATAATTATTAGGTGGAGCGACATTGGAATAAATTGAAAAAACACCGGTAATCAACCGCACCCGGGATTTCGTTGTCGCTAAAACGAATTGAGCCATCGCAACTTGTCTACGTGAGTATTAGAGTCACATGGAAGTGTTTCGCATGTATTTCAAATATTTTCAAATCTTTATTTTGTTTTTTTATTGAATTAATTTAATGATGGAGTGAATTTTTTTAGGGCGAAAGAAGAGCGTTAATGTTAATGGGGACGCGCGTCTTGGACGCCCGAGCACGCGCGTATCGACATTTCACACGTATATTAAAAAAAAAAAGGGTACTTTTTAGTTGTGAAGCGACACAACCGGGCAACACACACCGAGGACAAATAGCCTTTTTTCTTATTTGCAATTTGCAATTTTTAGGCACATCCAGAAGAGGTGGAGGTGGAGGCGGATCGAGTTATCGGTCGCTGCAGTAGTCGCAGCAGCGCGCTTGCTATTGCAGGTTCTGTTTATGCGAATTTTTCGGCGACTTATAATAATTGTGATTACGTCAAGTTCTGGGGAGTCGAGTTGGAAAAGTTTTGAAATACTGCAAGTTTACGCTTTTTGTTGAAGTCATTTTTTTTTTCGGAAATTTTCATCAATTTTATGCAATTATACGTTTTATGTATTTGTATTTTATTTACTCGACAATCCAACAGCCGAAGCCAATAATAGGATTGCACGAGCAAATACATATGATATTACATCGTGATAATCGGAGAAATATTTATCAAAGACTTGTAATTGATACAGTGGCTTATTACAAAGGAAACAATTACAATTACAATTCTCGATTGGAGTTATAAAAAAATGTATTTCATTAGAATTTTCATCAATTTTTGCTCTTTAAGAAACAATATTTCGTGAGAAATTTTCATCGATTTTTACACTTGAAAAAACTCTATTTCATAAATATTTTCATCATTTTTGGAGTTAAAGAAATTCTATTTCATAAAATTTTTCATCAATTCTTGGAGTTAAAGAAACTATTTCAGTAAAATTTCCATTAATTTTCGCCAATTTTCGCACTTCAAAAATCACTGTTTCGTCAAAATTTCCATTAATTTTCTTCTTTCATAAAAAAAAACATTTTCCCGAAAAAAAAAACCTTTCCCAATTTATTTGAAGTATCATGGCAAATTGGAAGGTTTTCTTCAATAACAATGCTAAAAGATTGTCAATTCGCTAATTTTCCTTGCTAATTAGAATAGAATATAAAATTTATTTTCTTGAAGTTACATTTTCCATGTTTTCGCACCTTCCCTCCGCCTTCTTTTTTTCAAAACTCTTTCTCACATTTTATAATTATTAGCATTTTATTGAAAGTTGAATCAAAAATTCTAGATATTATATCTCAAACATTAAACCTCAAACATTAAGTGTCAATATTGAATATTAATCATTAATTATTTAATTTCAAATCCCCTGACTAATTAATTTATGCATTTTCCCTTGCAAATCCCATGACTAATTAATTCCCTTAATTAATTTAATCTTCCTCTGCTAATT
This sequence comes from Aleiodes alternator, assembly GCA_963921955.1. Taxonomy (NCBI): domain Eukaryota; kingdom Metazoa; phylum Arthropoda; class Insecta; order Hymenoptera; family Braconidae; genus Aleiodes; species Aleiodes alternator. The sequence goes on along the minus strand of OY998111.1, from coordinate 10,237,343 downwards.
TTTCAATTTTCTCTCTTTTTTCAGGTATTTCGGTGAATGCAGTAGCCCCTCATGAAGATGCAGCAACGTGCAGATACCTCTGTAGTCCACGAGGAGCAGATTCTCGAGGCAATAGACCAGCTTCGTCGACGTAAAGCACGTCCTGACGCCGATCGTATTTGCAACTACCTCCTCCGCAAATTTTCCGTTGACGCACGTGACACAATATCAGATCTTCACCGTCTAATAGAAGCAGAAAAGGTGATTCAAGTGGACTACAAAGGCAACACGTCCTACAGAAACGCCTCAAAATGGTCACGTCTCCAATTGTACAAGAATCGTCCAGAAGGATTCGTCAAGGAGAAGCTGAACTCAAGCATGTTAACGTCAGCTTTTGCAGAACTTCTCGTGGAGGAGCCAGATTATCTGGACCAAGGTGTTCCATCCTACAGGCTGATCGATCAGCTACTGGACGGTATATCTAATCCAACGTCGCGGAAGATGGTCGACGATTTTCTGGCGAAAGAAGTGTCCACCGGAAATATAACGAGAATGAGCAATGGTCATTACTCACTTGTTGGTGGTACAAGTGACGTATCAAGCAGCAGTGCATCAATTCTCCTGGAAAAGGACGAGGAAAATGGGGGAAATTCACGCAGATACTCCAGCGAGACTGGTGACTCTGGCAAGGACTCTACAAAGGATCCTAATTGCGATTTTTTCGAGTTCAATGGATCTGCTAATGGCGATTCACGAAGTGGAACTCCAAAATCCTCGAGACAAACGAGTCCTAAGGACGATTCTGGTAAAACTGAGGGTTTTCGAGGAATTGATGGGGAAAAAGAGGCGGCTGGAACGAGAAATTCCTCAAAAATTGAGGAGACTGCTCAGGTTTCTATGAAGGAGGAGGGAAAAGGGGGAGAGGGAAAGAAGAAGGAAGAAATGGTTGGTAAAATGGAGGAAAATGCGGGTAAAAGGACGAATAAAAGCGAGAGGAAGCAGAGACTCTTGGTGAGACCGGATGATTCGATGGATTTGGAGATAAAATTTGAGGATTATGAGGGGAGGGAGGACAAGGGGGCCAGGGGGAAGAGGGGGAGGGAAGAGGGTGAACAGAATTTGAGCGAGGAGAGGGAGGATGAGGAGGCTGGAAGGAGCAGCGCCAATCAGTCGCCTACTCTTCCTGGTAATGTTGGGGGATTCAGGAGTGCGAGGAGGAAAAGGGCGAAAAAGGTTTTTGATCCTTCGGATAATAGCTTTCCCAAGAGAAAAAGGGGAAAGCCAACGGTTGTACCGAAGCAGAGTGTTCAACCGGTTCAGGAGGTGCAGGAGACCAGTACCAAGGGGAGTGGGAAGGATGGACCTAGCAGAAAGTGCAGTTTGTGCTCGAAGGATAAGGGCGAGGCACTTGTTCCTTGTCGTGACTGCACTGTTAGAGGTAAATGTTTAATGATTCTTGGGGGGACATGATTTTAGATTGATTTTGAAGAAATTTGAAAGAACAAATTTGAGAAAATATGCGTTTTTTTTTAATCTCAAGAAATCTAATTTAAAAAAATCTTCAAATTTTTGGGATTTTTTGGTAATTTCAAATTGTTTGAAATGAAATTGACTTTTTCTATTTAAAACTTTTCAAGAAACAAATCTGGAAAAAGATGAAATTTTCGAAAAATCTCTGAAAGTCTTGAAAAATATCGGAATCTTCAAATTTTTAGATTTCTGGTTAATTTCAAATTGTTGGAGATAGAACTGTTTTTTTTTTTTAAGGAGAAGAAGAAGTTTTGGTAAAGATCCTTTTTTGTAAAGCTCTTTCTGCTCTAAAAAGAGAACTTTGACTGATTAAAAAATATTTTATAATCAGTTTAAATATTTTCCATGAAAACTTCCTTATCTTGCTTGATTTCTGAGATATTTTGATAATATTAATCACAAAACTGCTTTTTTTTCATCGAATCGCTTTTTTTATTGTTATTAAAATGTTTAAAAATTTTTTTTAGCACATCTCAGCTGCATTTGGAGTTCTGATGAACTGTTGCAGAAAGCTGGGAACAGCTGGCAGTGCGAACGCTGCAGAAGCTGTACTGTCTGCTGTGAAACTTCGGATATTGTAAGAAATGCTAAATTCAGATGAAAATCACTGATAATAGCAGACATCCGATCATTTTTAGTCTTTTTTTCTTTCTTAAAAAAAAATTACAAATATGCACATTCAGAAAATCCAAAACACTATGAATGCAAATTTCCCAAATATTTTTAATGTAATAATTTATTTGTTCAAAAAATCAAAAAAATTATCAGTTATGTGTGCATTGCATTATCATAAAATAGCGTAAATTTGACAATATTAATTTTTTTTGTAACAGACAAATTAGTTCAGAAAAATTAAAAAATATGCACATTCAAAAAATTTAAGAAAAAACTATAGATGCGAATTTTTTTTTCATATTTTTCTATTTTGATTGTTCATTTATTTAAAAATTGCTCGAAAATTGTCTGAAAAATTGATGTACGCTGATTCTATTTTCATGAATTTTGCGATTAATCAACTGTCTCCTTTACTGTCATTTAATTCTTCATTTTTTCTGTCCAGGGGCCTTTAATCACGTGCATAACTTGTGACGAAGCCTATCACTACACCTGTCACACTCCTCGAGTGCCATCATCACGTTCCCACTCGAAATGGCACTGCAGCAATTGCACAGAGAAGAAACCAACAAAGTCAGCAGGACAATCAGAAAAATCCCACATCTCTCGGCCAAATACGCCGATTAATCCACCGACACTGCCACCAGTTTTGTCGCCACAAGTGTCACCAACAAGAGGATCGATTGAGCAAAATGATGATGAGATGTCACCGCGTGATGGAATTGATCCAAATATTCCTGACGCCTCTGATTGGACATCGGAACAAGTCTATCAATATTTCGCAAGGCTATTTCCAAAGGAAGCTGAGGTTTTTAGGGTTCAGGTGAGGGAGATGAGGTTTTTGGTGTTTCTTTTGGAGAGGGGAAGGTTTCTAGGGAAGATGGGGTGAAATGGAGACAAGGGGTAAAACGGGCGGGTGTTAGTTTTGGTGTTTTATACTGTGGAAATTGGTCGAAATCGATGGAAATCTTGGAGATAGGGTTTTCCTGATGATTCCATTGGAAAGCTGAGGAAATTTTCCATGAAAATCGTATGTCAGAAGTTATTTTTTTGAATTTTCCCAAAATTCCATTTTTTTGCTCAAGATTTGAAGGTGAAACCCTTCTGTTTTTGAAAAATTTCAGGTTTTCGGGAATATCTTGGGTTCTATTGGTCGTAGTGACCTGGGGGTGATCTTGAATGAAAGGTGAGCTCATTTCCCATCGATTTATGTGGTTTAAACGAAAAATTATCAATTTTTCAAGTACTTATAGGGCAAAAACTGATTTTCAGAAAATGGCCTATAAGTATTTGAAAAATTGATTTAAAAAAATTTGAATCACAAGAATCGATGAGAAATGAGCTCACCTTTCATTTGAGATCAACCCTAGGTTGCTACGACCAACAGAACCGGAGATATCACCGAAAAAGTGAATTTTTTCGATTTTCAAAAGGACTACCCCTTCAAAACTTGGGCACAAAAGTGAAATTTTCAAAAAAATTGAAAAAAATTAATTTTGACACATGTTTTCCACCCAAAATTTCTGCAGCTTTCCAATGGAATCGTCAGAAAATCTGTATCTCCAACCATTCAATCGGAATTCCCATTTTACCCCACCTTCCCCAACGTTGGAAATTCGAAATTAATTATTATTTTTTCTTCAGGATATCGATGGACATTCTCTGCTCCTTATGAAACGCACAGACGTTCTCATTGGCCTTGATCTTCTCCTTGGACCAGCTCTAAAGATCTACAGGCACGTTCTCAAGCTCCAGATGCGTCGAGACGACACGCGTTTCTACTGGTTATAAAATTAAACATTTTAGATATTAACTGTAAGAAAAAAAAAATATTTCTCCTTTTTCGCTCAACTAATTTCCAATTCCACTTTATTATATAATCAATTCGAGAAAATTCCCTCTTCTTCTTCTTTTTTCCAAAATCTCAAAAAAACACTCGGTGCTATTTTTTTTTTCCTTTTGTACATAACATTTAAGATTCTATTAATCTAGTAATACATTAAAATTTATCATTAAAAATTTTAATGACAATAAAATTTTCATCCTTAAATTTAGATAATAAAAAGGAGTTTTTGGTGTTTGAAAAATTCAGCGATAATTTTGAATTATTGAAAAATTTTCAATGAATCATTGAACATTTCTTGATAATCTTCATGAAAAAAAAAAAAAAAATTGTAATAAAAAAAATAATAAAGTACAAATCGGATAATCTCAGTTATCAGAAAAATAATGTCAATTTAGATTAATACTTCAAGTTTTATAAGTAAAAGAGGGGCAAAATGGGTGAAGAGCCAATCAAAATGACTTGAAAGGTATTTTCCTCCGTAATTTAATTGGAAAGCTGAAAGAAATTCAATGAAAAAAGTCTGGCAGATGATTTTCATCAGAAAATTTCTCATCTTGCCAATGAAATCATCAAAAAAATTATATTCCCAATAATTTCAGGAATTTTTCGCACTTGTCACAATGAAAAACCGATCAGACCTCAAATTTTTCGATTTACCCCACTTTCCCCTCTGAAAAATCTCCCTCATTGAACCCTCACCCCCCAAGATATCAATAATCAAATATTTGTATTAAAATTACCACAGCGAAGAAAATTTATATCACACAGATGAAAAAACAATTTGTCAATTGACAAATTCCCAAAATACTTTCAAATTTTCACATTTTTTTCATCAATATCAAACTCCTCATTCATCTCCAAATCATATTTTTCACTTGGCATCTCCTCAGGATAGACAAGTACAATTTTCCCTGAATTTTTCATATTTTCCGTGAATTCACGAATGATTTTTTTCGAACTTGAGCGACGTTCCAAAATTCCAAGTGTTATGTAGAGTGATGCAAAGCACAAAATCAGCATTACAACAAATGCCAATTGTTTTCCTTCGTCATGAACACTACGTTTGAGCCATGTACTACCAGCTAATGTTCCTGGCTGCTCCAATTCCCCAGAATAATCAGAAGGAACATTGTAATCCATGACCTATTCGAAAAATATTAAAAAAAAACAAAAATTAATAATATCAAATTTATTTGTCTCCCAAATTTTCGCGAATATCTCCGAAAATAATTGATGCAGGGCTTTTTTGGAGGAGAACTTTTCTGTGGACAACACTGAGAGCTATAAAAAATGTATCCATGCAAAACGCTCTATCTCGCTTAGTTTCCGAGATATCTTGAAAAACGAAAGCCAAATTGTTTTTTAAAAAATTGAAAGAATGAATTTTTTTTTAATTCGATTGTTTCTTCCTTTTTTTTAATTTAATTTTTTTTCTACCCACGTGTGATCCTTTGGGAACTGATTTGACAAATGTCTGTGGCAATTTGAACCCCGTAAAATCCCACCAGCCTGGCATCATCTCCTTTTTGAGTCCAGGATCAGTGATAAATTCGCTCTCTGGTAAATCGAGTGACATTACCAATAAATTTGGATCAATTCCCTCTTCCATGTAAAGGGCAACAGATAATAGCGACAATAAATCAATCATCCTTTGCTTGGCCATGAATGTGCAGCCAACAGCACATGAGGAACGTTCCCGGGGACGAGCGTAGGCTTCCTTACAAGCTGAAAGTCGATTTTTTGTTAATAAATTGAAATAAAAGGGAAGGTGGGGTAAAATAGACACATTTTAATCGAAGGGTTGGAGATGAAGATTCTGTGATGATTCCATTGGAAAGCTGAGGAAATTTTGGGTGGAAAACATGTGTTGAAATCAATTTTTTTTAATTTTTTTGAAAATTTCACTTTTTTGGACAAGTTTTGAAGGGGTAGTTCTTTGGAAAATCGAAAAAATTCACTTTTTCGGCGATATCTCCGGTTCCGTTGGTCGTAGCGACCTGGGGTTGATCTCAAATGAAAGGTGAGCTCATTTCTCATCGATTCATGTGGTTCAAATTCTTTTAAATCAATTTTTCAAATACTTATAGGCCATTTTCTGAAAATCAGTTTTTGCTCTATAAGTATTTGAAAAATTGTTTTTTTTTTTTTTTTAACCACATAAATCGATGGGAAATGAGCTCACCTTTCATTCAAGATCAACCCCAGGTCGCTACGACCAATAGAACCCAAGATATTCCCGAAAACCTGAAATTTTTCAAAAACAGAAGGGTTTCACCTTCAAATCTTGAGCAAAAAAAATGGAATTTTGGAAAAATTCAAAAAAATAACTTCTGACATATGATTTTCATGGCAAATTTCCTCAGTTTTCCAATGGAATCATCAGGAGAAACCTATCTCCAATATTTCCATCAATTTCGAGCAATTTCCATAGCATAAAAACACCAATATCTAGAAAATTCGAAAAACTATAAGTAACAAATCATTTTTCAATGATCAAATTGAATCTTACAGGAGTCACAGGCGTCCCTTGTAGCATTGAAGTCATCTGCCTCTACTCCTCGACCAAAATTAACAAGATTAAAGAACCTGCAGCCCCTCTGACAGCAAGATTTCATATGATTACTCTGAAAAAAAATAAAAAATTTCAATAAATTCCCCCAAAAACCCAAATATTCATCATTTAAACTCCATTTTCATTTTTTTCATGCATTAATTGAATAAGCCATGACCCCCTGCACTTTCAAAAAATGATCGATACCCCCACTCCACCCCAGAAACCACCAATCAGCTTCAAAAGACTAGAAAAAATTGAAAAAAAATTAAAAAAAAATTTTCTTCTAAAAAATGCAAAAAATAAAACATAAAAAATCTATTCAAAAAAAATCAATAAAAATTCATTAAATTTTCTCTAATTAATATGCAGCATGCCCAAATTCCCTAATTGTATCTGATTTTCTATGCATTACCTTAAATTCCCCATTTCTCACTCCTTTGTGCCCCTCAAAGAACAATTCAACTGGTATTTTTTCGCACAATGAAATACATGGATCTTCACGATGCATAAATTCAAATGAAACGTCACATTTCACAAAATTAACACCGATAATACCAAATAGATAAATCAACCCCCATTTAGTTCCCATTTTTTTTCATTTAGGGTTACAAAATGGATAAACACGTAAATATATATCTATATATGTAATGAAAGCTCACACTTGCGCACTGAGATACACACACACACACATAAAACCCAGGGAAAGCACAGGAAGAATGAGAGAAAGGGAGAGAGAGAGAGAAATAGGAAAAAAGTGACGAGAGGAGAATAAGAACAAAAATAAACTTGAAATTACCAAATTTTTGTAAATTTTCAGTGTTTTTTTTTCCTAAAATATAACAAATAAATGATTTTTCAAACAAAAAAAAAAATATGTATTTAAAGACAATTTAAAGAACTCTAAGTTCTATTTTTTAAAATATTTTCTTCCCAATAATTCATTTGCTCAAAAAAATCTAACAAATTGTAAGAATATCATAGAATAAATAGAATAAAATACGAAAATTCAAATTTGACCAATTAGGCGCGCTACTTGTGTTCGGCGAAGCTCATTGGTGCATCCCCCCCCCCCTCCCAACACTCTCTCGCTCGTGTGTACGCATGTGTCATGTGTGTTGCATCATTCAGAATCGAGTGTATCTGTGTGTGAGAGAGAAAGAAAATATGAGACGAGAATTCGGAGCACGTGGAGCACAAATCGTAAGATGAAATTCGTTTGAAAACTTTAATCGGCGACATTTCTTCTCTTTATTCGTCATATACGTATGTATATATATCTAATATATGTGGAGGTGTCAATTGTGTGCGATGTCACTTGCTCGTGGATGTGGCCAGATGGGGGACGGCGAGGAGGAGGGGGAGGGGGGGGGGGGGAGAGTGGTTAAATATTAGGGACACAGCGTATGTGGCTCATTCAGTGAATTAGCAGAGAGGCAGACACAACCCGGTGACTTGGAAGTTAATCAAAAAAATTGTGAGTTAAAAAAAATTATAATTATGAATTAAAAAAAAAGAAATTGTGAGTTTATTTGTTACAATCATACACATACAGACACACGCAAACGCCCACTTAATAATTTGAGACTTGATTGATAAGTTTATTGATTATTGCATGGAATGATGGAATCTTGTTTGACGCTTTCGTAATATGATACAGTTTTGCTCTTTTATTGGAGCTATTCTTAATTTTTATTTTTTTTGATAATTTGTAAATATTTTGGAGATTCTTTTGATGTTATCTTTGGAGCACTTGGAGTTAGGGGAAAATGTGAAGAGACCTTTTTTGTAGAGAATTTTAAGAGCAAAAATGTAGGATTTTAACAAATCGTTCTATCTCACTTAGTTTCCGAGATATTCTCGAAAAAGTGATGATGAAAAAGAATCGATCGTTTCATTAGTTTCAAACAAATTTTTGTTTCCAACAATAAAAAAATTTATTGACTCCAATAAATTTACTAAATTCACAAAAATTTTAATCACTTGAAGAAAAAAACAAATTTGTTAAAGTCTATTGAAACAATTAATCTCATAATTTTTCCTCTTTTTTTTCTCAGTCTAGTCGTAATTATTAATTGAATTCTGATTAATACAGGAATCATGCCATCGAACATTGAAGAGGGATTTGCAACAAAGGCGATACATGCTGGACAGGATCCATTACAATGGAGTCATTGCTCTGTCGTACCACCGCTCGTAATGTCATCGACTTATCGGCAAGACGGCCCCGCCGAGCATCGAGTACGTTATCTTTTTGATAGAATTGTTTTTTTTACGAAATATGCTTCTCATTTTTATGTTTAATAATTATTATTTTTGCAATACTTCATTTAGCGATACTAAATAATTGTAAAATAGAACGACGTTTTGCTAGCTTCATTGCGGCTTCCTCAGGTTCTCGACATCATTAGCATATAGTCACCATAAAATTAATCAGGGGAGATTGGGGCAAAAGGGACACTGTAATGAAACGGTTGGAGATGGATTTTATTTGATCATTCTGTTGAAAAGCTGAGGAAACTTTAGCCGAAAAATGAGTGGCAGATGTATTTTTTTTTCGATTTTTTGGAGAATTCGATATTTTTTTAGCATTTTTGACGGTAAAAGCCGTATCTTTTTAGAAATTTCCAGTTTTCTGCAAATATCTCTGGTTTTATTGGTTGTAACAATTCGGGGTTGGTCTCAAATGAAAGGTGAGCTCATTTACCATCTATTTGTAGGGTTTCGAATTCGAAAATATCCATTTTTGAGATAGTTTTAGGCCAAAAACTGTTTCACAAAACTGTTTCACAAAAATGCCCATAAATACCTCAAAAATCAATATTTTTGAATTGAAAACCCTATGAATCGATAGCAAATGAACTCACCTTTCACCTGCCATCGGAATTTTTACGCTACATATGAAAAATATGTACCTGTAGAAAATTTGAAAAATTATGTGTGCAAATTTTTCGAATATTTTTTCTTGTCATTATTTAATTGTTTAAAAAAATCAAAAAAGGTATCAAATGTCTGTTATCTTAAGTATCATTATTACCTTCAGATTGTTCTCTTTTAACTACACAAATGCTCTAGAATTTATCGTCTTTTTTTCCTCAAGACGAGATTCTCATCAAATTATTAGGAAAAATTCCATTTTTTTATCAATTTTCTCCTCAGAAAAAATTAATTCTCTTCTGAAGGTAATTGATATCTGTATCGTATTGTCACTATAGAAACAAAAGGGCGTGAGTGTTGGGTGTAAACAAGACACTTACGTCCTTTTGACTACAAGGCGACGAAATTTTTCAAATTTTTCCGTGATTCTTTCAAATTTTCAGAAAAAACGATTTTATTCAATGCTTAAAAAAAAAAAATTGGTAATAAAATGATATAAATTTGTCTGAAAGTTTCATATTCTCTTCTTTTTTCTAGGGTTTTGAATACGGAAGAAGTGGAAATCCAACGCGCAATGTCTTGGAAACCTGTTTAGCAGCTATAGAAAATGGAAAACATGGTCTGGCGTTTGCCTCAGGTCTAGGAGCAACAACAGCATTAGCAGCACTTCTTGATACCGGCGATCACATTGTTTGCTGTGACGATGTTTACGGTGGTACAAATCGTTATTTCCGGACTTGCTCGTCAAAGAATGGCATAAAAATCACATTTGCCGATGCCACAAGCGCAAAGAATGTTGTTAACGCCATTCAACCGAATACCAAGGTGATTTTTCATTTTTTTAAACATCTTTTTTATATAAGAATAAAGAAAAAAGAAGAATTTATATCGTCACCTTAGAAACAAAAGGGCGTAAGTGCTATGTGTACAAAGCATAACACTTATGCCCTTTTGCCTCTAAGACAACGATATAATAATGAAATTAGCATGCATCTAGCCAATTTCTCGATTTTAAATAAATTAATTGTTATTAAAAAAAAGTATTTAAAAAATTTGCACCAAAGAAAATTATTATAAAAATAATTTTTGAAAATTTTTGCATTTAGTTTTCTGAATTTCCTAATTGTGCATTTTTTTTTTTTATAATTTCTTTTTTAAGTAAAAACGAAAAAATAAGAATTATCAGATGTCTGCCACTTTCATTATGATTTTTTATTGTGGTTGTTGAGGCAAGAAACGAGAAACTCGAATAACCCGTCAGAAATTTCACCTCTTGCCATTCAATCTCTCATTGATAAAGCGAAAATTATCTCATTGATCATTCTTTCTTCTATTAAATTTATTTAATGCCGCTATTTAACTACTAGCATAAGATTCCAAGCAACAATTCAAAAAACGAGACCAAAATCCAAAAAAATTAACAGAATTTGTAAGAAACAATTGAATTATTCTATCTATTTTATATGTTATTTATGATTTTTAATTGCAGTAGAAATTCTGATATTTTCTTTTTGAAAGTACATATTTTTATTGATTTAATTTTTTATTGCAGATGATTTGGCTGGAGACACCGACGAATCCTCTTCTCAAATTAGTCGACATCAAAGCCGTTGTTGACGCTGTTAAAGCCATTCGCTCGGATATTATCACTGTTGTTGATAACAGCTTCGTCACATGCTACTTCCAAGTGAGTTTTTTTTTGTTGTTGAGAAAACACTTGAATTCTATCATCATTCTGATATTATCAAAACGTGAGATGAGATAATGAATTATTATATTGCTTATATGAAGGAGGGGTCATACGCGATTATGATTTTTTAGAATTCAAAAATTTTCGTAATCAAAAACAAAAAGTTTATCCTCAATTCTAATCACTTTATCAATTCAGAAACCATTGGACCTCGGAGCTGATTTTGTTATCTATTCTCTCAGCAAGTACATGAATGGACACTCTGACGTCATCATGGGTGCTGTCATCACACGACGTGATGATCTTGGAGAGAAGCTTCGTTATATTCAAAACGGTAATTAGACCTCTAGAAGGTCGAAAAATCGTCGAAAAATCTTTATCTCAAACCGTTCAATTGGAATGTCCATTTTCTCCACCTTCCCCTATGGTATGATTTACTTTCTCCTCCACAATTGGATATTTTTTCCATTTTTCAGCTCTAGGAATTGTCCCATCGCCTTTCGACTGTCACCAGGTCAACCGCAGTCTTAAAACCCTGGAAGTTAGAATGCAACAGCACATGAAAAATGGTCTGGCTGTTGCAAAATTCTTAGAAGCTCATCCAAACGTTGAAAAAGTCTTTCATCCATGTCAGTAAATCTTCTTTATACCAATCCTATTTCATTTTAACTGCAATAACTTCGATTAATTGCTTCTTTCTTCTGTTCATCAGTGCTGCCTTCGCATCCTCAGCATGAGTTGGCGAAAAAACAACAGACTGGACACAGTGGTATGGTGACATTCTACATCAAAGGCGATTCAAGTAAATTCCTGAAGGCTCTCAAGATTTTTACACTTGCTGAGTCACTCGGTGGATATGAATCTCTCGCGGAATTACCGTAAGCAATCAATCATCAATTTTCTTATACTTAATACATATTATGTACTTGATACATATTATGTCATCAAATTTCGAATTAAATGCGAGATATGGCATCTATTAATCGATATTGAATATGATCGATTGGAAGTAGATGTGATATACTTTTTTATTGGAAAAAATCGATTCGACAATTTTCACGTTTCGATTTTTCTTTTCTTCTTTATATCGATTCTCAAAAAATCGTATTTTCTTAAGATCGATTTTTCGTGAATCGATTTTCTTCGGAGATCGCTCATCACGAATAAAAATAGTACTTACACCACTTAGATTCTAAGCCGACAATTTAATAACTAGATATTCTAAGCGTTTTTTTTCTTTTTCTCTAATTTCAGATCAGTAATGACACATGCGTCATTAACTGAGGAGCAACGCAATACCCTTGGGATCAATGATAAATTAATTAGATTGTCCGTTGGACTGGAAACTGAAAGTGACCTGCTTGCCGATTTAGATCAAGCCTTAAAAGCAGCTCAACTCTAATAAAAAGTGAAATGAAAAATACCTCATTTTTACAAAAAATAAATAAATCTATCAATGAAGATCAAATAAAAGTTCAATAGAAATGATGATTCCACACTCAAATAATCCAAGGAGTTACACCTCTATAGAATTTTCAAAAAATCTATCATTTTTTCGGTTCAAAAAATACTTTTAACCTTCCAGAATGGCTCCGGTGTCATCATTTTTTAATATTTTATGATGATTTTTTTTTTGAAGACTCAAATTTATGCTCAAAAGTACAATGATAAATCCTAAAAAAAAAACTATTTTTCTAAATTAAATAAGTAGATAATGAATTCAGTTGCTTTGCACCATTTTATTCTCATCCAATAAATTCATCAATTCATTAATTTCTTAATAAAGTTATTGTGCTTCTACTTAAACTATCAAATCACAAATTTTCTTCAATCATTAAATTGAATTTATTTGTCACTCGCACGAAGAAAAATAAAAAAATAATCAACTGAGTTTTCGATTGAAATTTGCACTTTTGTTCATGATATATGAGTTTTTTCATTACTCATTTGAAATTCATTAATTACAATTTATTAATATCTAATGATCTTATTAAAGATTTACTTTCGAATTAAATCGATTTTTTACGATTTTTGCTTTGTCGTATTCTTGTGCACGATTGTAGAGTAATACACCAGCAATAACTGTGCATGTACCGAGTGCTGATAGGCCAGTAACTGGATTGTCAAATAGGATCACTGATAACCAGATTAAAAATGCTCTTTTCGCTGTATTAGCAACACTGAAATATTCAATTAAATATCGATTTTATTGACTATTCAATTAGGGGAGGGTGGGGTCAAATGGACAGTTCAATTGAGCGGTTCTAGATAGAGATTCTCTGATGACTTCATTGGGAAGCTGAGGGAATTTTAGGTGGAAAACATGTGTAAAAATTAATCTTTTTCAATTTTTTAAAAAATTCGCTTTTTCTAGCCAAATTTTGAAGAGGTACTTCTTTCGAAAATCGAAAAAATTCATTTTTTCGGCGATATCTGCGGTTCTGTTGGTCGTAGCGACCTGGGGTTGATCTCAAATGAAAGGTGAGCTCATTTTTTATCGATTCATGTGGTTTAAATTTTTTTAAATCAATTTTTCAAATACTTCTAGGCCATTTTCTGAAAATCAGTTTTTGCTCCGTAAGTACTTAAAAAATTGATAATTTTTTTTTTTTAACTACATGAATCAATGGGAAATGAGCTCAGCTTTCATTTGAGATCAACCCCAGGTCGCTACGACCAATAGAACCTGAAATATTCCCGAAAACCTGAATTTTGTCAAAAACAGAAGAGATTTCACCTTCAAATCTTGAGCGAAATATGCAATTTTTGAAAAATTAAAAAAAAATAACTTCTGACATATGATTTCCATGGGAAATTTCCTCAGCTTTTTAATGACATCATCAGAAAAAACCTATCTCCAATATTTCCATCGATTTCGAGTAATTTTCATGGTATGAGACACCAAAACTAACGCCTGCCCGTTTCACCCCTTGTCCCCATTTTACCCCACCTTCTCCCAAATCATTAAAGAATCATTTCAAATACCTGTGAGTTACTGGGCTTATGTAATCCATAAGTACGTAGGCAGTAATACTTTGAAAATGGAAGAAAATACCATTTAAAATGAATGCTGTCAATAATTTACAACTAAAGGAATGTTGAAGTGATGGGAGATCGACGAATACCAGTGAAACTGGTATCTGGACGACAATTGATGCTAAACTAGTGTAGAACTGAAGTTCTGCTGGTCTGAAAAAAAACATCCAATTTAATTGTTTTTTTTTATAATTAAAATACAAAAAAAAATTAAGAAAATCATCAACTCACGTGTATTTAAAATTATCACCACTGATTAACATTTTGGAATAAACATTCTGCAGGCATTCAGTCAAATTTGTTGCCATTGCAGCAACAAACCCACGAAAATCAAAGCTCAATTCATTAACTGAGCAGAGAGCAAGACCTCCCATAACTGGGATCAATGATAAATTGACATAGAGACCAGTTCGTTCTCCTGAAAAATAAAAATAATTCTAATTACAACTGAAATCTTGAGATGATGATGAAATTAGCGGTCATTCAATAATTTTTTGAGTTTTTTAAAATAAATTATTATGTAAAAAATAGTAGAAAAAAATTGCCTTTATAGCTTTTCGAATTTTCTACACGTGCACATTTTTTTTATTTAAAAAAAAAAAATTTATTAGTCAATGAATTAAAAAAAAATCCAAAATTTTCAGACAAATCACTTTAATTTTATCATCTTTTTGAGAATATCTCGGAAACTAAGGGAGATAGAGCGATTTTGCATGAATCCTTTTTTGTAGCTCTTGAAATTTTCTACAAAAAGCAACAGAAGGCAAATTCGCCCTATCTCGCTTAGATTCCAAGATGATTAAAAAGGAAATAATCATAAAATTAAAGGAATTGGTCTGAAGAATTTCACTTTTTTTTTGTAATTAGTTCTTTTTTCTTCATTTTTATCTCATTAATTTGATAAATATTACATATATATATACCTAATAAATATCTGCTGATGAGGACGGTGAACAATGGAGCACTACTCTTTATCGTCTCTGTGAAACTAACAGCAACATAATTCAGTGCAATTAATCCAAGTACAACAGTTATAAATCTCGTGCATCCAACTAATATCATGTGTTTATAAAATCCTGGTGGACGAACTAGTCTCTCTGTTGATTTGTACATTCCACAGGGAAAATACATCTGTACGAAGCCACATATTGCTGTTGCTAACATCTGAAAAGCCCCTGGAATCACAAAAAGTAAGATATATATTGTTTTATGTAAGAGAGAATAATTCTCACAAATTTTCTTCAATTTTTCTGCAAATTTTTTCTTTCTTATGATCAATTTCAATGTAATATCTCTTAAACTAAAGGAGATAGGTGAAAAAATGAGGACACCTTTTTTGTAGCTCTTTTCTTTCTCTACGAAAAAGGTCCCTACCAACATTTCTCTGTCTCTATCGGATTCTGAGATATCTTCAAAGAATCTTTATGAAAATGCGAAAAAATTGAGTCAGAGTTTTTTTTGCACAGTTTCGCTCGTAAATATCTCGGAAACGAGTGGATTTAGGGGGAACTATCAAGAGACCTTTCTCGTACAAAATTTAACGAGCTACAAAAAAGATCTCTTGGTAAATCCCTCTGAACCCCATCGTTTTCGAGATATCTTTTCCTGTGTGAAACTGGAGCAAAATAGACCTGGAGAGTGACGTTATTGATGTTATTTTTTTTTGAGTGAAGACCTTTTTGAAAAAATCTGAAAAAATTTGAGAAAAAGCTCCAATATGTAAATATAGTTCCTGAATTTTCTCAGATTTTTCCAAAGAGCCCTTCATACTCAAAAAAAAATCTGAATCATTCTGCAAGCGAAAAACCTCCATTTTCCCTCCAAAAATAATGAATAAAAAAAATTCTTACCCAATATCGTTGGATCCCCTTCCATATACGACAGTATATATTTATTAAGAAACAATGTACAACCGCTAAAAATATACCACAGTCCTAAAAATAATAGTGCACGTCTATTTGCCAAACCGCCCTTATTTTCAGGCACAAGTAACACACTCTCTTCATTCTTATCATTTTCAAAATATTTTAAATTTTCATCATTACCGCCAAATAATTCATCATTTGTATATCCATAATGATTTCCACGCACTTGTTTTCCAACGTTCATGACGCATTTGTTTGAAAATCAAATAAGGATGATGAAGAGAAAAATTTAATAATAACAAAGAAAGAAAAAAAATAATTAAAATGATTAAAAAATAAAGATAAAAAAAATAAACAAAAATAAAATTAATTATCACAGTTTAAAAATTCCCGCTTTTCCTCATTTTAAACAATTTTTAAATTATTTCAAAATTTTTTAATTAATAAAATAGATTTTTCCCCAATAAATAATAATTATTTCATAACCTATAGACTTCTAGTCAAAATTGAAAAAAAAAAATATTGACACAATTCACTGAACCATGTCACTATTAAATTAATTAAATAATTAATTAAAAAAAAATTATATTATTAAATAATTTATTCAGGCTTTTTAATCTCTCGATTTTTCGTGTATTTTGGTGATTTAAATGATGATCTAGTCCGAATTTTTTGAGATTCAGGGGACCCACGTCATGTGTTTGACGTTGGCAAGAAAATGCATTGGCTTAGGACCAAAGGGGCGTAAGTGCCATGCTTATATATAGCACTTACGTCTCTTTGCTCCTAAGTTCAGTATTGTTTCTCGGAGACAAAGAGGCGTAAGTGTTGTGTCTACAATCATGGCTTGGAAACAAAGGGGCCTAAGTGCTGTGTTTATACGCAGCACTTACGTCCTTTTGCTTCTAAGATCAATGTATTTTTTGTTGGAAACAAAGGGGCGTAAGTGCTATTGATGAAGATGACACTTGTGCCTTTTAGAGTCTGAGATGACGACATGGTTATGCCTTTTTCTAGGGGTTCTTTCCCTCTCCCCTCCTTCTCTTCCCCCTTCCCCCCTCAGCCCAACAATCGCTCTCGCTCTTTCTCTCCCTCTCTCTCTCTCTTCCTTTCTTGCGTCAATGTGCGTTGAACTTTTGGAGGTTAAGGTTACGTCACAACTGAGAAGATTTCCTTTGTTTTTCTTTTTTTTTTTGTAATTCTTTTTTTTTTTTTACGTGAGCTTGGCGATTATTCAATGTTAAGAGGGAGATTGAGGAGGGGGGGGGGGGGGGGGAATTATGGAATAAGGTATAATTGGATGTTATCAAAAGGATTCATGTGAGGTCACTAATGGGATGTCAGATCTGAAGGAATGATAATCTGTTCTGGGAGTGAACAATCACTTGGGTAATCACGCAAGTCCCTGATTTTTTTTTTAATTTATGTTAATAATTTTGTTTATGGAATGATTGAGGTGATTGAGGAAAGGGGGTGAGGGTGAGGGGTTGAAAATGTGCTCCAATTTACTCGAAAAAAGTGATTAAACTATTCGAAAGTCATATCTTCAGGTTGTGAATATAATTTTTTTTTTCTCGAATTTTTTTTACATTAATCTCCTATCACATGCATGAGACAGAGAGAGAGAGGCAAATAGTCACGACTACCTTCTAATTAAAATTTCTCAATAACTATACGGTGAATTGAATATTTTTTTCTTCTATTATTTAGTTAAAATGTTGTTCTCTTCGCCAATTGTTTTTAAATAATGGATCAAC
Organism: Aleiodes alternator; assembly: GCA_963921955.1. NCBI lineage: Eukaryota > Metazoa > Arthropoda > Insecta > Hymenoptera > Braconidae > Aleiodes > Aleiodes alternator. Next base: position 10,219,597 of record OY998111.1, on the reverse strand, counting down.
CCAGTGGTTTTTTTAGTAATTTCGTTATTTCTGTCCGATTTAGGGCGTTTCATCCCCACCACCGGTATTTTCAGTAACTTTGATAATTCATATCTCATAAACTGCACGAAACATTATGAAAAAATTCAGGAAAATGTAAAAAAAAATATCATTTTTGATAGGGCATCAAAGAAAAAGGGGTAAATAACTAGAGTCCACAAGATCTAAGATTAAAAACACAATAAAGAGAATAAAAAATTTTTATTCACATTAGAAATAAATGTTTCATCATCAATTAATTATTATAAATTTACAATTTTAGAAAAATTCATTTTTTACCAAAGTTTTTTATCAAATCAAAATCATTCAATTGACTTCATTGATCACCTGAGAAGTGTAATTCAGTCGAGACGATAAAATTACAGAAAAATATAGTTATTATAATAGATCAATTTTCAGAATAATTTGGGAATATCTGAGAAAAAAAACATAATCAAATTAGCACATATCTGACATTTCATTGCATTTTTTTTAAACAAATAAATTATGAAAAAACACATTAAAAAAATTGCATATATATAGTTCCTCAAATTTTCGACATGTGAATATTTTTTTTCTATCAATAATAATAATTTTACTGAAAAAAAAAAAAATAGGAAAAAATTCTCAAATATCTGTTCTTTTTTTAAATAAAAATAATATGAAAAATATTAGATTTGGAGAAATTCAGATAGAGCTTTTTCTGCAGAGCTTTTTTCACATCATTATTATTATTCTCTAAACTTCCTCAATTTCTCAGATATTCCCATATTTTCCTGAACACAATTCTTATATTTATCTCGTTTTATCACTTAATTACACACTTAAGCGAGTAAATTAATTAAGTAAATTGGGAATGTAATGATTCAAATGAACCGAAAGATGATAACAGTGAGGAAAAAGCCGAGTGAATGAATACCAATTCTGTTGGACGATGATGAATAAGGTGCAGTACTTGGTTTATCAAGAATATGTTCACATGGAGTTTGACGTTTTACGAATGTCATCAGTGCATCCATGAGATTTCCAGGTGTTGGATCGTCGCATTTTATCAGCCTTTCTACAATACATGCCTGTGTTTTCACAGCATCACTAAAACAAAAAAAAATGGAATTAATTATAAAATTGGTTACGTCACACATGGACAAATCATCCTAACTAGCCAAACACGTTGCTTCAGGAATGCCCATCCTTTTCTCCCCAATAATTTCAATTTCAACGGTTTCAGCTTAAATTATTCGAACATAAATTATTCTTGGTTGACACTTTTTATATCTCCTAGAAGTTCCTGTAGCCCATCACTCCTAGAAACAGAAGGCAGCTAACGTACCTCTATTACTTCGGTTTTATTGATATTTTATTGCTCTAAATTGAAAGCGAGGGGGCTTCACCTGGCTGCACCATCTGTCACCCTAACATTTATGTGCGTATCGACTTTTCTAGTTTTGGGAGAGTCTCTCTAAAATATGGGAATAATCATGAGATAGGGTACGGTATCTCTAAAATTTTATTATTTTTAGGGAAGGCCTACGCATGGAAACCATATACTCTCATCAATTGTTTGAACAAATTTAAAGAAAAACAGAAAATAATTAAATTAACAGAGAGATTTTGTGAATTGTTAGAAAATGAATGGACGACAATAATAATAAAAACGAGCAAAGCAAGTAGTAAAGGCTTAGAAGAGGTGAGAAATGATTTGAATAGAGATATCAGATTTGAGAATTTCATCTTGTACAAATTGTTATCCACGATTTTATACAAAAGTTTAACTTTTTTCACCGTTGTACCTCTCAATTATCTTTGAGTCCCTTTGTTTCTAAGACCATGATACATTTCGTCATTTTTTGAACAATTTATTCATTGAGAAAAAAGAAAAAAAGCATATAATACGATATATCGCATAGAATAAATCAAGATTTCTCAAGAATTTCAAAATTTGAGATTAAATAGTCATTTTTTTTTTACTTTTTCAGATTTTTGCCATTTTTTCAGGATTTTTTTATTATTACCTGCAGGTTTTATGATTGAAGGTGAAGATGGGTAGTGTTGAGATCGTTGGTAATTCTGGATTCGATTTATTGAAGCGCATGTAACTGCCGTATGTTTCATTTATACATCTACCAACGTCCATGTATTTTTCTTGGAAACATTCCTTACCACCAGATCCAATGAACACTGGAAAAATTTGCATTTATTCTATTTAGCAGCTTAATTACGAGTTATTATTGATTATTGGATTCATTTCCATTTTCTGTTAATATTCTGATTGTTCAAGGGGATATTGGAAGATTCATTAACATCAAATTATTGTCCAATCGCTGACAATAATTTGATGTTTTAAATGAATTTTCATGGCACATACCCCCAAGTGTGGGTCTAGCCAATAAGGAAAAAAAAAAAAAAAAAATGAATTTTCCAATATTCTCATGAACGATGAGAATATACGAGCTATATTGTTTACGCAGACATGATGGGAAGTGTTGGATAATGAAATTTCGATGGTTTTCCAGATTTTCGTGAAATATCTTGGGGAAAAAAGGAAAATAGAGCAATTTTCAAGAATTTTTGTATTTTTCATAGAAAACAACAGATTTTATTTTCACAATTCTTTTTTCTTTTTTGGAATATCTCGGAAAATAATGGAGTTACGCCCTTTTTTTGTGCCAAAATGGTTTTAAGAGAAATTTGAGAGATACAGAAAAAGAATTCGTGTAAAACCGCTCTATCTCGCTTAGTTTTCGATATGTTCGGAAGAAAAGAATGAAATTTCAGGGTTTAAAAAGTGAAAAAAGAGGAATTCTTCGTTTTTCGTTGTTTGTTTTTGAAGAATATCTCGGAAATTAAACGAGATAGGGCGTTTTTGTGCCGAATCCTCTTTTGCAGCTATGGAAATTTTCTTCAAAAAAAAGGAATGCAGCGTAATCGCTGTAATGATTTATAAAAAATCGTCCAAAACCGGTTTTTCTTTAAAAAACCGAAAATTTCTGTACTGAAAAAATGGAAGAAAAGACATATTTTTTTTACCTTTTGTTTTTGCCGAATATCTCGGAAACTAAGCGAGATAGGACAATTTCATCTCAATCCATTTTTGTACAGAATTTTAAGAGCTACAAAACAAGATTTGGGCAAAAATGCTCTATCTCGCTTAGTTTCCAAGATATCCTCAAAAAACTGATTAAAAGAAAAAAATCGAAATTTTCAACGAAAATTACACTTTTTCAGAGGAATGAAAAACTTACATGCGAGTCTGTCTCCCTCCTTGTGGCAAACGAAGTCAAGTACAGAGTGCATGGCATCCTTGAAAATAGCCTCATTGTCCTTTTCAACAGGCTCTAAGCATGGATCCAGCATTCTCGTAAAATTAGCAATGCACTCTTCGAGAATTGGTTTTTTATCGCAATACTTCTTGAAAACAAGATCAAGATCTCCAGTTGGCATTGCCTGCTCCATTTCAACATTGAGTACAGTAAAATTTACTAGACCCTGAAGACAACTGATCAGCTCATCTTTAGCAGCAAATGCCTTATCAAATGCCTCGGCACCTCCATTTTTCTCGCATTTATTCTTTAATAAATCCTTAATTTCGTTGAATTTGTTTAGTGCTGCGGTTCGATTTATTGCTGTCAAATTAATTCCAAAGCCACTGGCCTTATCTAGGACCTCTGGAGGAATCGTTTGAGCATGACAGAAGTAGAGAAAAGCTGAAAAAAGTAAAGTAAACTTTTTTTTACAATTTTTTTCTAAAATCAAACAAAAATTTCTTACTGATTTTTTGTTTTTTGTTAAAAAAATTCGTTTTTTGAGGGCATGGTGAGAAATAACCGACATAGAAAATTTTTATAGAAACCTTTTTTGTAGAGCAGATTCTCCTCTACAAAAAAGGTCTCTTCAAAAATTTCTCTATCTCCATTATTTTCCGAGATAGCAGCAAAAAACCAAACGAAATGAGAATTTTTTCATTTTCATTTCTTGCGAATGAACTTTCGCACTTCCTCTGATAAATTAGTAATTGATAAAAAAAAAAGAGGACTTTATCATGAGCATGAGATCAGCGACCCTTTCCGCAGTCTACTCACTCTTTTAAAATGCAAAAAAATCGTGAATACGAATGATTAAACTCAAATTGAATCGCGCGTGACATTTTAAAACAGGATACGATTCAATGAAAAAAAAAAAACACTTTTTTCTTTCTTCCATTTTATGTTTTAGCGTGACAATCAGAAAAATAAAAGGGTAGAGGAGGGAATAACATCATTCTAGTCATATAGCTGGTCGCTAATGATACTGACGAAACTAGAGAGAAATAAAACTGCAGAAACTACAGATAAATTGAATTTTTGGGTAGAAAAAAATCGTAGAAATTTCGTAATTTTACGAATTTTTAATTTCAATAATTTTTGAATTATTCATTTTATTTCGAATTAATGGGAATTCATGATTATTTTCAATTTAACATAGTTACAAAAAAATTCGATTATTTAAACAATTTTTTTTCTCGATTATTCAATAAAAAATCGTCAATTTAGTCAATTTTGATTAAAAGAACGAAATCAAATGATTTTCCTTTTTCCATTAATCGAATTTGTGATTTTTTTTTCAAATTTTTATTCATTGAATTTAAGAATTAAAAGAAAAAAATTTCATTCTTTATTTTTATTAATCGAAAAGTGAATCTTTAATTCAAACTTTGGACTCACCGAAATAGATAATTCCAACAGCAACAATTCCCTTCATTTCGATCCCAAATAATCTCTTATCTCTCGAAATTTTTCAAATTAAATTTCCCGCAATTAACATGCGCAACTAATTGGATTTTTGATTTCTCTCGATTCACCTCCACATGACAAGTGTCAAGAAAAAATAATAATAATAATTAACAGAATTCCACTTCAATTATTCAAATTCTGTCTATTTTATCGATTAATTAATATTCAGAATTAAAAAAAAAAAATCTTTTTTTTTTTAATTCAAAATAAATTTCGACACTTCTGTCAGTTTCGACTCCGAAAATTTCGAATAAATCGAGAATTTAATTCAAATTTTTTTTTCTCTCTTTTTTTTAGGAACAGACAAGTTCAAGATCCACGTGAAGACTGAATAAGCCAGTTGAGAAATCCCAATGTACTGTGGACTCATCATTTCATCCCCACCACTAACTTTGGCTTCGTCCAAGTCCGTAACCTCGGTTCATACATTCAAGTATATTACCCCCACCTTTTTTTTAAACACCACTTTTTTCTGGACTTTACTTAGCCGCTTTATCCAATTACATTTTGTCATTGATTTCTTTTTTTTTTTTTTTTTTCGATTCGATAGTTGCACTTGAGTAGTATTGAAAGAAAGAAAAGAGGCAGTTTCGAATAATTTCTCTGAATTTTTCTGAATGGAGGACACTTCTTCTGGAAATTTGAGCGAAAATCAATAGAATGTCTGAGAGGGTACTTGTGTATTGTTTGAGATTCAAGGGAGAGGGTGAATCACCCTCTTCAACGATTTCTCCAATTAATTTCGTTGACACTCCATTTTTTTTTGTATTTTTTCATTTGAAATATTTATGAATTTAGGGGAAAAATAGGAAAATTTTTGGGGAGAGCTTTTTTTTAAAGGAGCAACTTTCTTTCTGCAACTCTTTTAAAGTCTAATATTTCCTCAATCGTCCATCTATTGGTCATGTTACCCTAACTTTTCGGCGATTTTGCCACACAAATTTTAAGATTGAACGCAAAAAGGGCGTATCTCCATTAGTTTCTGCAATATTCCCGAAAAAAATGGAGAAATTCATTTGAAAACGTGTATTTTTTTTCTCTAATTATTGTTTCTAAAATATCTGGGAAACTAAGCGATATAGCGTGATGTCCCAATCATTTTTTTTTTTTCTTTTTGGGAGAATTCCTAAAGCTATGGAAAAGTAATACAGTAAAATCGCTTAATCTCGCTTAGTTTCCGAGATATTCTTTAAAAAAACTGCTAAAATAAAATCGTTCTAAAAAAAAGATAAAATTAAAAAAAAATTCGAATATTTTTAACTCTTTTTATTTAATAATCTCAAACTCAGTACATTTTGTTATATATTTCAATTAATAATCTAACTGAAAATACAAATAAATCGTTAATCTCAGTAAATAACAATTCAAAAGCAAAAAAAAGTCGTAAAATCGAGAAAAAAATGAAATCTGGAATTTTCTCAGATGTAAAATCCTCAAGGATAAGCCCATTGAACCAAGAACGTGATGGGAGTACACACTTTGGGTCAAACAGTCACAGCATAAATATTCCAGGCACACACTTTATATTTTATATAAGACTGGATTTTAAAATTGGATAATTCGTGGATTAAAATCACTTCTAGATTATCATGGGAATACTTTAGTTATGATTTTTTTTTTAAATGGTCAATGCAAGTTACAATTTGTAGGCATTTCGAATCATAAGATCGAAATAGGCGTCGTGATCGATGCTAGCACTAATTGCGCTGTAATAGTTCATGAATTCCTCCTCAGTCACCTGTAAATTAGGAGAAAAAGGTGAAAATGAAGAAAGAATCGATTGCGTCTTTTTTTGTTTGATATTTTGGAAATTAAAGGAGATGAAAAAATTTTAGTAATTTTTTTTTATACCGAAAATGTTTAGGGGAAGATGGGGTAAAATGGACACATTTTAATTGAAGGGTTGGGGATGGAGATTTTGTGATGATTCTATTGAAAAGCTGAGGAAATTTTAGGTGGAAAACATGTGCCAGAATCAATTTTTTTCGATTTTTTTGAAAATTTCACTTTTTTGGACAAGTTTTGAAAAGGGGTAGTCCTTTCGAAAATCGAAAAAATCCACTTTTTCGGTGATATCTCCGGTTCTGTTGGTCATAGCGACCTGGGGTTGGTCTCAAATGAAAGGTGAGCTCATTTCTCATCGATTCATGTGGTTCAAATTTTTAAAAATCAATTTTTCAAATACTTGTAGGCCATTTTCCGAAAATCAGTTTTTGCCCTGTAAATACTTGAAAAATTGATAATTTTTTTTTAAAACCACATAAATCGATGGGAAATGAGCTCACCTTTCATTCAAAACCAACCCCAGGTCGCTACGACCAATAGAACCCGAGATATTTCCGAAAACCTGAAATTTTCCAAAAAAACAAGGATATCACCTTCAAATCTTGAGCAAAAAAACGGAATGTTTGAATAATTCAAAAAAAAAAATATGACATATGATTTTCATGGGAAACTTCCTCAGCTTTTCAATGCACTCATCAGAAAAAACGTATCTCCATTGGATTCCGGGATATTCCCCCAAAGCTCCTCTGATTCAATCAATAAATTAAATTAACTGAAACTCACAATTCCATCTTTTGTTGCATCCTGCTCAAAGTTCCCTAGAAATTTTTTCATAATGCTCTCTTCACTCTCCTCGCCGCTTATGTAACGTGGATGACATTTGACATTATAAATCCCACGTAGATCGTCAACCGTTATTTCACCGTCTCCAGTTTTATCTAGCTTCTGAAAAGCCTGCTCCACTACTTTTCGACGGTTATCTGACATCGGTGGCTGCGGTCATAAATCAGGATTATCATGTTCAAATAATCACGAAGAAAGCACAAAAGAAAAGACTTATTAGTTTAATTGTTGTTTTAAGGTAGTATCCCAGTGAACTCGAGTTACAATTAACTCCTTATTTTTTTGTTGCTGTATCAAAAATGATATTTTTTAACATTTTTTCGATTTTTTTTCAGAATTTTTGTTCGTGCAGTTTATGAGATATGAATTATCGAAGTTACTGAAAATACCGGTGGTGGGGATGAAAGGCCCTAAATCGGACGGAAATAACGAAATTACTAAAAAACCACAGGGTTGACCCATTATTTAGAAACAATTGGCGAAGAGAACAGCATTTTAACTAAATAATAGAAGAAAAAAATATTCAATTCACCGTATAGTTATTGAGAAATTTTAATTAGAAGGTAGTCGTGACTATTTGCCTCTCTCTCTGTCTCATGCATGTGATTGGAGATCGGTAATGTAAAAAAAATACGAGAAACAAAAAAAAATTACGAGAGGGTGGGGCAAAATGGACCCTGTAATGTAACGGTTAGAGATAGTTTTTTTTTGATGATTCTATTGAAAAGCTGAGGAAATTTCAGGCGAAAAACGGGTGTCATATGTATTTTTTTTGATTTTTTTGAAAATTCGATATTTTTCGGCATTTTTGAGGGGTAAATGCCATTCTTTTTCTGAAAATTTTCAGTTTTTTGCAAATATCTCTGGTTCAATTGGTCGTAGCAATTCGCGGTCGGTCTCAAATGAAAGGTGAGCTAATTTCCCATCGATTTATGGTGTTCTGAATCCAAAAATATCAATTTTTGGGATAGTTATAGGCCAAAAACTGTGTTACAAAATTGTTTCACAAAAATGCCCATAAATACCTTGAAAATCGATATTTTCAAATTGAAAACCCTATGAATCGATGGAAAATGATCTCACCTTTCACCTCCCATCGGAATTTTCACGCTACGGCAAATAGAACCGAAGATATTCCCAAAAAACTGAAAATTTTCAAAAAAAAGAAGGGTTTTCCCCCTCTCAAATGCTCAAAAAAGTCAAAATGGTCAAAAATTCAAAAAAATTAATTCCAGCACTTGTTTCCCGCCTGAAATTTCCTCAGCTTTCCAATGAAATCGTCAAGAACAGTCTACCACCAATATTTCTATTAATTTCAAGAGTTTTCCATAATATTTGTCTAAAATTTTAGATGTGTCCATTTTAACCCTGATGTCCATTTTGCCCCACCTTCCCCTATATTCACAAGCTGAAGATATGACTTTCGAATAGTTTAATCACTTTTTTCGGGTAAATTGAAGCACATTTCCCCCGAATTATCAGAAATTAGTTGAAAAAAAACCTACAAATCATCATTTATTCCTGTTTTAGCGATCGTACACTGGGATACTACCTTAATGATGAAAAAAATCGAATTTATGGAATTTTTCTCTTACACGAATTGCAGCTATGAATTCCGTCAGGTCCACAGTTCCACTGCCATCAGCGTCCATCTTGCTCATGATTTCATCGACTTCTTCTTCGGTAACTTCAAATCCCATTTCTGCAAAGCCATCGGTAAGCTCCTCTTTGCTCAATTGTTTGTTACCGTCCTCGTCCATCCGGCGAAAAACTCTTCAAAAAAATTCAAAGACATGAACTTTTTAAATTGATTCCATTTTACCATCAGCTTTTGTTTAAATCTTCCAGGATCTAATGGAGATACGTCCTTTTTGCCCCAAAAAAGTTGTGCAGAAAATCACAAGAACTACAAGAAGGGTCAGGACGAATCGCTCTATCTCGTTCATTTTCCAAGATATTTTCAAAAAAATGAGGTTGTCGGAGTTTAATTTAATTAAAAAAAATTTAGGGAAAAATATAAAAAAGAAAAATCGTAAAAAAAACATAATAATTTTGATAATCCTGAAAAATCTGAAAAATTCAGATAAAACTCGTTATTTTTTCTAGAATATGATGGAAGAAACCTTCTTCTCAGCTCTCGATTTCCACTACAGAAAAGGTCAATTCAAAAATTCCTTTATTTTCGTTATCTACAGAGAAATTTAATTTTAAAAAATTACTCCAAAATGATCGAAAATTCTATTAGATCAACCGAAGAAGCACATTTCTTTTTTCTTTCTCCGATCATCAATGATAAATATTTAAATTGTATAAATTTATATCACCTGCCCAATCCAAGAATACCATGGGCCCCTCGTGATAGACATAGAAGCCGTAGTTTCTCAATCGAATCAGCAGCACCGTGAATGGCCCGTTGGGCCCAATTCACCATTTCAGCCTCCTGTCTCGTCGTTGCGCTCACCGGTCTATGAGACATATTTACTTTCCTTTTATTTCTTTTTTTTTATTGCCTGAAAAAAAGATAAAAGAAAACGTTAAAAAACGGTTTACCTCAACTATCTCTCTCTCCCTCTCTTTTTCTACCATTGCAGCTGCTTTGTACCTCTAATCTAACGATCATGGCGTGAAAAAAGTAGATAAAAAATCTACGATAAAAGCATCATGCAACAGCAATTTGTTTTTCAATTAAATTCGATCAATTTTTTTTCTGCTTAAATGACTAAAATAGTTTTTTGTTTCAGAATTTCATGAAAAAAAAAAAAAATTCTCTCTGGAGGAAAAAAAGGCGCCTTTGATAAGAAGAGGAAAGTGGGGCAAAATGGATCACCATTGCAATATCGTCATCTTAGGAAAAGAAGGGCGTAAGTGCTGAAATTACTAAAAATTTTCTTTTATTTTTCAGAATTTCATGAAAAAAAAAAATTCTTTTTCGTAAAAAAAAAATGTGCAATTGATAGGGAAGGGGGGCAAAATGGACCACCATAGCAAAATTTTCATATTAGAACTAAAAGGACGTAAGTGCTATAGCTAATGTCCGTTTATAGCACTTACGTCCTTTCATTTCTAAGATAAAGACATTTTTTTTCTTTTTTTTAAGGTAATGGCATGATTTAGGAATTTTTTTCCGGGGTAAAGGACTTCATGAAAAAATCTGAAAAAATTTGAGAAGATGCTGGAATGTGTGGAGATTGTTGGTGAATTTTTTCAAATTTTTTTGAAAAGCCCTTTACTGGCAAAAAAAATCTAAATCATTTTTTTTTGATCAGCAGGTCCATTTTGCCCTTTTTTTTACGTGCAAAAGGACGAATTTTAACGAGGAATAAGGATCGCATGTCTCACGGAAGTTTCAACAGTTTAACAAATGTATTGTCATCGACCCAATGGAGAAACTAAAACTGCCACTACTACATTCTGCACTAAGGCTAGTCTGCATAAATCATTGGCTCATCGATCCGTTGTTTAACGTGGGGAAAATTGTATATATATACACAATCCAGAGACTTTTTATGAACGACACTGGCCCATTACTCTAAATAATCATCAATGACGTATCAATAATTGATGATGAGACAGACAAACTTGTGTCAAGTTTATGCTCCACTTCATTGTATCTATAAGATACGTTTTTTTTTAAATTAAAGTAGTTGATGATAGCAATTACGGTTAAGGCAAGCGTGAAATTGCGGAATATTTAGTGCATCCGGTGGCTATGAGAAAAAAATAGTTGTAACAATAATTGAATTAATTGTTTCAATAGTTGCTGACTATTTCTTGTCAAGGAATATATTTTATATATTTTTTTCTTATTTAAAAACAATTTATCACTTAATAGAAAAATTGCTAACAACTAACAAAATTAACAATTGTTAACAAAATTAATTGCTTTAATAGTTCTTAACAATTTTTTCGATAAATAAAAAATTTGAAGAAAGGACTTTTGAAATTCGTTAGATTTTATAAATTTATTGAAATTATCTAATTTTTTAATTGTTAAAAAAATTTGTTCACAACTAATTAAACAATTCTTGAATGAGATAAATTATGGTAGAATAACAAGAAAAATTAATTGTTTAGAAAAAATATTTGTTAAGGACTATCAAAACAATTATTGAACATGAAGAAATTAATTGTTTCAATAGACCTTAAAAACATAACTTTTTCCAACAACTAATTAATTTTTTTTCATTCCAAAAAAATTTACAGAATTCCCAATTTGTTTAATTATTCGCAAAAAAATATTTTTGTATCAACAATTTGAAAATTTGATAATTCTAATGGATTTATCAAATCTAACAAATTTTGGAAGTTCTGTTTCGAATTTTTTTTCCTTATCACTCGAAAAAAATCTTTATTTTTACTATTTTTTCCTCTCACCACATTTACTCGAGCTTCTATCTACATTATCTATGATTATCATTATCATTATTGACAAAAAATAGCAAAATATTTACCTTTTTTATATTTACTCAGTGCGTGTAACAAAAAAAATTGTTTTACACAATTTTTTTTCTCGAATTTAGCACAATTTCTCTAATTTCATTTATATTTTTTTTTGTTTTTAATTAAATTAAAAAAAAAAACGCTATTTTTAGGAATTACATCTTTTAATTGATAATTCTAATTAATTATATATATATATGTATATATTCGCACTCACCGGAATCTTCGTCGAAACAGGATGACGTTTGTGTTTGAAAATGTGCGCGAAATGAAAAATTATAACGTTGCGGATTTAAATTATTTGAATTTTTCAAATTAAAAAGTTTTTGAATTACTAACTTTATTTTGAATTAAATTATAATTAATTAATGCGAAATTTGTGGTGGGTGTGTAATTCCGCCGATTTTTTTGTGCTGTATGTTTTGTTATAACGATGTAACTCGGCAAAGTGCTCGATGAGAAGTGACAACATTTACTAGAGCTATTGGATACTTTAACTTTCATTTAGATTCACTATAGCAAAATGTTGATCATGTGTATAACATCTGTTACCTGTGGGTCACGTAATTCACGAGGTGCCGATATTTATCGGCATTTTCTTCACGTGCACCTTTTTTCATGGCGGGAAGGGGGAAAATTGAGACAATGCGGGTAATTGGATGGGTGAGTCATTAACTGATATTTTTTCGCAATTACTCCAGGAAAATTGTTTCTTGGAAATTTGAATCTATTTTAGTTGAGAATTTAATTTTTATGTTGAAAGAGAGCGAAAAAATTGAATTTTTCTTTATTTAAGAAAAAATAATTTTTTCTGTTGTAATTTGTCTGTTAATTTTTTGCATTTTCCCGCGCAAATTTTGGAAATTTGAATTTTAATTTCTTCTCGCTATTCCAGATGAGGAAAAAATTTAACTTGAAAAAAAAGAGCGAAAATATTGAATTTTTTGATTCGAGAAAATTAATTATCTGCATTTTCCCGCGGAAATTTCGAATATTTGGATTCTGAATGTCTTTATAAAATTGCAGATAGGGAAAATTGAAAGTAAAGAAAGGAAAAAAATTGAATTTTTTGATTCGAGACAATAATTTCTCCATAAATCATTTTTTTGTTAATTTTTGGCGTTCTCCCGCGCAAACATTCGAAATTCAAATTTAAATATCTTCACAACTGCAGGAAAGGGACAAATCAATGTAAAACAATGTAAAAAAATTAAATTTCTTAATTCAAGAAAGAAAAATTCACAATCACCATTTTCTCATGAATTATTTGCATTTTCCCACGGAAATTCAAGAAATTCAAATTCTAAATCTCTTTACAATCGCAGATAATGGAAATTTGACGTTAAAAAAGTGCGAAAAAATTAAATTTCTTTGGATTAAAACAAACCAAACTTCTTTCACAAATTTTCTTTTTTTTCCCGCGGAAATTTCAAAAATTTAAATTTAAATGTTCTAACAATAGCAGATAAGGAAAATTCCTTTTTAAACTACTAACGATAATTAAAAAAACCTAAATTAATTAAAAAATTGAATTAAATTGAATTTCCATCGAATTCTCAAAAATCAAATTTCAATTTTTCTTTCTCCATTTTTTGCAGAATTTTTTTTTTCTTTGAAAAAAACTAATATTTGATTTTTATCCCCGTCAATCCAGAATTCCCGTCAAATCTGAATATTCTGGAAAGAAACTCGTGCACCAATGAAATCACGCCATTTGGTAGTGTAAGTCCACCAGCGCTTCTGTGATTGGCTGCTCCTGACTGCGTGGTTGTGTCTGATTGGTTGATTTCTACTCTACCATAAAATCATACACACGCCGTGGCATTAAAAAATCACCGTCAGTTGCCGGAAAACAGTGAGTCGTGTTGGACTATTCATCGAGTGTTAATCAATTTTCAAAAATTAGCTCTTTTGAGCTGTAAAAAAAAGAAACATTTTAACAAAGTGTTCATTAAATGTATATTTTAAACAAGTAAAAAAATTAAGTATTTGAAGAAATAATGAAGAAAATTGTATACTTGGGATTGGCACTTCTGCTATTGGCCGGTGAGAAATTTAATTTTTTTTTTGTTTTCCGAATTTCAAACACTTGAGGGAAAATAATTAATTTTTACTGAAACGAAATAATTACTTTTCCTTTAATTTTTGTGGAATTTTTGTTGTTTTTTTTTTTTAACTGAAATTTTGGAGGTAAATCCGATTATTCTATCTGTTTTTTGAGAATATCTTGGAGACTAAGCGAGATAGAGCAGTTTTGCTCTGATCTTGTTTTGTAGCTTTTAAAATTCTGTGCAAAAAAGGATTGCGATGTAATCGTTTTATCTCGCTTAATTTCCGAGATATTTTTAAAAAAGAAAGGGTAAAAAGAGCTTTTTTTCCTTTAATTTTTGCAGTACTAAAATTTTTGATTTTTTAGGAAAATCGTTTTTATGCAGTTTTTTTTGAGAATATCTTGGAAACTAAACGAAATGTAGCAGTTTTGTCCTGATATCCTTTTTCTGTAGCTCTTGAAATTTTCTACAAAACCATTTTTGCTCAAAAAGAGGCGCATTTTCATTATTTCTCGTTATATTAAAAAAAAAACTGATCACAGAATGAAATCAATTTTTTTTTAATTTCCTTTTTTTTCTCTTTTAAAAAAAAAACAAATATTCGATAAAATTTCAATTATTCTCAAATATTTCAGAAACAATTGGTTTTAGCTAAAACTACCTTCATCCCTTTTTTTCAAGAGAATTTAATCCTCTACAAAAAAGGATATCTACCCAAATCCTTCTGAATCCCCTCTTTCCATCAATATTTCCAAAAAAAAGGAACAAAACCATTTTTTACCATTCTTTAAAAATAAATATTTAAAAAAAAGCAACAAAGCAATTTTCTACCATTTTTCAAAAATAAATATTGAAAAAAAAGTAATATTTCAATTTAAAAATTGAAATATTAAAATAAATATTAGAAAATATTAAATAAATATTAACAAAACAATTTTTCACCATTATGAAAAAAGAAATATTAAAAAAAAAATTACAATTGCAAAAAATTAATATTCATTTTTTTTCTCAAATCCAGGAGTGTCCAAAGCAGAAAGTGATGACGTGGAAGAAGGAGTTGGCACTGTAGAAAAGGACCTTGGTTCATCCCGTGAAGGTTCACGTACGGACGACGAGGTAGTAAAACGTGAAGCTGAAGCGATAAAAATTGACGGTCTAAACGCCGCACAAATCCAAGAATTGCGTGAAAAATCCGAGAAATTCACGTTTCAAACGGAAGTCAATCGAATGATGAAGCTCATCATCAACTCCTTGTACAGAAACAAGGAGATCTTCTTGCGAGAACTGATTTCCAATGCTTCTGACGCTATCGACAAGATCCGTCTTCTTTCTCTGACCGACAAAGACGTCCTGGACACGAATCCCGAGCTGTCCATAAGAATAAAGTCAGACAGCGACAACAAGATCCTCCACATAACAGATTCGGGTATCGGTATGACTAAGCAAGACCTCATAAACAACCTAGGAACAATCGCAAAGTCCGGAACAGCTGAATTTTTGGGTAAAATGTCGAATCCGGATAATGCACAGGACATGAACGACATGATCGGTCAGTTTGGCGTTGGTTTTTACTCAGGATTCCTCGTTGCTAACAAAATCGTCGTTACGACGAAGCACAACGACGACAAGCAGTACATCTGGGAGTCGGACAGTAGTTCTTACAGTATCGTTGAAGATCCACGTGGCGACACCTTGAAAAGAGGAACAACAATAAGCCTTCACTTGAAGGACGAAGCTGTGGACTTTTTGGAGGCTGACACTATTAAGAACCTCGTCAAGAAGTACTCGCAGTTCATCAACTTCCCCATTTACTTGTGGAACAGCAAAACGATTCAGGAAGAGGTCGAAGAGGAGCCGAAAGCTGATGAAGAGGCAAAGGCGGATGAAGACAAACCAGAGGACGGAACTGAGGATGAAGTTGAAGAAAAGAGCGAGGACAAAACTGAAGACGAAGATGTCGAGGTGGAAGAAGCTGAAGAGGAGGAAGAAAAGAAGAAGAAGACTGTTGATAAGACCGTTTGGGACTGGGAGCTTCTCAACGATTCGAAACCCATATGGACGCTGAAACCCAATGAAGTACCCGAAGAGGACTACACTGATTTCTACAAGGCCTTGACGAAGGACACGCAAGGACCATTAGCCAAAGTGCACTTTGTTGCGGAAGGAGAGGTCTCCTTCAAAGCCATTCTATTCGTTCCCAAAGTCCAGCCAAGCGACTCTTTCAACAAATACGGTAGCAAAGACGACAACATCAAGCTTTTCGTTCGCAGGGTCTTCATAACCGACAAAATAAACGATCTCATGCCAAATTATCTCTCCTTCATCCGAGGAATTGTCGATTCTGATGATCTTCCTCTCAATGTATCCCGTGAGAATCTTCAGCAGCACAAATTGATCAAGGTCATCAAGAAGAAGCTGGTGAGAAAGGTACTTGATATGATAAAGAAGATAAAAACTGAAGATTACTCCAATTTCTGGAAGGAGTACAGTACAAACATCAAATTGGGAGTGATCGAAGATGCACAGAATCGTGCACGTTTGTCGAAACTTCTGCACTTCAAGTCGTCGAAGGAGACATCGACGAATTTGGAGGGTTACGTCAGTAGGATGAAGGAGAATCAAAAGGCGATTTATTATATTGCTGGTGCTAGTGAAGATGAGGTGAAGAAGTCGCCGTTTGTTGAAAGATTGACCAAGAAGGGGTATGAGGTCCTTTATCTCACTGAAGCTGTTGACGAATACGCAATTTCCGCAATTCCCCTGTTTGAAGGCAAGAAGTTCCAGAATGTGGCGAAGGAAGGATTCACTCTTGATGACAGTGAGAAAGCGAAGGAGAAGCTGGAGGAGATGAAGACGACCTTTGAACCTTTGATCAAATGGCTGAACAAGAATTTGGAGAAATACATCAGTAAGGCCATGATTTCGGAGAGATTAACGGATTCGCCATGTGCTCTTGTTGCCAGCCTCTTTGGATGGACCGGAAATATGGAGAGATTGGCGATTTCTAATGCACATCAAAAGGCAGATGATCCACAGAAGTCTTATCACTTGAATCAGAAGAAGACGTTGGAGATCAATCCGAGACATCCACTTATTAAGGAACTTTTGAGGCGAGTTGATGCAGATGAGGAGGATGAAACTGCCAAGGATATCGCGAATATGATGTTCCAGACTGCGACACTCAGGTCTGGATACATGCTGAGGGAAACTGCACAATTTGCGGAAAGTGTGGAGAGAATGATGAGGAAGACATTGGGCATTTCGGTTGATGAGACACCGGAGGAGGAGGAGGATTTGGAGGGGGAGGAGACGGCAACGCAAGCACCGGAAGTGGAGGCTGATGAGGAGGGCGAGGAGAAGGACGGCGATGATGAAGAACTGGAAGGACATGACGAACTTTAAAGGGGTTTGTTGGGGTCTTGGAGGAAACAAATTTGGGGGGAATGAGAATTCATGAAATATGCTGCAGACTGACTCAGATATTAGCATTATCCAAGCAGCAACTGCATCATTTCTAGTGACCTAGTCCTGAATACTTTTTGTTATTGATATTCATGATGATGAAATTGGGCGGTACTGGAGGGATAGCAGAAATTTGACAATTTTTTTTAGTTTTTTTGAATGTGTAAATTATTTTTAAAAAAATATTTGAAAATTTGTGAATGTTGTTTTTCGAATTTTCTACGTGTGTATATTTTTTTCAATTTTTTTAACAATAATTTATTTTTTGGAGAAAAAAAAAGAGTAAAAATTGTCAAATGTCTGTTATTTTCAGTTATTATCATGAAATTAGCATACATCTGACAGTTTTCAGTCTTTTTTATCAAATTAATGGATTATTATAAAAAAAAATTTGAAGAATTTGCACTCAAAGAATTTTCGAATTTTTTACATTTGCATATGTCTCTTTTTTTTTCTTATTGGTAATTTATTGAGAAAAAAAACTGAAAATAGTCAAATTTCTTTTTTTTTTCGGTATTATGAATATTCCTGTTTTTCGATAATAAGCCTAAATTTTTTTTTTACCGATTCTTTTGTAAATATCTCTGAAACGAGTAATTTCACCGAAAATTTCGAAGACACCTTTTTTGTAACCCATCGAATTCTCTACAAAAAGAGGTCTTGTTCAATTTTCTCAAGTCTCGTTTCTTCAGAGATATTTTCAAAAGAAATATGCAGCTAGTTTCTGAGATTTATCCGTCATTTCACCAGTAAATTACTTTCCATTATTCAAATAATTTTCATAATTATTCTCTGTTATGTGCTCAAATTGAGTTTTCTGAATGAATTCATCAGTTTAATGATTATGAAATTGAAAATAGTAAAAATCTGACAATTTTCAATTTGTTTTCTTTTTCAACAAATAAATTATGTGTTGAAAAAATGAAAAATAAGCACATGTAGAAATTTTCAAAAATTAATAATTGCAATTTTTCCAAATATTTTTTGTTTTTACAAATAATTTTGTTGTTCTAAAAAAATTGAAACAATTGTCAGATTTATGCTAATTTCATTATCATCAATAATTTAAGATAATTAAATAAATTGAGAAATTGTATATGTGTGAGATCTTCCAATTTTATGCGAGCATTATTGATGACAGTATGTGTCAGAATATGGAGTAACTGCGATTGTAATTTGTATAAATAAAATGAATAAAAAAAAATGTTCATCTAACATTCGTAGATATCTGAGTATTAAATTCTGCATTTAATGACCTTTGACATTTTTTTTATCATTCATTGAGAGTCATAGCTGCAGTGCAGGGTCATTCACCGATTTTTTTGCTGCATAATTAATTAAATGGGTTAAAAAATTGAATTAAATATGTAGAAACTTGAATATTTGATTTTTTTTCGAATAGGTAATGTGTTTAAAATGTTTTTATTAATTAGTAGTGAATTAAAATCGAAATTATGCCGTTATTACGAATCTCTAATGACATGACACTTGTTCATTGGTACAGAAATGGTGATTACTCCTTTTTTTCTCAATTTTTCGAATTTTGAAATTTTCTAAATCTGGCAAATTTTAATATTTTTCAAATTTTTAAAATATTAGAATTTTTTTAATTTTGGAATTTTTCAAAAGAATCAATTATGCAAAAATTTCGATTTTAGATTTCTTTTAACGAAATTTCTCTTGAGTGGTTCTTAGGAGCTGAATTGAATCGTCATTACTCAAGTGAATGGTTTCTATTGCCTGTTGGATCAATTTTCATTACTGTTCTGGTGATATTGTTGATGGTAAGACTAAAGCGATGATTTGTTTATTTTTTTAATAAATAAATTATTTCGACAAAAAAAGCGCAAGGAAAAGTGTAGCAAAATGAAAGGAGGGGCAGCATGATTCAGAATTTTTTTTTTCGCAGTGGGGACTTCCTGAAAATCAGAAGAAAAATTTAGAGAATGCTCCAATATGTGGACAATATTGTTGAATTTTCACTGTCAAAAAAAATCGTAAATTATTTTGATAAACAGGTCCATTATGCCCCTCTCACCCTTGTGCACATGTAGAAAATTCGAAAAAACCTGAAATCATCAGTAAAAACTTATCTCAACAATTTCGATTAATTTTCCACAATTTTCATAACATCTATCAATTAAAAAAAACAAGAACAAGTAATTTTTCTAAGAAATGAATTTATTAATATTTTTTTTTCGCATTTTCCAGGTAATATTCAATCGATGTCCCCAGATGATAGCAGGAATAGTCACTGGACTTCTCGGACTAATAATAATCCTAATAGTCCTCATCTCCCTCGACCCTAAGCCCGTCTACAATTGAAAATCCACCTCCACCCCTCCCTCAAAAAAAAATTCAATTTCATTTACAAATTCCGTTAAAAAAAAGAAAACTTCCTGTTTTATTACATCAGAATTAACACGATTAGCTTTACAAGTGTACAAAAAAAAATAATAATAATAATAATAAAGAACAAAACGGTTTCATGAATTCCCCCCAGTTTTCCCAAACTCCTCATAAATTATGGCAGTCAAGTAAATTCTTTTCCTCACTTATCCCCATTTTTCTTTCAAGTATCCATATTTTTGATCCCTAATTTACTGACTTTAAATCTCAACATGTCCTCAGAAACTCTGACAACAGTTTCCACATAATGATCAAGTGTTTTTTTCAATTTTTCGTAGCTCTCGATGTAACAGGTTTCTTCTCCACTGGCATGCTTGAGCTCCAGCAACAAGAGTTCAATAGTGTTAAGTGGCAGCCAAACTGGTCCCTCAGTAGCAACAAGAGGTGCTTCAAGACCAAAGTACTCTTTTCCCTCCCCAAGAACCGCATTTATATAGTCAACAGCTAAATCACAAGCCTCTAATAATCTTCCACTTCCCAAGATGATCCGCAGCATCTCTGCAGCATTTCTCCTCTTGTAGGACTCCATGAGCCACTGTGGAATAAAGGCGCCTTGATGCAGCAGCTTCTTGGCGACAGCCTTGTGAAGCTCGCTGCTTCTCTCCCCCTCGTGGTCCAGCGTCAGCCTCTCCAGCAGCCTCCAGGCCACATCAACAACACTATTACCGCATCCAGTTATATCGTAAACGTCATTTTGTATCAACCAATCCCAGGCGTCATTCTCGTCGTGCTGATTGAGCCGCAAGCACTGTGACGTCAACATTTCCAAAACCGACGATTTTGGCAAGTTAAACTCGTCGCAAAGATGTAAGGCACTTGTGTAAAGTCCAATACTCGACAAAACTGCGACAAGCTCGGAAGGTTCTGCCTGTGCAACTGTATGAATCTCTGAATTTTGCTTAGATAACTTGAGACGAGCGTCAACTAGCCAGTATTCCTTTCTGATGTCCTTCAGTTCCAGGACCTCTACCATCTTCTTGACTTTATAGTGAAGTACCTCTTTGCCATCGATGCTGCGCTTCTTTTTGGGGTTTATCTCGTCCTTTTCGGAGAAGGTGGCGTCAACTACTGGACGAACGATCCACTTGTACTTGTCGTTGACGAGAGAAAGAGCGTTTATACAGGCGAGAAGACAGTGAGATTGTTTGGAGATTATGTCGAGGGAATGGGACTCTTGGGAGAGACGCATTGCTTGCTCGTACATTACGGAGGCGGCTTTTCTCATGTTGCCTTTGTTTATGTGAAAGCTGTAGAGGAAGTTGTAGTAGTTGTTCTCCATTAGGTCGACGCTACGTGCACGACCCATGACGATTCGTTCCAGATCGTCGTACATGTCGACGTAGGGGAAGGAAACGAGGTCGATGAGTTTCTTGCGCTCGAAAAGGGTCACCTGAAAAAATTTGAATTAATGAATAATTACATTTTTATATTAATTAAGGGAAAAAAGACTTTGATCTTCAATCGGGGAAGGTGGGGTGAAAGGGTTTGGTATTCTATACTATGAAATTTACTCGAAGGGAATGGAAATATTGGAGATAGGGTTTTTCTGATGATTCCAATGGAAAGCTGAGGAAATTTTACATGGAAATCATATGTCAGAAGTTATTTTCATGAATTTCTGAAAAATTTCGTTTTTTGGTCCAGATTTGAAGGTGAAAGTCTTCTGTTTTTGAAGAATTTCAGGTTTTCAGGAATATCTCTGGTTCTATTGGCCGTGGCGACCTGGGGTTGATCTCAAATGAAAGGTGAGCTCATTTCCCTTCAATTTAAGTGGTTTAAAGAGAAAAACATCAATTTTTTGGAGTAGTTATAGGGCAAAAACTCATTTTTTAGAAAATAATTCTAATTTCTATAAATATTTGAGAAATTGATTTTAAAAAAATTTGAACCACATAAATCGATGGGAAATGAGCTCACCTTTCATATGAGATCAACTCCAGGTCGCTATGACTAACAGAACCAGAGATATCGCCGAAAAGGTGAATTTTCTCGATTTTCGAAAGAAAAACCCCTTCAAAACATGGCCAAAAAAGTACATTTTCCAAAAAATAGAAAAAAAAATTTTGACTCATGTTTTCCACCTAAAATTTCCTAATCTTTCCAATAGGATCATCAAAAAATCTTCATCTTGAACCGTTCAATAGGAATCTCCATTTTACCCCCCTTTCACAAATGGGGAGATTTGCAGATTTTTCGAGATTTTGGTAATAAAAAATAGTCATACTCACAACTAATTGCCTTAGACAGTCAGTTCTTCTCGCCGCATCTGGATTAGAATTCAAACAGTGATAAGCTTCCGTATGATGTCCCAATTTAAGATGCTGCGTGAATATAATCGAGTGTAAAGTTGGCAAATTCATATCATCCTTTTCCGCCACAGTAATAGCAGTTTCCGCTAGTTCAATGATGCAATCAGCCGCATTGTGCTGTTCAAAAAGCTCAATCGCCTTCAAATAGTAACAAACAAGTGATTGGCTCTCAGTGGGCATGGGATTGTCCAAAATCGTTCCAGCCAAAAAATTATCCGTCAGGATCCCCGTACAAGCACGTAGAATATGATCGCAGCTTTTTCTTGTCTCCCCCATCTCCAGAAGTGCAACAGCAAGTATAAACTTTCTCGATGCCGAATTTAATTCGCACCAAGTGCTCAACAATCTCACGTACTCCTGAACAAGCAGGAATTGACAACTGGATAGAAGCCATTCGGGAAAGATGAAGTTACCGGAAATGGGCCAGACGAGTTGGGCAACTAGTGTCACTTGAGTGAGCATGCCAAAGTGCCAAGGAATAATCGATCCATTATCGATCTCCATCGTATTGACCATTAAAGTATGCGCATGTTTAGCACCCCCACTCTGCACGAATAGCTCCAACAAAGACATGGATTTCTGTTGTCTATGAGCAGTTGACCTTGGGTCCACCAGCTTCAGCATCGACAATCTCTGCATACTAGTTTCCAAAAGAGCTTGCGGAGGTGTTGGCGATGCTGTTGACTCGCTTATCCAAGTAACAACATAGTAAGCCTGAGTCAAAACAACTGTTCTCGGTGCCAGTGTCGATTTAATCGAGTGTAGCATCCTCGAGTCGAAGGCTTCAGGCCTCGAGAGCACGATCTTCTGCAGAATCAGCAAATCCCGACAGATCGAAAAACGTAGAAGCGCTATTTGCGCTACACTCTCCGAAATCGTTGATATCCCAAGTTGACTCGAGAACAAGTGGCTTACATTTAAGAGCATTCTCGAAGCCTCTGGCTCATTATCCAGCTTCATTTTCTCGGGTTGACCAAGATCATAGGTCAGTGCCTCCAATAACATGGCCATTGCCCCAGACGCATCTTTAACATTCTCCAATTTGTGATGCAGTTCCATCTGAAAGTCAAAGTCAGAAAGTGGGTCATCAGGTTCTAGAGACAATCTCGAGAACAAATCTTCTATCACGATGTCTGGGCTTTTGAGGTGGTACAGGTCCTTTTCAATGCCACTTTTTACTTCCTCGGACAATTGCTCCTCCAGCATAACTAATGCTGACATTAGGGAGATGAGGTCCTGACACGTGTCCTCATCTTGAGATAAAATAGGGGTTGTTTTGAATTTTGATGAGTAGCATTTTTCGTTGGACAGCATCAAGTGCTCCAGCGCCTCCATTGGTCTTAGCAACGAGAAAGACGCCTTTTTGAGAAGCGCAACACCATAAACTGAAGGTAATAGCAAGAGTCCTATTGGTCTGCTTCCGTTTATGTGGTACTGGATGACGCAGGAGTAAAATTTCCACCAGCATCTGTTGGCTATCTCCAAATAATCTTCGTCAGTCATCTCGTAGTCCATGACTTCTGCCTGTATCTCAGCCTCCACTGCCATGCAGACTCGTTCCTTCAATATAACAGGTGATAATGTCATATCTGCTATCAAATTTGATCTTTTATAGATACTTAAAGCTCTCGTTATGTCGGCCAATGAAAATTGTCCTGGGTGAAATATGTAGTTGATGTAACTCTGTCTTGGATCTGTTCCAGCATCACTGACAACGTAATCTCGATCTGGTGGCTGCTCCAGGACCGCTGTTTCCCACTCGGAATTAACTTGTGCTCCATTTAAGGGTAATTGGGCATGTGTTACAGCGACTTTGTCCATTTCTGTGATCCTCCAAACTGCCCAGAGTCGGGTTAATGTGAATGAAAAGTCGACCAGATGCTGGTTGGATGCGAAAAGAGTGCAGATCCGAATGAACTTGAAGAGTCCAGCATCCTGGACTGGTTTTAGAATACTAAATTCACTGCCATTAGTGAATTTTAGGTAAGTACCTGAGTTCGGAAAAGAAAAACGAAAAAATTAGAATTTATGTAAATCATTTGTGAATAAATGAAAAAAAAATTAGTAATGATAGGAGGAGATGAAATGGAGTGAAGGAAGAAGGAAGGATGTCAAAGAAGCGGAAATCTTCTAAAACTCGTAAAAGAGAATAAAGGAATAGAGGAAAGTGGGGCAAAATGACTTCGATGTCACTATATCATTTACGAATGTTTCTTTATGGAGTTTCACTTTATGAAAAAATCTTTAAAAAAATTGCGAAAATGCTACAATATGTCGACATTGTCTATGAATTGTTTTCCAATTTTTCCGTAGTCTCTTTCACTACGAAAAAAAACGAAACAGATCAAACTCCAAAGCTCCATTGTGCCCCAATTTTCCCTGACAATAGCAAAAAAGTACACTAAAAAAAAAAATTCTCGTGACAAGAAAACATATTTTTTACTAAATTTTACTTTGCAATTTTCATATCTATACATCATCCCCTTAGAAACAAAGTGGCATAAGTGCTATATAGAAGCATAGCACTAATGCCCTTTCGTTTCTCGGGCAATGATATAGATTTAACGATATATCAGAATTAAAAAAAAAAAAACAAAAAAAATTTATCGGAGTTTTCTGAAATTAAGCAAAATTTTCTTGTCACAAGTATTTTTTTTCTTTTTTTTTGGTGTAAGTACCTAAGTAAAGCTCATTTTCGGAGCCCAAAACCTTCCGCAACATGTGTCCATGTGTTCCCTGAGAAGCGAGATGATTGTCAATGCCAACATCAGCAACGGCAACACACTGGGCCTTGTTGCAGGACCACATGCGCACGTTGCCCTCTCGGCAAAGCGCAAAAAGGTAAGTATCATTGGAAAAATTGTGGATGACAAGGGACATGGCGACTTGACCCTCTGTGTTTTTGCCCCTAAAAGCAGTTGCAATGCCGCTCAAAAAGCGCGGGACTATTGAATCCTGTTTCAATTCGCTCGTATGAACGAGTCCGGTCACAGTGTCCAATCGGAGAACGAGGATTGTTCCTGAGGAGTAGGCGAGAGCGAAGAGGGCTTCTTCATGGGGAAGAGACAACCAGGATGCTGCAGCATGTGGCACTGGCGTGTTTGTTGTTCCTGGAGTTGAGATAATGTGGAAGGAGTGGGGATCACGTGCATTCTGCATCGATGCCTCTCCGAGGATCGACTGGACCGATAGATCCGGATGAGAGCCCAATAGATGCTCCTGCTTGTGGATCTTGTCGGGATGAGGAAATGTCAATTTATGGACACTTGACACTGTTGCCACCAGAATTATCACTGAATTTATCGTCTCGTGTATTGTTATGCCATCGAGAATAGGAGTTTCTGTAAATTTGTAGCGCACTTTGCAGTTCACGAGATTTATGTCCAACGAGTGCTCTATCAGTTCCAAGATATCGTGGGAAATTCGCCAGTAGATGAAACGATTACGTGTATAGTATTTGTAGTTGTCTTTGTAGGAATAACCACCTGCACGTTCTGGGACTTTTATGTCTTGGAGAGTACTCTGACTTCCACCTGAAATTAGAAAAAAGGAAAAATTTAATTGATTTTTGTTAGGGAGAGCTGATGAATGGGAAAAGGGAATTGAATAATGGTTTTTTTTTTGAGGATACTGGAGATAACAGACATTTGAGATTCTCAAAAAAAAACAAGATTTTCTTCAAAAAATGAGTTATTTTGAAAAAAAAAAAGGAAAATATGCACATGTAGACAATTTTAAAGAGCTATAAGTGAATTTTTTTTTGAAAATTCATCTGAATATTAATTATTCAGTTAAAAAATTCAAAAAAAAATTGTGAAATTAGAAAAACAAACTGAAAAATAACGAAATTATTATTTATTCATTTTTTCCAATTTTAGAAATTAAATGAGTTATCTCCGAAAACATTGGATTTACGATAATTTATTTGAAAAATCAATAATAAAAAAAATTGATGAAAAATTGAAGAATTAATTCAACTCAAGAATAAGAAACGGGAATTAATTTTAGGTTATTTCAAATTTTTATACCGGTATTTAACGTTATTTCCTTCCATTTTTCTGGCTGCGTCTGATCTGGCACAACTTCACGATAACCCAGTGGAAATTCAATCATTTTTTTTTTTAATCTTGATAAATTATTTAATTCAACTATTCAACTATTATGAAATTAAATACTCAATTAATAAATTGATAAACACACAAACGGGCATTTTTGTGAGCGCGCTGAATAAACTACTGCAGTCAAAACAGTGTTGACAGCTCTGAAGTTGTTGACTATCGAAAAAGGATCCTAATATGAGTTGAGGCCACGAGCGCCGAAGTTCATGTGCATGAAGTGACAATCCAAAGATTTCAATATCCCTAGAAACTGCCATTTTTTAAATTAGTTACCGTCATAATTACCTATTTACTCAGTCTGAGTGATGAAAACATTATTTTCCAACTCGAGAATTTATGCGCTCTTCAATTATTACGAATGATATTCACAAGAGACCTGCTCCTCCTCGAAATTAAATGCAGAAATGATTTACATGATTTATTAGATGTTGGAAAGCTTGGTCGAATATCAGAGATTAATCAGAGATTAGATATAATAAATCTAAAAAAAATCTCATTTGAGGGACTAAGCTAGAAAAAGGAATATTACGAATGAGTTATTAGCACAATCCACTAATAACATTCTGTACAATATGTATAAATCGCTGAATGTTGATGAAAGTGTGGAGTGTGTTAATAAATTCACTTTCGTGTAAGTTTTGTAAATCTCAATTGGTTTTTATCACTACATTGTACACTCCATTATTCTTTTCCCAATGAGATTCCCCAATTTATAATGAAGTAATTCCTCAGCAGGTCGAAAAAATTGGAACATGATGAAATTAATGAAGTGAAGACTTCTCTTTTTAAGCACGATATGCATCTATACAGTTCAGCCAATATATGAATTGCTCCATATGAGATTGAAATTGAAGCCCAATTGTGAGAAATAATTAGAAAGACTAAGGTGTATTTATGCATTATGAGCCTTGCAAAGTGATGTATCCATCATATATATTAAATGTAGAACCATTAGATTATAAATGTCGGAATTACAGGAGTAAAGATGATGCCAAAATTTTGAATTCGATTCATGTATCTATAAAAATTCTATTATTAAGAAAACGAGCAAGATTACAAATGAATTATGGCCAATATGTTGAAAAGGAATGTGTGTATATGGCCAAATAAAAATTTGGAGAAACGTTGATTTGCCAAAGAAATGTCGGTATGAGTAAATACTGAATTATCAGCTGATACTGTAGCGGTTCAGCGAATTCGATAGAGCAGACATTTACATTTTTACTGATCCCATATTAACGTCCATTTCGCTCTATCTCGCTTATTTACCGAGATAATCGCGAAAAACTGAAAATACTCCTTTCCTGATCCCAAATTAGTGCCTATTTCACTCTATCTCGCTTATCTACCGAGATAATCGCGAAAAACTGGAATTTTTTCTTCCTGACTCCATATTAACGTCTATTTCGCTCTATCTGGCTTATTTACCGAGATAATTGAGAAAAACTGAAAAAATTCCGTGGATACTGGATATCTCGAATCGTTGCGGCTTTTGGCCCTTCAGAATCCCTCATCATCGTGCGTTTCACTCAATTCTTTGCGAAATTTCAAGGAAAACCCCGTATTCCCTCGGGAAATGGGTGAAAAATGAGGATGAAGGAATATTCGAAGGAAATCAGCCATCATGAAAATCCCGATTTTCAAATCTTCATAACTTGTTTTCTGCGGCGTATTTCCTGATGAAATTTTACAGTAACACTGACTATGTCGTCCCGAAACAGCCTGCAAAATTTCATAACAGTATCGCAAACGATTCTGAAGATTCGATAGACCGGAAATGGTCATTTTCATAGAGCAAAGGCCATTGCCTCTGGGTTCGGCCTGAAAATTCCGCAAACACTGGATTTCCCGAATCGTTGCGGCTTTTGGCCCTTCAGGATCCCCCATCATCGTGCGTTTCACTCAATTCTTTGCGAAATTTCAAGGAAAACCCCGTATTCCCTCGGGAAATGGGTGAAAAATGAGGATGAAGGAATATTCGAAAAAAATCAGCCATCATGAAAATCCCGATTTTCAAATCTTCATAACTTTTTTTCTGCGGCGTATTTCCTGATGAAATTTTACAGTGACACTGCCTAGGTCGTCAGGAAGTAGCCTGCAAAATTGCACAACAGTATCGCGAATGGTTCAGCGAATTCAATAGAGCAGACATTGACATGTTTACTGATCCCATATTAACGTCCATTTCGCTCTATCTCTCTTATTTACCGAGATAATCGCGAAAAACTGAAAATACTCCTTTCCTGATCCCAAATTAGTGCCTATTTCACTCTATCTCGCTTATTTACCGAGATAATCGCGAAAAACTGGAATTTTTTCTTCCTGACTCTATATTAACGTCTATTTCGCTCTATCTGGCTTATTTACCGAGATAATTGAGAAAAACTGAAAAAATTCCGTGGATACTGGATATCTCGAATCGTTGCGGCTTTTGGCCCTTGAGAATCCCTCATCATCGTGCGTTTCACTCAATTCTTTGCGAAATTTCAAGGAAAACCCCGTATTCCCTCGGGAAATGGGTGAAAAATGAGGATGAAGGAATATTCGAAGGAAATCAGCCATCATGAAAATCCCGATTTTCAAATCTTCATAACTTTTTTTCTGCGGCGTATTTCCTGATGAAATTTTACAGTGACACTGCCTAGGTCGTCCCGAAACAGCCTGCAAAATTTCATAACAGTATCGCAAACGATTCTGAAGATTCGATAGACCGGAAATGGTCATTTTCATAGAGCAAAGGCCATTGCCTCTGGGTTCGGCCTGAAAATTCCGCAAACACTGGATTTCCCGAATCGTTGCGGCTTTTGGCCCCTCAGGATCCCCCATCATCGTGTGTTTCACTCAATTCTTTGCGAAATTTCAAGGAAAACCCCGTATTCCCTCGGGAAATGGGTGAAAAATGAGGATGAAGGAATATTCGAAGGAAATCAGCCATCATAGAAATCCCGATTTTCAAATCTTCATAACTTTTTTTCTGCGGCGTATTTCCTGATGAAATTTTACAGTGACACTGCCTAGGTCGTCAGGAAGTAGCCTGCAAAATTGCACAACGGTATCGCGAATGGTTCAGCGAATTCGATAGAGCAGACATTGACATTTTTACTGATCGCATATTAACGTCCATTTCGCTCTATCTCGCTTATTTACCGAGATAATCGCGAAAAACTGAAAATACTCCTTTCCTGATCCCAAATTAGTACCTATTTCACTCTATCTCGCTTATTTACCGAGATAATCGCGAAAAACTGGAATTTTTTCTTCCTGACTCCATATTAACGTCTATTTCGCTCTATCTGGCTTATTTACCGAGATAATTGAGAAAAACTGAAAAAATTCCGTGGATACTGGATATCTCGAATCGTTGCGGCTTTTGGCCCTTGAGAATCCCTCATCATCGTGCGTTTCACTCAATTCTTTGCGAAATTTCAAGGAAAACCCCGTATTCCCTCGGGAAATGGGTGAAAAATGAGGATGAAGGAATATTCGAAGGAAATCAGCCATCATGAAAATCCCGATTTTCAAATCTTCATAACTTTTTTTCTGCTTCTTATTTCCTGATGAAATTTTACAGTGACACTGCCTATGTCGTCCCGAAACAGCCTGCAAAATTTCATAACAGTATCGCAAACGATTCTGAAGATTCGATAGACCGGAAATGGTCATTTTCATAGAGCAAAGGCCATTGCCTCTGGGTTCGGCCTGAAAATTCCGCAAACACTGGATTTCTCGAATCGTTGCGGCTTTTGGCCCTTCAGGATCCCCCATCATCGTGCGTTTCACTCAATTCTTTGCGAAATTTCAAGGAAAACCCCGTATTCCCTCGGGAAATGGGTGAAAAATGAGAATGAAGGAATATTCGAAGGAAATCAGCCATCATAGAAATCCCGATTTTCAAATCTTCATAACTTTTTTTCTGCGGCGTATTTCCTGATGAAATTTCACAGTGACACTGCCTAGGTCGTCAGGAAGTAGCCTGCAAAATTGCACAACAGTATCGCGAATGGTTCAGCGAATTCAATAGAGCAGACATTGACATGTTTACTGATCCCATATTAACGTCCATTTCGCTCTATCTCTCTTATTTACCGAGATAATCGCGAAAAACTGAAAATACTCCTTTCCTGATCCCAAATTAGTGCCTATTTCACTCTATCTCGCTTATTTACCGAGATAATCGCGAAAAACTGGAATTTTTTCTTCCTGACTCTATATTAACGTCTATTTCGCTCTATCTGGCTTATTTACCGAGATAATTGAGAAAAACTGAAAAAATTCCGTGGATACTGGATATCTCGAATCGTTGCGGCTTTTGGCCCTTGAGAATCCCTCATCATCGTGCGTTTCACTCAATTCTTTGCGAAATTTCAAGGAAAACCCCGTATTCCCTCGGGAAATGGGTGAAAAATGAGGATGAAGGAATATTCGAAGGAAATCAGCCATCATGAAAATCCCGATTTTCAAATCTTCATAACTTCTTTTCTGCGGCGTATTTCCTGATGAAATTTTACAGTGACACTGCCTAGGTCGTCCCGAAACAGCCTGCAAAATTTCATAACAGTATCGCAAACGATTCTGAAGATTCGATAGACCGGAAATGGTCATTTTCATAGAGCAAAGGCCATTGCCTCTGGGTTCGGCCTGAAAATTCCGCAAACACTGGATTTCCCGAATCGTTGCGGCTTTTGGCCCCTCAGGATCCCCCATCATCGTGCGTTTCACTCAATTCTTTGCGAAATTTCAAGGAAAACCCCGTATTCCCTCGGGAAATGGGTGAAAAATGAGGATGAAGGAATATTCGAAGGAAATCAGCCATCATAGAAATCCCGATTTTCAAATCTTCATAACTTTTTTCCTGCGGCGTATTTCCTGATGAAATTTTACAGTGACACTGCCTAGGTCGTCAGGAAGTAGCCTGCAAAATTGCACAACGGTATCGCGAATGGTTCAGCGAATTCGATAGAGCAGACATTGACATTTTTACTGATCCCATATTAACGTCCATTTCGCTCTATCTTGCTTATTTACCGAGATAATCGCGAAAAACTGAAAATACTCCTTTCCTGATCCCAAATTAGTACCTATTTCACTCTATCTCGCTTATTTACCGAGATAATTGAGAAAAACTGAAAAAATTCCGTGGATACTGGATATCTCGAATCGTTGCGGCTTTTGGCCCTTGAGAATCCCTCATCATCGAGCGTTTCACTCAATTCTTTGCGAAATTTCAAGGAAAACCCCGTATTCCCTCGGGAAATGGGTGAAAAATGAGGATGAAGGAATATTCGAAGGAAATCAGCCATCATGAAAATCCCGATTTTCAAATCTTCATAACTTTTTTTCTGCTTCTTATTTCCTGATGAAATTTTACAGTGACACTGCCTATGTCGTCCCGAAACAGCCTGCAAAATTTCATAACAGTACCGCAAACGATTCTGAAGATTCGATAGACCGGAAATGGTCATTTTCATAGAGCAAAGGCCATTGCCTCTGGGTTCGGCCTGAAAATTCCGCAAACACTGGATTTCCCGAATCGTTGCGGCTTTTGGCCCCTCAGCATCCCCCATCATCGTGCGTTTCACTCAATTCTTTGCGAAATTTCAAGGAAAACCCCGTATTCCCTCGGGAAATGGGTGAAAAATGAGGATGAAGGAATATTCGAAGGAAATCAGCCATCATGAAAATCCCGATTTTCAAATCTTCATAACTTTTTTTCTGCTTCTTATTTCCTGATGAAATTTTACAGTGACACTGCCTATGTCGTCCCGAAACAGCCTGCAAAATTTCATAACAGTATCGCAAACGATTCTGAAGATTCGATAGACCGGAAATGGTCATTTTCATAGAGCAAAGGCCATTGCCTCTGGGTTCGGCCTGAAAATTCCGCAAACACTGGATTTCTCGAATCGTTGCGGCTTTTGGCCCTTCAGGATCCCCCATCATCGTGCGTTTCACTCAATTCTTTGCGAAATTTCAAGGAAAACCCCGTATTCCCTCGGGAAATGGGTGAAAAATGAGAATGAAGGAATATTCGAAGGAAATCAGCCATCATAGAAATCCCGATTTTCAAATCTTCATAACTTTTTTTCTGCGGCGTATTTCCTGATGAAATTTCACAGTGACACTGCCTAGGTCGTCAGGAAGTAGCCTGCAAAATTGCACAACAGTATCGCGAATGGTTCAGCGAATTCAATAGAGCAGACATTGACATGTTTACTGATCCCATATTAACGTCCATTTCGCTCTATCTCTCTTATTTACCGAGATAATCGCGAAAAACTGAAAATACTCCTTTCCTGATCCCAAATTAGTGCCTATTTCACTCTATCTCGCTTATTTACCGAGATAATCGCGAAAAACTGGAATTTTTTCTTCCTGACTCCATATTAACGTCTATTTCGCTCTATCTGGCTTATTTACCGAGATAATTGAGAAAAACTGAAAAAATTCCGTGGATACTGGATATCTCGAATCGTTGCGGCTTTTGGCCCTTCAGAATCCCTCATCATCGTGCGTTTCACTCAATTCTTTGCGAAATTTCAAGGAAAACCCCGTATTCCCTCGGGAAATGGGTGAAAAATGAGGATGAAGGAATATTCGAAGGAAATCAGCCATCATGAAAATCCCGATTTTCAAATCTTCATAACTTTTTTTCTGCTTCTTATTTCCTGATGAAATTTTACAGTGACACTGCCTATGTCGTCCCGAAACAGCCTGCAAAATTTCATAACAGTATCGCAAACGATTCTGAAGATTCGATAGACCGGAAATGGTCATTTTCATAGAGCAAAGGCCATTGCCTCTGGGTTCGGCCTGAAAATTCCGCAAACACTGGATTTCTCGAATCGTTGCGGCTTTTGGCCCTTCAGGATCCCCCATCATCGTGCGTTTCACTCAATTCTTTGCGAAATTTCAAGGAAAACCCCGTATTCCCTCGGGAAATGGGTGAAAAATGAGAATGAAGGAATATTCGAAGGAAATCAGCCATCATAGAAATCCCGATTTTCAAATCTTCATAACTTTTTTTCTGCGGCGTATTTCCTGATGAAATTTCACAGTGACACTGCCTAGGTCGTCAGGAAGTAGCCTGCAAAATTGCACAACAGTATCGCGAATGGTTCAGCGAATTCAATAGAGCAGACATTGACATGTTTACTGATCCCATATTAACGTCCATTTCGCTCTATCTCTCTTATTTACCGAGATAATCGCGAAAAACTGAAAATACTCCTTTCCTGATCCCAAATTAGTGCCTATTTCACTCTATCTCGCTTATTTACCGAGATAATCGCGAAAAACTGGAATTTTTTCTTCCTGACTCTATATTAACGTCTATTTCGCTCTATCTGGCTTATTTACCGAGATAATTGAGAAAAACTGAAAAAATTCCGTGGATACTGGATATCTCGAATCGTTGCGGCTTTTGGCCCTTGAGAATCCCTCATCATCGTGCGTTTCACCCAATTCTTTGCGAAATTTCAAGGAAAACCCCGTATTCCCTCGGGAAATGGGTGAAAAATGAGGATGAAGGAATATTCGAAGGAAATCAGCCATCATGAAAATCCCGATTTTCAAATCTTCATAACTTTTTTTCTGCGGCGTATTTCCTGATGAAATTTTACAGTGACACTGCCTAGGTCGTCCCGAAACAGCCTGCAAAATTTCATAACAGTATCGCAAACGATTCTGAAGATTCGATAGACCGGAAATGGTCATTTTCATAGAGCAAAGGCCATTGCCTCTGGGTTCGGCCTGAAAATTCCGCAAACACTGGATTTCCCGAATCGTTGCGGCTTTTGGCCCCTCAGGATCCCCCATCATCGTGCGTTTCACTCAATTCTTTGCGAAATTTCAAGGAAAACCCCGTATTCCCTCGGGAAATGGGTGAAAAATGAGGATGAAGGAATATTCGAAGGAAATCAGCCATCATAGAAATCCCGATTTTCAAATCTTCATAACTTTTTTTCTGCGGCGTATTTCCTGATGAAATTTCACAGTGACACTGCCTAGGTCGTCAGGAAGTAGCCTGCAAAATTGCACAACGGTATCGCGAATGGTTCAGCGAATTCGATAGAGCAGACATTGACATTTTTACTGATCCCATATTAACGTCCATTTCGCTCTATCTCGCTTATTTACCGAGATAATCGCGAAAAACTGAAAATACTCCTTTCCTGATCCCAAATTAGTACCTATTTCACTCTATCTCGCTTATTTACCGAGATAATCGCGAAAAACTGGAATTTTTTCTTCCTGACTCCATATTAACGTCTATTTCGCTCTATCTGGCTTATTTACCGAGATAATTGAGAAAAACTGAAAAAATTCCGTGGATACTGGATATCTCGAATCGTTGCGGCTTTTGGCCCTTGAGAATCCCTCATCATCGTGCGTTTCACTCAATTCTTTGCGAAATTTCAAGGAAAACCCCGTATTCCCTCGGGAAATGGGTGAAAAATGAGGATGAAGGAATATTCGAAGGAAATCAGCCATCATAGAAATCCCGATTTTCAAATCTTCATAACTTTTTTTCTGCGGCGTATTTCCTGATGAAATTTTACAGTGACACTGCCTAGGTCGTCAGGAAGTAGCCTGCAAAATTGCACAACGGTTTCGCGAATGGTTCAGCGAATTCGATAGAGCAGACATTGACATTTTTACTGATCCCATATTATCGTCCATTTCGCTCTATCTCGCTTATTTACCGAGATAATCGCGAAAAACTGAAAATACTCCTTTCCTGATCCCAAATTAGTACCTATTTCACTCTATCTCGCTTATTTACCGAGATAATCGCGAAAAACTGGAATTTTTTCTTCCTGACTCCATATTAACGTCTATTTCGCTCTATCTGGCTTATTTACCGAGATAATTGAGAAAAACTGAAAAAATTCCGTGGATACTGGATATCTCGAATCGTTGCGGCTTTTGGCCCTTGAGAATCCCTCATCATCGTGCGTTTCACTCAATTCTTTGCGAAATTTCAAGGAAAACCCCGTATTCCCTCGGGAAATGGGTGAAAAATGAGAATGAAGGAATATTCGAAGAAAATCAGCCATCATAGAAATCCCGATTTTCAAATCTTCATAACTTTTTTTCTGCGGCGTATTTCCTGATGAAATTTCACAGTGACACTGCCTAGGTCGTCAGGAAGTAGCCTGCAAAATTGCACAACAGTATCGCGAATGGTTCAGCGAATTCAATAGAGCAGACATTGACATGTTTACTGATCCCATATTAACGTCCATTTCGCTCTATCTCTCTTATTTACCGAGATAATCGCGAAAAACTGAAAATACTCCTTTCCTGATCCCAAATTAGTGCCTATTTCACTCTATCTCGCTTATTTACCGAGATAATCGCGAAAAACTGGAATTTTTTCTTCCTGACTCTATATTAACGTCTATTTCGCTCTATCTGGCTTATTTACCGAGATAATTGAGAAAAACTGAAAAAATTCCGTGGATACTGGATATCTCGAATCGTTGCGGCTTTTGGCCCTTGAGAATCCCTCATCATC
Organism: Aleiodes alternator; assembly: GCA_963921955.1. Lineage (NCBI taxonomy): Eukaryota > Metazoa > Arthropoda > Insecta > Hymenoptera > Braconidae > Aleiodes > Aleiodes alternator. Next base: position 10,183,876 of record OY998111.1, on the reverse strand, counting down.
GTGCGTTTCACTCAATTCTTTGCGAAATTTCAAGGAAAACCCCGTATTCCCTCGGGAAATGGGTGAAAAATGAGGATGAAGGAATATTCGAAGGAAATCAGCCATCATAGAAATCCCGATTTTCAAATCTTCATAACTTTTTTTCTGCGGCGTATTTCCTGATGAAATTTTACAGTGACACTGCCTAGGTCGTCAGGAAGTAGCCTGCAAAATTGCACAACGGTATCGCGAATGGTTCAGCGAATTCGATAGAGCAGACATTGACATTTTTACTGATCCCATATTAACGTCCATTTCGCTCTATCTCGCTTATTTACCGAGATAATCGCGAAAAACTGAAAATACTCCTTTCCTGATCCCAAATTAGTACCTATTTCACTCTATCTCGCTTATTTACCGAGATAATCGCGAAAAACTGGAATTTTTTCTTCCTGACTCCATATTAACGTCTATTTCGCTCTATCTGGCTTATTTACCGAGATAATTGAGAAAAACTGAAAAAATTCCGTGGATACTGGATATCTCGAATCGTTGCGGCTTTTGGCCCTTGAGAATCCCTCATCATCGTGCGTTTCACTCAATTCTTTGCGAAATTTCAAGGAAAACCCCGTATTCCCTCGGGAAATGGGTGAAAAATGAGGATGAAGGAATATTCGAAGGAAATCAGCCATCATGAAAATCCCGATTTTCAAATCTTCATAACTTTTTTTCTGCTTCTTATTTCCTGATGAAATTTTACAGTGACACTGCCTATGTCGTCCCGAAACAGCCTGCAAAATTTCATAACAGTACCGCAAACGATTCTGAAGATTCGATAGACCGGAAATGGTCATTTTCATAGAGCAAAGGCCATTGCCTCTGGGTTCGGCCTGAAAATTCCGCAAACACTGGATTTCCCGAATCGTTGCGGCTTTTGGCCCTTCAGGATCCCCCATCATCGTGCGTTTCACTCAATTCTTTGCGAAATTTCAAGGAAAACCCCGTATTCCCTCGGGAAATGGGTGAAAAATGAGGATGAAGGAATATTCGAAGGAAATCAGCCATCATGAAAATCCCGATTTTCAAATCTTCATAACTTTTTTTCTGCGGCGTATTTCCTGATGAAATTTCACAGTGACACTGCCTAGGTCGTCAGGAAGTAGCCTGCAAAATTGCACAACAGTATCGCGAATGGTTCAGCGAATTCAATAGAGCAGATATTGACATGTTTACTGATCCCATATTAACGTCCATTTCGCTCTATCTCGCTTATTTACCGAGATAATCGCGAAAAACTGAAAATACTCCTTTCCTGATCCCAAATTAGTACCTATTTCACTCTATCTCGCTTATTTACCGAGATAATCGCGAAAAACTGGAATTTTTTCTTCCTGACTCCATATTAACGTCTATTTCGCTCTATCTGGCTTATTTACCGAGATAATTGAGAAAAACTGAAAAAATTCCGTGGATACTGGATATCTCGAATCGTTGCGGCTTTTGGCCCTTCAGAATCCCTCATCATCGTGCGTTTCACTCAATTCTTTGCGAAATTTCAAGGAAAACCCCGTATTCCCTCGGGAAATGGGTGAAAAATGAGGATGAAGGAATATTCGAAGGAAATCAGCCATCATGAAAATCCCGATTTTCAAATCTTCATAACTTTTTTTCTGCTTCTTATTTCCTGATGAAATTTTACAGTGACACTGCCTATGTCGTCCCGAAACAGCCTGCAAAATTTCATAACAGTACCGCAAACGATTCTGAAGATTCGATAGACCGGAAATGGTCATTTTCATAGAGCAAAGGCCATTGCCTCTGGGTTCGGCCTGAAAATTCCGCAAACACTGGATTTCCCGAATCGTTGCGGCTTTTGGCCCTTCAGGATCCCCCATCATCGTGCGTTTCACTCAATTCTTTGCGAAATTTCAAGGAAAACCCCGTATTCCCTCGGGAAATGGGTGAAAAATGAGGATGAAGGAATATTCGAAGGAAATCAGCCATCATGAAAATCCCGATTTTCAAATCTTCATAACTTTTTTTCTGCGGCGTATTTCCTGATGAAATTTCACAGTGACACTGCCTAGGTCGTCAGGAAGTAGCCTGCAAAATTGCACAACAGTATCGCGAATGGTTCAGCGAATTCAATAGAGCAGACATTGACATGTTTACTGATCCCATATTAACGTCCATTTCGCTCTATCTCTCTTATTTACCGAGATAATCGCGAAAAACTGAAAATACTCCTTTCCTGATCCCAAATTAGTGCCTATTTCACTCTATCTCGCTTATTTACCGAGATAATCGCGAAAAACTGGAATTTTTTCTTCCTGACTCCATATTAACGTCTATTTCGCTCTATCTGGCTTATTTACCGAGATAATTGAGAAAAACTGAAAAAATTCCGTGGATACTGGATATCTCGAATCGTTGCGGCTTTTGGCCCTTGAGAATCCCTCATCATCGTGCGTTTCACTCAATTCTTTGCGAAATTTCAAGGAAAACCCCGTATTCCCTCGGGAAATGGGTGAAAAATGAGGATGAAGGAATATTCGAAGGAAATCAGCCATCATGAAAATCCCGATTTTCAAATCTTCATAACTTTTTTTCTGCTTCTTATTTCCTGATGAAATTTTACAGTGACACTGCCTATGTCGTCCCGAAACAGCCTGCAAAATTTCATAACAGTATCGCAAACGATTCTGAAGATTCGATAGACCGGAAATGGTCATTTTCATAGAGCAAAGGCCATTGCCTCTGGGTTCGGCCTGAAAATTCCGCAAACACTGGATTTCTCGAATCGTTGCGGCTTTTGGCCCTTCAGGATCCCCCATCATCGTGCGTTTCACTCAATTCTTTGCGAAATTTCAAGGAAAACCCCGTATTCCCTCGGGAAATGGGTGAAAAATGAGAATGAAGGAATATTCGAAGGAAATCAGCCATCATAGAAATCCCGATTTTCAAATCTTCATAACTTTTTTTCTGCGGCGTATTTCCTGATGAAATTTCACAGTGACACTGCCTAGGTCGTCAGGAAGTAGCCTGCAAAATTGCACAACAGTATCGCGAATGGTTCAGCGAATTCAATAGAGCAGACATTGACATGTTTACTGATCCCATATTAACGTCCATTTCGCTCTATCTCTCTTATTTACCGAGATAATCGCGAAAAACTGAAAATACTCCTTTCCTGATCCCAAATTAGTGCCTATTTCACTCTATCTCGCTTATTTACCGAGATAATCGCGAAAAACTGGAATTTTTTCTTCCTGACTCTATATTAACGTCTATTTCGCTCTATCTGGCTTATTTACCGAGATAATTGAGAAAAACTGAAAAAATTCCGTGGATACTGGATATCTCGAATCGTTGCGGCTTTTGGCCCTTGAGAATCCCTCATCATCGTGCGTTTCACCCAATTCTTTGCGAAATTTCAAGGAAAGCCCCGTATTCCCTCGGGAAATGGGTGAAAAATGAGGATGAAGGAATATTCGAAGGAAATCAGCCATCATGAAAATCCCGATTTTCAAATCTTCATAACTTTTTTTCTGCGGCGTATTTCCTGATGAAATTTTACAGTGACACTGCCTAGGTCGTCCCGAAACAGCCTGCAAAATTTCATAACAGTATCGCAAACGATTCTGAAGATTCGATAGACCGGAAATGGTCATTTTCATAGAGCAAAGGCCATTGCCTCTGGGTTCGGCCTGAAAATTCCGCAAACACTGGATTTCCCGAATCGTTGCGGCTTTTGGCCCCTCAGGATCCCCCATCATCGTGCGTTTCACTCAATTCTTTGCGAAATTTCAAGGAAAACCCCGTATTCCCTCGGGAAATGGGTGAAAAATGAGGATGAAGGAATATTCGAAGGAAATCAGCCATCATAGAAATCCCGATTTTCAAATCTTCATAACTTTTTTTCTGCGGCGTATTTCCTGATGAAATTTTACAGTGACACTGCCTAGGTCGTCAGGAAGTAGCCTGCAAAATTGCACAACGGTATCGCGAATGGTTCAGCGAATTCGATAGAGCAGACATTGACATTTTTACTGATCCCATATTAACGTCCATTTCGCTCTATCTCGCTTATTTACCGAGATAATCGCGAAAAACTGAAAATACTCCTTTCCTGATCCCAAATTAGTACCTATTTCACTCTATCTCGCTTATTTACCGAGATAATCGCGAAAAACTGGAATTTTTTCTTCCTGACTCCATATTAACGTCTATTTCGCTCTATCTGGCTTATTTACCGAGATAATTGAGAAAAACTGAAAAAATTCCGTGGATACTGGATATCTCGAATCGTTGCGGCTTTTGGCCCTTGAGAATCCCTCATCATCGTGCGTTTCACTCAATTCTTTGCGAAATTTCAAGGAAAACCCCGTATTCCCTCGGGAAATGGGTGAAAAATGAGGATGAAGGAATATTCGAAGGAAATCAGCCATCATAGAAATCCCGATTTTCAAATCTTCATAACTTTTTTTCTGCGGCGTATTTCCTGATGAAATTTTACAGTGACACTGCCTAGGTCGTCAGGAAGTAGCCTGCAAAATTGCACAACGGTATCGCGAATGGTTCAGCGAATTCGATAGAGCAGACATTGACATTTTTACTGATCCCATATTAACGTCCATTTCGCTCTATCTCGCTTATTTACCGAGATAATCGCGAAAAACTGAAAATACTCCTTTCCTGATCCCAAATTAGTACCTATTTCACTCTATCTCGCTTATTTACCGAGATAATCGCGAAAAACTGGAATTTTTTCTTCCTGACTCCATATTAACGTCTATTTCGCTCTATCTGGCTTATTTACCGAGATAATTGAGAAAAACTGAAAAAATTCCGTGGATACTGGATATCTCGAATCGTTGCGGCTTTTGGCCCTTGAGAATCCCTCATCATCGTGCGTTTCACTCAATTCTTTGCGAAATTTCAAGGAAAACCCCGTACTCCCTCGGGAAATGGGTGAAAAATGAGAATGAAGGAATATTCGAAGGAAATCAGCCATCATAGAAATCCCGATTTTCAAATCTTCATAACTTTTTTTCTGCGGCGTATTTCCTGATGAAATTTTACAGTGACACTGCCTATGTCGTCCCGAAACAGCCTGCAAAATTTCATAACAGTATCGCAAACGATTCTGAAGATTCGATAGACCGGAAATGGTCATTTTCATAGAGCAAAGGCCATTGCCTCTGGGTTCGGCCTGAAAATTCCGCAAACACTGGATTTCTCGAATCGTTGCGGCTTTTGGCCCTTCAGGATCCCCCATCATCGTGCGTTTCACTCAATTCTTTGCGAAATTTCAAGGAAAACCCCGTATTCCCTCGGGAAATGGGTGAAAAATGAGAATGAAGGAATATTCGAAGGAAATCAGCCATCATAGAAATCCCGATTTTCAAATCTTCATAACTTTTTTTCTGCGGCGTATTTCCTGATGAAATTTCACAGTGACACTGCCTAGGTCGTCAGGAAGTAGCCTGCAAAATTGCACAACAGTATCGCGAATGGTTCAGCGAATTCAATAGAGCAGACATTGACATGTTTACTGATCCCATATTAACGTCCATTTCGCTCTATCTCTCTTATTTACCGAGATAATCGCGAAAAACTGAAAATACTCCTTTCCTGATCCCAAATTAGTGCCTATTTCACTCTATCTCGCTTATTTACCGAGATAATCGCGAAAAACTGGAATTTTTTCTTCCTGACTCTATATTAACGTCTATTTCGCTCTATCTGGCTTATTTACCGAGATAATTGAGAAAAACTGAAAAAATTCCGTGGATACTGGATATCTCGAATCGTTGCGGCTTTTGGCCCTTGAGAATCCCTCATCATCGTGCGTTTCACTCAATTCTTTGCGAAATTTCAAGGAAAACCCCGTATTCCCTCGGGAAATGGGTGAAAAATGAGGATGAAGGAATATTCGAAGGAAATCAGCCATCATAGAAATCCCGATTTTCAAATCTTCATAACTTTTTTTCTGCGGCGTATTTCCTGATGAAATTTTACAGTGACACTGCCTAGGTCGTCAGGAAGTAGCCTGCAAAATTGCACAACGGTATCGCGAATGGTTCAGCGAATTCGATAGAGCAGACATTGACATTTTTACTGATCCCATATTAACGTCCATTTCGCTCTATCTCGCTTATTTACCGAGATAATCGCGAAAAACTGAAAATACTCCTTTCCTGATCCCAAATTAGTACCTATTTCACTCTATCTCGCTTATTTACCGAGATAATCGCGAAAAACTGGAATTTTTTCTTCCTGACTCCATATTAACGTCTATTTCGCTCTATCTGGCTTATTTACCGAGATAATTGAGAAAAACTGAAAAAATTCCGTGGATACTGGATATCTCGAATCGTTGCGGCTTTTGGCCCTTGAGAATCCCTCATTATCGAGCGTTCCACTCAATTCTTTGCGAAATTTCAAGGAAAACCCCGTATTCCCTCGGGAAATGGGTGAAAAATGAGGATGAAGGAATATTCGAAGGAAATCAGCCATCATGAAAATCCCGATTTTCAAATCTTCATAACTTTTTTTCTGCTTCTTATTTCCTGATGAAATTTTACAGTGACACTGCCTATGTCGTCCCGAAACAGCCTGCAAAATTTCATAACAGTATCGCAAACGATTCTGAAGATTCGATAGACCGGAAATGGTCATTTTCATAGAGCAAAGGCCATTGCCTCTGGGTTCGGCCTGAAAATTCCGCAAACACTGGATTTCTCGAATCGTTGCGGCTTTTGGCCCTTCAGGATCCCCCATCATCGTGCGTTTCACTCAATTCTTTGCGAAATTTCAAGGAAAACCCCGTATTCCCTCGGGAAATGGGTGAAAAATGAGAATGAAGGAATATTCGAAGGAAATCAGCCATCATAGAAATCCCGATTTTCAAATCTTCATAACTTTTTTTCTGCGGCGTATTTCCTGATGAAATTTCACAGTGACACTGCCTAGGTCGTCAGGAAGTAGCCTGCAAAATTGCACAACAGTATCGCGAATGGTTCAGCGAATTCAATAGAGCAGACATTGACATGTTTACTGATCCCATATTAACGTCCATTTCGCTCTATCTCTCTTATTTACCGAGATAATCGCGAAAAACTGAAAATACTCCTTTCCTGATCCCAAATTAGTGCCTATTTCACTCTATCTCGCTTATTTACCGAGATAATCGCGAAAAACTGGAATTTTTTCTTCCTGACTCTATATTAACGTCTATTTCGCTCTATCTGGCTTATTTACCGAGATAATTGAGAAAAACTGAAAAAATTCCGTGGATACTGGATATCTCGAATCGTTGCGGCTTTTGGCCCTTGAGAATCCCTCATCATCGTGCGTTTCACTCAATTCTTTGCGAAATTTCAAGGAAAACCCCGTATTCCCTCGGGAAATGGGTGAAAAATGAGGATGAAGGAATATTCGAAGGAAATCAGCCATCATGAAAATCCCGATTTTCAAATCTTCATAACTTTTTTTCTGCTTCTTATTTCCTGATGAAATTTTACAGTGACACTGCCTATGTCGTCCCGAAACAGCCTGCAAAATTTCATAACAGTATCGCAAACGATTCTGAAGATTCGATAGACCGGAAATGGTCATTTTCATAGAGCAAAGGCCATTGCCTCTGGGTTCGGCCTGAAAATTCCGCAAACACTGGATTTCCCGAATCGTTGCGGCTTTTGGCCCTTCAGGATCCCCCATCATCGTGCGTTTCACTCAATTCTTTGCGAAATTTCAAGGAAAACCCCGTATTCCCTCGGGAAATGGGTGAAAAATGAGGATGAAGGAATATTCGAAGGAAATCAGCCATCATGAAAATCCCGATTTTCAAATCTTCATAACTTTTTTTCTGCGGCGTATTTCCTGATGAAATTTCACAGTGACACTGCCTAGGTCGTCAGGAAGTAGCCTGCAAAATTGCACAACAGTATCGCGAATGGTTCAGCGAATTCAATAGAGCAGACATTGACATGTTTACTGATCCCATATTAACGTCCATTTCGCTCTATCTCTCTTATTTACCGAGATAATCGCGAAAAACTGAAAATACTCCTTTCCTGATCCCAAATTAGTGCCTATTTCACTCTATCTCGCTTATTTACCGAGATAATCGCGAAAAACTGGAATTTTTTCTTCCTGACTCTATATTAACGTCGATTTCGCTCTATCTGGCTTATTTACCGAGATAATTGAGAAAAACTGAAAAAATTCCGTGGATACTGGATATCTCGAATCGTTGCGGCTTTTGGCCCTTGAGAATCCCTCATTATCGTGCGTTTCACTCAATTCTTTGCGAAATTTCAAAGAAAACCCCGTATTCCCTCGGGAAATGGGTGAAAAATGAGGATGAAGGAATATTCGAAGGAAATCAGCCATCATGAAAATCCCGATTTTCAAATCTTCATAACTTTTTTTCTGCGGCGTATTTCCTGATGAAATTTTACAGTGACACTGCCTAGGTCGTCCCGAAACAGCCTGCAAAATTTCATAACAGTATCGCAAACGATTCTGAAGATTCGATAGACCGGAAATGGTCATTTTCATAGAGCAAAGGCCATTGCCTCTGGGTTCGGCCTGAAAATTCCGCAAACACTGGATTTCTCGAATCGTTGCGGCTTTTGGCCCCTTAGGATCCCCCATCATCGTGCGTTTCACTCAATTCTTTGCGAAATTTCAAGGAAAACCCCGTATTCCCTCGGGAAATGGGTGAAAAATGAGAATGAAGGAATATTCGAAGGAAATCAGCCATCATAGAAATCCCGATTTTCAAATCTTCATAACTTTTTTTCTGCGGCGTATTTCCTGATGAAATTTTACAGTGACACTGCCTAGGTCGTCAGGAAGTAGCCTGCAAAATTGCACAACGGTATCGCGAATGGTTCAGCGAATTCAATAGAGCAGACATTGACATTTTTACTGATCCCATATTAACGTCCATTTCGCTCTATCTCGCTTATTTACCGAGATAATCGCGAAAAACTGAAAATACTCCTTTCCTGATCCCAAATTAGTACCTATTTCACTCTATCTCGCTTATTTACCGAGATAATCGCGAAAAACTGGAATTTTTTCTTCCTGACTCCATATTAACGTCGATTTCGCTCTATCTGGCTTATTTACCGAGATAATTGAGAAAAACTGAAAAAATTCCGTGGATACTGGATATCTCGAATCGTTGCGGCTTTTGGCCCTTGAGAATCCCTCATTATCGTGCGTTTCACTCAATTCTTTGCGAAATTTCAAAGAAAACCCCGTATTCCCTCGGGAAATGGGTGAAAAATGAGGATGAAGGAATATTCGAAGGAAATCAGCCATCATGAAAATCCCGATTTTCAAATCTTCATAACTTTTTTTCTGCGGCGTATTTCCTGATGAAATTTTACAGTGACACTGCCTATGTCGTCCCGAAACAGCCTGCAAAATTTCATAACAGTATCGCAAACGATTCTGAAGATTCGATAGACCGGAAATGGTCATTTTCATAGAGCAAAGGCCATTGCCTCTGGGTTCGGCCTGAAAATTCCGCAAACACTGGATTTCTCGAATCGTTGCGGCTTTTGGCCCTTCAGGATCCCCCATCATCGTGCGTTTCACTCAATTCTTTGCGAAATTTCAAGGAAAACCCCGTATTCCCTCGGGAAATGGGTGAAAAATGAGAATGAAGGAATATTCGAAGGAAATCAGCCATCATAGAAATCCCGATTTTCAAATCTTCATAACTTTTTTTCTGCGGCGTATTTCCTGATGAAATTTCACAGTGACACTGCCTAGGTCGTCAGGAAGTAGCCTGCAAAATTGCACAACAGTATCGCGAATGGTTCAGCGAATTCAATAGAGCAGACATTGACATGTTTACTGATCCCATATTAACGTCCATTTCGCTCTATCTCTCTTATTTACCGAGATAATCGCGAAAAACTGAAAATACTCCTTTCCTGATCCCAAATTAGTGCCTATTTCACTCTATCTCGCTTATTTACCGAGATAATCGCGAAAAACTGGAATTTTTTCTTCCTGACTCTATATTAACGTCTATTTCGCTCTATCTGGCTTATTTACCGAGATAATTGAGAAAAACTGAAAAAATTCCGTGGATACTGGATATCTCGAATCGTTGCGGCTTTTGGCCCTTGAGAATCCCTCATCATCGTGCGTTTCACTCAATTCTTTGCGAAATTTCAAGGAAAACCCCGTATTCCCTCGGGAAATGGGTGAAAAATGAGGATGAAGGAATATTCGAAGGAAATCAGCCATCATGAAAATCCCGATTTTCAAATCTTCATAACTTTTTTTCTGCGGCGTATTTCCTGATGAAATTTTACAGTGACACTGCCTAGGTCGTCCCGAAACAGCCTGCAAAATTTCATAACAGTATCGCAAACGATTCTGAAGATTCGATAGACCGGAAATGGTCATTTTCATAGAGCAAAGGCCATTGCCTCTGGGTTCGGCCTGAAAATTCCGCAAACACTGGATTTCCCGAATCGTTGCGGCTTTTGGCCCCTCAGGATCCCCCATCATCGTGCGTTTCACTCAATTCTTTGCGAAATTTCAAGGAAAACCCCGTATTCCCTCGGGAAATGGGTGAAAAATGAGGATGAAGGAATATTCGAAGGAAATCAGCCATCATAGAAATCCCGATTTTCAAATCTTCATAACTTTTTTTCTGCGGCGTATTTCCTGATGAAATTTTACAGTGACACTGCCTAGGTCGTCCCGAAACAGCCTGCAAAATTTCATAACAGTATCGCAAACGATTCTGAAGATTCGATAGACCGGAAATGGTCATTTTCATAGAGCAAAGGCCATTGCCTCTGGGTTCGGCCTGAAAATTCCGCAAACACTGGATTTCTCGAATCGTTGCGGCTTTTGGCCCCTTAGGATCCCCCATCATCGTGCGTTTCACTCAATTCTTTGCGAAATTTCAAGGAAAACCCCGTATTCCCTCGGGAAATGGGTGAAAAATGAGAATGAAGGAATATTCGAAGGAAATCAGCCATCATAGAAATCCCGATTTTCAAATCTTCATAACTTTTTTTCTGCGGCGTATTTCCTGATGAAATTTTACAGTGACACTGCCTAGGTCGTCAGGAAGTAGCCTGCAAAATTGCACAACGGTATCGCGAATGGTTCAGCGAATTCAATAGAGCAGACATTGACATTTTTACTGATCCCATATTAACGTCCATTTCGCTCTATCTCGCTTATTTACCGAGATAATCGCGAAAAACTGAAAATACTCCTTTCCTGATCCCAAATTAGTACCTATTTCACTCTATCTCGCTTATTTACCGAGATAATCGCGAAAAACTGGAATTTTTTCTTCCTGACTCCATATTAACGTCGATTTCGCTCTATCTGGCTTATTTACCGAGATAATTGAGAAAAACTGAAAAAATTCCGTGGATACTGGATATCTCGAATCGTTGCGGCTTTTGGCCCTTGAGAATCCCTCATTATCGTGCGTTTCACTCAATTCTTTGCGAAATTTCAAAGAAAACCCCGTATTCCCTCGGGAAATGGGTGAAAAATGAGGATGAAGGAATATTCGAAGGAAATCAGCCATCATGAAAATCCCGATTTTCAAATCTTCATAACTTTTTTTCTGCGGCGTATTTCCTGATGAAATTTTACAGTGACACTGCCTATGTCGTCCCGAAACAGCCTGCAAAATTTCATAACAGTATCGCAAACGATTCTGAAGATTCGATAGACCGGAAATGGTCATTTTCATAGAGCAAAGGCCATTGCCTCTGGGTTCGGCCTGAAAATTCCGCAAACACTGGATTTCTCGAATCGTTGCGGCTTTTGGCCCTTCAGGATCCCCCATCATCGTGCGTTTCACTCAATTCTTTGCGAAATTTCAAGGAAAACCCCGTATTCCCTCGGGAAATGGGTGAAAAATGAGAATGAAGGAATATTCGAAGGAAATCAGCCATCATAGAAATCCCGATTTTCAAATCTTCATAACTTTTTTTCTGCGGCGTATTTCCTGATGAAATTTCACAGTGACACTGCCTAGGTCGTCAGGAAGTAGCCTGCAAAATTGCACAACAGTATCGCGAATGGTTCAGCGAATTCAATAGAGCAGACATTGACATGTTTACTGATCCCATATTAACGTCCATTTCGCTCTATCTCTCTTATTTACCGAGATAATCGCGAAAAACTGAAAATACTCCTTTCCTGATCCCAAATTAGTGCCTATTTCACTCTATCTCGCTTATTTACCGAGATAATCGCGAAAAACTGGAATTTTTTCTTCCTGACTCTATATTAACGTCTATTTCGCTCTATCTGGCTTATTTACCGAGATAATTGAGAAAAACTGAAAAAATTCCGTGGATACTGGATATCTCGAATCGTTGCGGCTTTTGGCCCTTGAGAATCCCTCATCATCGTGCGTTTCACTCAATTCTTTGCGAAATTTCAAGGAAAACCCCGTATTCCCTCGGGAAATGGGTGAAAAATGAGGATGAAGGAATATTCGAAGGAAATCAGCCATCATGAAAATCCCGATTTTCAAATCTTCATAACTTTTTTTCTGCTTCTTATTTCCTGATGAAATTTTACAGTGACACTGCCTATGTCGTCCCGAAACAGCCTGCAAAATTTCATAACAGTATCGCAAACGATTCTGAAGATTCGATAGACCGGAAATGGTCATTTTCATAGAGCAAAGGCCATTGCCTCTGGGTTCGGCCTGAAAATTCCGCAAACACTGGATTTCCCGAATCGTTGCGGCTTTTGGCCCTTCAGGATCCCCCATCATCGTGCGTTTCACTCAATTCTTTGCGAAATTTCAAGGAAAACCCCGTATTCCCTCGGGAAATGGGTGAAAAATGAGGATGAAGGAATATTCGAAGGAAATCAGCCATCATGAAAATCCCGATTTTCAAATCTTCATAACTTTTTTTCTGCGGCGTATTTCCTGATGAAATTTTACAGTGACACTGCCTATGTCGTCCCGAAACAGCCTGCAAAATTTCATAACAGTATCGCAAACGATTCTGAAGATTCGATAGACCGGAAATGGTCATTTTCATAGAGCAAAGGCCATTGCCTCTGGGTTCGGCCTGAAAATTCCGCAAACACTGGATTTCCCGAATCGTTGCGGCTTTTGGCCCTTCAGGATCCCCCATCATCGTGCGTTTCACTCAATTCTTTGCGAAATTTCAAGGAAAACCCCGTATTCCCTCGGGAAATGGGTGAAAAATGAGGATGAAGGAATATTCGAAAAAAATCAGCCATCATGAAAATCCCGATTTTCAAATCTTCATAACTTTTTTTCTGCGGCGTATTTCCTGATGAAATTTTACAGTGACACTGCCTAGGTCGTCAGGAAGTAGCCTGCAAAATTGCACAACAGTATCGCGAATGGTTCAGCGAATTCAATAGAGCAGACATTGACATGTTTACTGATCCCATATTAACGTCCATTTCGCTCTATCTCTCTTATTTACCGAGATAATCGCGAAAAACTGAAAATACTCCTTTCCTGATCCCAAATTAGTGCCTATTTCACTCTATCTCGCTTATTTACCGAGATAATCGCGAAAAACTGGAATTTTTTCTTCCTGACTCTATATTAACGTCTATTTCGCTCTATCTGGCTTATTTACCGAGATAATTGAGAAAAACTGAAAAAATTCCGTGGATACTGGATATCTCGAATCGTTGCGGCTTTTGGCCCTTGAGAATCCCTCATCATCGTGCGTTTCACTCAATTCTTTGCGAAATTTCAAGGAAAACCCCGTATTCCCTCGGGAAATGGGTAAAAAATGAGGATGAAGGAATATTCGAAGGAAATCAGCCATCATGAAAATCCCGATTTTCAAATCTTCATAACTTTTTTTCTGCGGCGTATTTCCTGATGAAATTTTACAGTGACACTGCCTAGGTCGTCCCGAAACAGCCTGCAAAATTTCATAACAGTATCGCAAACGATTCTGAAGATTCGATAGACCGGAAATGGTCATTTTCATAGAGCAAAGGCCATTGCCTCTGGGTTCGGCCTGAAAATTCCGCAAACACTGGATTTTCTGAATCGTTGCGGCTTTTGGCCCCTCAGGATCCCCCATCATCGTGCGTTTCACTCAATTCTTTGCGAAATTTCAAGGAAAACCCCGTATTCCCTCGGGAAATGGGTGAAAAATGAGGATGAAGGAATATTCGAAGGAAATCAGCCATCATAGAAATCCCGATTTTCAAATCTTCATAACTTTTTTTCTGCGGCGTATTTCCTGATGAAATTTTACAGTGACACTGCCTAGGTCGTCAGGAAGTAGCCTGCAAAATTGCACAACGGTATCGCGAATGGTTCAGCGAATTCGATAGAGCAGACATTGACATTTTTACTGATCCCATATTAACGTCCATTTCGCTCTATCTTGCTTATTTACCGAGATAATCGCGAAAAACTGAAAATACTCCTTTCCTGATCCCAAATTAGTACCTATTTCACTCTATCTCGCTTATTTACCGAGATAATCGCGAAAAACTGGAATTTTTTCTTCCTGACTCCATATTAACGTCTATTTCGCTCTATCTGGCTTATTTACCGAGATAATTGAGAAAAACTGAAAAAATTCCGTGGATACTGGATATCTCGAATCGTTGCGGCTTTTGGCCCTTGAGAATCCCTCATCATCGAGCGTTTCACTCAATTCTTTGCGAAATTTCAAGGAAAACCCCGTATTCCCTCGCGAAATGGGTGAAAAATGAGGATGAAGGAATATTCGAAGGAAATCAGCCATCATGAAAATCCCGATTTTCAAATCTTCATAACTTTTTTTCTGCTTCTTATTTCCTGATGAAATTTTACAGTGACACTGCCTATGTCGTCCCGAAACAGCCTGCAAAATTTCATAACAGTATCGCAAACGATTCTGAAGATTCGATAGACCGGAAATGGTCATTTTCATAGAGCAAAGGCCATTGCCTCTGGGTTCGGCCTGAAAATTCCGCAAACACTGGATTTCCCGAATCGTTGCGGCTTTTGGCCCCTCAGGATCCCCCATCATCGTGCGTTTCACTCAATTCTTTGCGAAATTTCAAGGAAAACCCCGTATTCCCTCGGGAAATGGGTGAAAAATGAGGATGAAGGAATATTCGAAGGAAATCAGCCATCATAGAAATCCCGATTTTCAAATCTTCATAACTTTTCTTCTGCGGCGTATTTCCTGATGAAATTTTACAGTGACACTGCCTAGGTCGTCAGGAAGTAGCCTGCAAAATTGCACAACGGTATCGCGAATGGTTCAGCGAATTCGATAGAGCAGACATTGACATTTTTACTGATCCCATATTAACGTCCATTTCGCTCTATCTCGCTTATTTACCGAGATAATCGCGAAAAACTGAAAATACTCCTTTCCTGATCCCAAATTAGTACCTATTTCACTCTATCTCGCTTATTTACCGAGATAATCGCGAAAAACTGGAATTTTTTCTTCCTGACTCCATATTAACGTCTATTTCGCTCTATCTGGCTTATTTACCGAGATAATTGAGAAAAACTGAAAAAATTCCGTGGATACTGGATATCTCGAATCGTTGCGGCTTTTGGCCCTTGAGAATCCCTCATCATCGTGCGTTTCACTCAATTCTTTGCGAAATTTCAAGGAAAACCCCGTATTCCCTCGGGAAATGGGTGAAAAATGAGGATGAAGGAATATTCGAAGGAAATCAGCCATCATGAAAATCCCGATTTTCAAATCTTCATAACTTTTTTTCTGCGGCGTATTTCCTGATGAAATTTTACAGTGACACTGCCTAGGTCGTCAGGAAGTAGCCTGCAAAATTGCACAACGGTATCGCGAATGGTTCAGCGAATTCGATAGAGCAGACATTGACATTTTTACTGATCCCATATTAACGTCCATTTCGCTCTATCTCGCTTATTTACCGAGATAATCGCGAAAAACTGAAAATACTCCTTTCCTGATCCCAAATTAGTACCTATTTCACTCTATCTCGCTTATTTACCGAGATAATCGCGAAAAACTGGAATTTTTTCTTCCTGACTCCATATTAACGTCTATTTCGCTCTATCTGGCTTATTTACCGAGATAATTGAGAAAAACTGAAAAAATTCCGTGGATACTGGATATCTCGAATCGTTGCGGCTTTTGGCCCTTGAGAATCCCTCATCATCGTGCGTTTCACTCAATTCTTTGCGAAATTTCAAGGAAAACCCCGTATTCCCTCGGGAAATGGGTGAAAAATGAGGATGAAGGAATATTCGAAGGAAATCAGCCATCATGAAAATCCCGATTTTCAAATCTTCATAACTTTTTTTCTGCGGCGTATTTCCTGATGAAATTTTACAGTGACACTGCCTAGGTCGTCCCGAAACAGCCTGCAAAATTTCATAACAGTATCGCAAACGATTCTGAAGATTCGATAGACCGGAAATGGTCATTTTCATAGAGCAAAGGCCATTGCCTCTGGGTTCGGCCTGAAAATTCCGCAAACACTGGATTTCCCGAATCGTTGCGGCTTTTGGCCCCTCAGGATCCCCCATCATCGTGCGTTTCACTCAATTCTTTGCGAAATTTCAAGGAAAACCCCGTATTCCCTCGGGAAATGGGTGAAAAATGAGAATGAAGGAATATTCGAAGGAAATCAGCCATCATAGAAATCCCGATTTTCAAATCTTCATAACTTTTTTTCTGCGGCGTATTTCCTGATGAAATTTCACAGTGACACTGCCTAGGTCGTCAGGAAGTAGCCTGCAAAATTGCACAACAGTATCGCGAATGGTTCAGCGAATTGAATAGAGCAGACATTGACATGTTTACTGATCCCATATTAACGTCCATTTCGCTCTATCTCTCTTATTTACCGAGATAATCGCGAAAAACTGAAAATACTCCTTTCCTGATCCCAAATTAGTGCCTATTTCACTCTATCTCGCTTATTTACCGAGATAATCGCGAAAAACTGGAATTTTTTCTTCCTGACTCTATATTAACGTCTATTTCGCTCTATCTGGCTTATTTACCGAGATAATTGAGAAAAACTGAAAAAATTCCGTGGATACTGGATATCTCGAATCGTTGCGGCTTTTGGCCCTTGAGAATCCCTCATCATCGTGCGTTTCACTCAATTCTTTGCGAAATTTCAAGGAAAACCCCGTATTCCCTCGCGAAATGGGTGAAAAATGAGGATGAAGGAATATTCGAAGGAAATCAGCCATCATGAAAATCCCGATTTTCAAATCTTCATAACTTTTTTTCTGCTTCTTATTTCCTGATGAAATTTTACAGTGACACTGCCTATGTCGTCCCGAAACAGCCTGCAAAATTTCATAACAGTATCGCAAACGATTCTGAAGATTCGATAGAACGGAAATGGTCATTTTCATAGAGCAAAGGCCATTGCCTCTGGGTTCGGCCTGAAAATTCCGCAAACACTGGATTTCCCGAATCGTTGCGGCTTTTGGCCCCTCAGGATCCCCCATCATCGTGCGTTTCACTCAATTCTTTGCGAAATTTCAAGGAAAACCCCGTATTCCCTCGGGAAATGGGTGAAAAATGAGGATGAAGGAATATTCGAAGGAAATCAGCCATCATAGAAATCCCGATTTTCAAATCTTCATAACTTTTCTTCTGCGGCGTATTTCCTGATGAAATTTTACAGTGACACTGCCTAGGTCGTCAGGAAGTAGCCTGCAAAATTGCACAACGGTATCGCGAATGGTTCAGCGAATTCGATAGAGCAGACATTGACATTTTTACTGATCCCATATTAACGTCCATTTCGCTCTATCTCGCTTATTTACCGAGATAATCGCGAAAAACTGAAAATACTCCTTTCCTGATCCCAAATTAGTACCTATTTCACTCTATCTCGCTTATTTACCGAGATAATCGCGAAAAACTGGAATTTTTTCTTCCTGACTCCATATTAACGTCTATTTCGCTCTATCTGGCTTATTTACCGAGATAATTGAGAAAAACTGAAAAAATTCCGTGGATACTGGATATCTCGAATCGTTGCGGCTTTTGGCCCTTGAGAATCCCTCATCATCGTGCGTTTCACTCAATTCTTTGCGAAATTTCAAGGAAAACCCCGTATTCCCTCGGGAAATGGGTGAAAAATGAGGATGAAGGAATATTCGAAGGAAATCAGCCATCATGAAAATCCCGATTTTCAAATCTTCATAACTTTTTTTCTGCGGCGTATTTCCTGATGAAATTTTACAGTGACACTGCCTAGGTCGTCAGGAAGTAGCCTGCAAAATTGCACAACGGTATCGCGAATGGTTCAGCGAATTCGATAGAGCAGACATTGACATTTTTACTGATCCCATATTAACGTCCATTTCGCTCTATCTCGCTTATTTACCGAGATAATCGCGAAAAACTGAAAATACTCCTTTCCTGATCCCAAATTAGTACCTATTTCACTCTATCTCGCTTATTTACCGAGATAATCGCGAAAAACTGGAATTTTTTCTTCCTGACTCCATATTAACGTCTATTTCGCTCTATCTGGCTTATTTACCGAGATAATTGAGAAAAACTGAAAAAATTCCGTGGATACTGGATATCTCGAATCGTTGCGGCTTTTGGCCCTTGAGAATCCCTCATCATCGTGCGTTTCACTCAATTCTTTGCGAAATTTCAAGGAAAACCCCGTATTCCCTCGGGAAATGGGTGAAAAATGAGGATGAAGGAATATTCGAAGGAAATCAGCCATCATGAAAATCCCGATTTTCAAATCTTCATAACTTTTTTTCTGCTTCTTATTTCCTGATGAAATTTTACAGTGACACTGCCTATGTCGTCCCGAAACAGCCTGCAAAATTTCATAACAGTATCGCAAACGATTCTGAAGATTCGATAGACCGGAAATGGTCATTTTCATAGAGCAAAGGCCATTGCCTCTGGGTTCGGCCTGAAAATTCCGCAAACACTGGATTTCCCGAATCGTTGCGGCTTTTGGCCCTTCAGGATCCCCCATCATCGTGCGTTTCACTCAATTCTTTGCGAAATTTCAAGGAAAACCCCGTATTCCCTCGGGAAATGGGTGAAAAATGAGGATGAAAGAATATTCGAAAAAAATCAGCCATCATGAAAATCCCGATTTTCAAATCTTCATAACTTTTTTCTGCGGCGTATTTCCTGATGAAATTTTACAGTGACACTGCCTAGGTCGTCAGGAAGTAGCCTGCAAAATTGCACAACAGTATCGCGAATGGTTCAGCGAATTCAATAGAGCAGACATTGACATGTTTACTGATCCCATATTAACGTCCATTTCGCTCTATCTCTCTTATTTACCGAGATAATCGCGAAAAACTGAAAATACTCCTTTCCTGATCCCAAATTAGTGCCTATTTCACTCTATCTCGCTTATTTACCGAGATAATCGCGAAAAACTGGAATTTTTTCTTCCTGACTCTATATTAACGTCTATTTCGCTCTATCTGGCTTATTTACCGAGATAATTGAGAAAAACTGAAAAAATTCCGTGGATACTGGATATCTCGAATCGTTGCGGCTTTTGGCCCTTGAGAATCCCTCATCATCGTGCGTTTCACTCAATTCTTTGCGAAATTTCAAGGAAAACCCCGTATTCCCTCGGGAAATGGGTGAAAAATGAGGATGAAGGAATATTCGAAGGAAATCAGCCATCATGAAAATCCCGATTTTCAAATCTTCATAACTTTTTTTCTGCGGCGTATTTCCTGATGAAATTTTACAGTGACACTGCCTAGGTCGTCCCGAAACAGCCTGCAAAATTTCATAACAGTATCGCAAACGATTCTGAAGATTCGATAGACCGGAAATGGTCATTTTCATAGAGCAAAGGCCATTGCCTCTGGGTTCGGCCTGAAAATTCCGCAAACACTGGATTTCCCGAATCGTTGCGGCTTTTGGCCCCTCAGGATCCCCCATCATCGTGCGTTTCACTCAATTCTTTGCGAAATTTCAAGGAAAACCCCGTATTCCCTCGGGAAATGGGTGAAAAATGAGGATGTAGGAATATTCGAAGGAAATCAGCCATCATAGAAATCCCGATTTTCAAATCTTCATAACTTTTTTTCTGCGGCGTATTTCCTGATGAAATTTTACAGTGACACTGCCTAGGTCGTCAGGAAGTAGCCTGCAAAATTGCACAACGGTATCGCGAATGGTTCAGCGAATTCGATAGAGCAGACATTGACATTTTTACTGATCCCATATTAACGTCCATTTCGCTCTATCTCGCTTATTTACCGAGATAATCGCGAAAAACTGAAAATACTCCTTTCCTGATCCCAAATTAGCACCTATTTCACTCTATCTCGCTTATTTACCGAGATAATCGCGAAAAACTGGAATTTTTTCTTCCTGACTCCATATTAACGTCTATTTCGCTCTATCTGGCTTATTTACCGAGATAATTGAGAAAAACTGAAAAAATTCCGTGGATACTGGATATCTCGAATCGTTGCGGCTTTTGGCCCTTGAGAATCCCTCATCATCGTGCGTTTCACTCAATTCTTTGCGAAATTTCAAGGAAAACCCCGTATTCCCTCGGGAAATGGGTGAAAAATGAGGATGAAGGAATATTCGAAGGAAATCAGCCATCATGAAAATCCCGATTTTCAAATCTTCATAACTTTTTTTCTGCGGCGTATTTCCTGATGAAATTTTACAGTGACACTGCCTAGGTCGTCCCGAAACAGCCTGCAAAATTTCATAACAGTATCGCAAACGATTCTGAAGATTCGATAGACCGGAAATGGTCATTTTCATAGAGCAAAGGCCATTGCCTCTGGGTTCGGCCTGAAAATTCCGCAAACACTGGATTTCTCGAATCGTTGCGGCTTTTGGCCCTTCAGGATCCCCCATCATCGTGCGTTTCCCTCAATTCTTTGCGAAATTTCAAGGAAAACCCCGTATTCCCTCGGGAAATGGGTGAAAAATGAGAATGAAGGAATATTCGAAGGAAATCAGCCATCATAGAAATCCCGATTTTCAAATCTTCATAACTTTTTTTCTGCGGCGTATTTCCTGATGAAATTTCACAGTGACACTGCCTAGGTCGTCAGGAAGTAGCCTGCAAAATTGCACAACAGTATCGCGAATGGTTCAGCGAATTGAATAGAGCAGACATTGACATGTTTACTGATCCCATATTAACGTCCATTTCGCTCTATCTCTCTTATTTACCGAGATAATCGCGAAAAACTGAAAATACTCCTTTCCTGATCCCAAATTAGTGCCTATTTCACTCTATCTCGCTTATTTACCGAGATAATCGCGAAAAACTGGAATTTTTTCTTCCTGACTCTATATTAACGTCTATTTCGCTCTATCTGGCTTATTTACCGAGATAATTGAGAAAAACTGAAAAAATTCCGTGGATACTGGATATCTCGAATCGTTGCGGCTTTTGGCCCTTGAGAATCCCTCATCATCGTGCGTTTCACCCAATTCTTTGCGAAATTTCAAGGAAAACCCCGTATTCCCTCGGGAAATGGGTGAAAAATGAGGATGAAGGAATATTCGAAGGAAATCAGCCATCATGAAAATTCCGATTTTCAAATCTTCATAACTTTTTTTCTGCGGCGTATTTCCTGATGAAATTTTACAGTGACACTGCCTATGTCGTCCCGAAACAGCCTGCAAAATTTCATAACAGTATCGCAAACGATTCTGAAGATTCGATAGACCGGAAATGGTCATTTTCATAGAGCAAAGGCCATTGCCTCTGGGTTCGGCCTGAAAATTCCGCAAACACTGGATTTCCCGAATCGTTGCGGCTTTTGGCCCTTCAGGATCCCCCATCATCGTGCGTTTCACTCAATTCTTTGCGAAATTTCAAGGAAAACCCCGTATTCCCTCGGGAAATGGGTGAAAAATGAGAATGAAGGAATATTCGAAGGAAATCAGCCATCATAGAAATCCCGATTTTCAAATCTTCATAACTTTTTTTCTGCGGCGTATTTCCTGATGAAATTTCACAGTGACACTGCCTAGGTCGTCAGGAAGTAGCCTGCAAAATTGCACAACAGTATCGCGAATGGTTCAGCGAATTCAATAGAGCAGACATTGACATGTTTACTGATCCCATATTAACGTCCATTTCGCTCTCTCTCTCTTATTTACCGAGATAATCGCGAAAAACTGAAAATACTCCTTTCCTGATCCCAAATTAGTGCCTATTTCACTCTATCTCGCTTATTTACCGAGATAATCGCGAAAAACTGGAATTTTTTCTTCCTGACTCTATATTAACGTCTATTTCGCTCTATCTGGCTTATTTACCGAGATAATTGAGAAAAACTGAAAAAATTCCGTGGATACTGGATATCTCGAATCGTTGCGGCTTTTGGCCCTTGAGAATCCCTCATCATCGTGCGTTTCACTCAATTCTTTGCGAAATTTCAAGGAAAACCCCGTATTCCCTCGGGAAATGGGTGAAAAATGAGGATGAAGGAATATTCGAAGGAAATCAGCCATCATAGAAATCCCGATTTTCAAATCTTCATAACTTTTTTTCTGCGGCGTATTTCCTGATGAAATTTTACAGTGACACTGCCTATGTCGTCCCGAAACAGCCTGCAAAATTTCATAACAGTATCGCAAACGATTCTGAAGATTCGATAGACCGGAAATGGTCATTTTCATAGAGCAAAGGCCATTGCCTCTGGGTTCGGCCTGAAAATTCCGCAAACACTGGATTTCCCAATTCGTTGCGGCTTTTGGCCCTTCAGGATCCCCCATCATCGTGCGTTTCACTCAATTCTTTGCGAAATTTCAAGGAAAACCCCGTATTCCCTCGGGAAATGGGTGAAAAATGAGGATGAAGGAATATTCGAAGGAAATCAGCCATCATGAAAATCCCGATTTTCAAATCTTCATAACTTTTTTTCTGCGGCGTATTTCCTGATGAAATTTCACAGTGACACTGCCTAGGTCGTCAGGAAGTAGCCTGCAAAATTGCACAACAGTATCGCGAATGGTTCAGCGAATTCAATAGAGCAGATATTGACATGTTTACTGATCCCATATTAACGTCCATTTCGCTCTATCTCGCTTATTTACCGAGATAATCGCGAAAAACTGAAAATACTCCTTTCCTGATCCCAAATTAGTGCCTATTTCACTCTATCTCGCTTATCTACCGAGATAATCGCGAAAAACTGGAATTTTTTCTTCCTGACTCCATATTAACGTCTATTTCGCTCTATCTGGCTTATTTACCGAGATAATTGAGAAAAACTGAAAAAATTCCGTGGATACTGGATATCTCGAATCGTTGCGGCTTTTGGCCCTCCAGAATCCCTCATCATCGTGCGTTTCACTCAATTCTTTGCGAAATTTCAAGGAAAACCCCGTATTCCCTCGGGAAATGGGTGAAAAATGAGAATGAAGGAATATTCGAAGGAAATCAGCCATCATAGAAATTCCGATTTTCAAATCTTCATAACTTTTTTTCTGTGGCGTATTTCCTGATGAAATTTCACAGTGACACTGCCTAGGTCGTTAGGAAGTAGCCTGCAAAATTGCACAACGGTATCGCGAATGGTTCAGCGAATATATTAGCAGTATCTAATTAGGCTGAGTTTTTCATTCGATGGTTAACTTAACTCAGGGTTAACTTACCCCAGGAATAGTTTTTTTCGCGGATTTTGACGACCTGCGCCACCTTCGCAGATAAGATCTCAATTGTTTTGTAGTAATCATAGTTGTATTCTTCTTCTGTTTTCAAGATTGATGTGTATTTTCACCCCCGACCAGCAGGCAGCGCAGGCATACAAAATCCGCAAAAAAAACTATTCCTGGGGTAAGTTAACCCTGGGTTAAGTTAACCATCGAATGAAAAACTCAGCCTTAGCCTTTTTTTTTTAAATTTCGAATAATTCATAATTGCATCTACTAAAACGTTTGTATTTCGTTTGTGGGTGATTATAGTGCTGCTAAAATTGTTTGAGAGTTAATTGTTTAATTGTAATTAAATAAAATTTAATTAGCACCAAGTTAGCCGGAAGTATTGTTAAAATTAATGGTATTTAATTTTTTTTTTTCATTTTGTGCCAAATTGTATGTAGTTTCCATATATATTCATCAAAACGTTTGAGAGCTAGTGGCTTAATTAGAATAAATTAAAATTAATCATTAATGCTGATTCTATTTTATTTAATTGCAATTAAACAATTAACTCTTAAACAATTTTAACAGCACTACAATCATTTGTGAACAAAATACAAACGTTTTAGTAAATGCAATTATAAATAATTCAAAATAAAAAAAAAAAGGATAATTTGAAAAACTTTTGAAAATCGTCTGAAGATGGCGTATTTTTCCCCAATTGTTTATTTCTCATTAACCTGTAAAGTGCAATAATCAAAAACAAATTGTACCGATCAAATCAAAAAATGATTCAAAATAATCATAAAATGATAATTCATTTGTTAAAGAATGAAAAACTTCAGAATTAAAATTTCTATAAAAAAAAAAAAAAAATTCATCAACTATGATAATGCAGAAAAAATCAACGACAGTATTTTATTTAATTCTTAATATTTTATTTTCTATAATTATAGTATTATTAAACAAATGGATATATATACACATTGGTTTTCCAAATATAACACTGTCAATGATACATTTTATTGTAACATTTATTGGCTTAATAATATGCGAAAAATTCGATGTATTTTGTATAAAGAGTGTTCCATTCAAGGAAATGATATTAATTGCAATAACATTTTGTGGTTTTGTTGTATTAACTAATCTCAGTTTGGCACACAATACTGTTGGCACATATCAAGTTGCCAAAATGTTGACAACACCATGTGTTATTGTCATGCAAATACTATTTTATAATAAACATTTTAGCATTCCAGTTAAATTGACACTTTTGCCCATTGTTATGGGTGTTATTATCAATTTTTATTATGATTTACAATTTAATGTTATGGGAACAATTTATGCAACACTTGGAGTCATTATCACATCTCTTTATCAAGTTGTAAGAGAATTTATCATTATCATTATTATTATTATTATTATTTGAAAAATTTGCACGTGTGGAAAATTCAAAAATCTATGAGTGCGAATTTCCTCAACGTTTTTTTTCATAATAATTTATTTTTAATCAATTTTATAGGGAAAAAAACACAAATCTGTCAATATTCAGTTTTTTTTTCTCCTTCTGACGAATAGATAGTTATTTAGAAAAGAAATCTATAAGAATGAAATTTTTTGATGTTTTCTTAAAATAATTTGTTTCTTTTAAAAAAATGTACAATATCGTCGAATGTCTGGTTATTTGATTTTTATTTATCGATTCATTTTAAAAAATTAAAATACCTGTTAGGACGAGATTTTTTTAAGATATTTTGGAAATGGGTGGAGTTAGGAAAAAATATGAAGAGATCTTTTTTGTGGAGAATTTAATTTTCTACGAAAAAGGTTTCCTGATTTTTTTTCGTAAACTTGATGATTTTCGAGATATTCATAGAATAGTGGAACTTGAGAGTTTTTCATTATTTGAGCTTTTCTTTTGCTTTCAGTGGGTCAATACTAAGCAGAAAGAGTTCCAAATGGATCCAATGCAGCTTTTGTACTACCAAGCTCCAATTTCAGCTGCCATGCTCCTTGTGATTATCCCGATTATCGAGCCGATTGCTGATACAGTAACTCATGAATGGAGTATTTTGGATATTGTAAGAATTTTTGAAAGCCAAATAAGGAAAATGAATAGGGGAGACAGTGATAAAATGATCTGGGATTTTTTTTTTGAGAGAGAAGGGCTTTTTGAAAAAAATTGAAAAAATTACACAACATTGTACACATGTTGGAGCATCTTCTCGATTTTTTTCGGATTTTTTTGTAAAGTTCTTCAGTTTTGAAAAAGAAAATCTTCAATA